>JALXJV020000008.1:5552806-6038497 GCA_024633595.2 Lepomis macrochirus
TTCAATTCAATTCAATTCAATTCAATTTTATTTATATAGCGCAAATCACAACAACAGTTATCTCACGGCGCTTTTCATAAAGAGCAGGTCTAGACCGTTACTCTGAAGTTATTTACAGAAGCCCAACAATTCCCACCAAGAGCAAGCACTAGGCGACAGAGGCAAGGAAAAACTTCCTTTTAAGAGGCAGAAACCTCGAGCAGAACCATGGCTCAGGGTGGGTGACCATCTGCCTCGACCGGTTGGGGGTGAGGGGAGAGAGAGGGAGAGCAAGAGAGAGAGAGAGCAGGAGAGAGAGCAGAGGGAGGCAACCTACACAGTATACACATAGAGGTACAGACAATAAAGGTAATGGTGCTATAGACTGAATGAAAAAATGGTACAGATATTTGTAGTAATGTTTAGTGATATTAATTATAACAGTAATAATAGCAATAGGACTAGTAATAGCAGTTGCAACTGCAGCAGAGGGCGTCGAGCAGGAACACGGGGGCAGCAGGAGACTCCCAACAACAGGTCCAGACTCCACAGCTCCAGAGCCAGCAACACCCGCGGGAAGTGAGGGGAGGGGGGAGGACAGGAGGGAAGCACTACGACCACGGGAGAGGGAGAAAAAATCGAGTTAGTAACATGCATTAATGGGATGAGGTTGCACTCAGAGAAAGAGAGAGAGAGAGAGGAGCTCAGTGCATCATGGGAAATCCCCGGCAGTCTAGCCTATAGCAGCATAACTAAGGGATGGTTCAGGACTCACCGAGCCAGCCCTAACTATAAGCTTTATCAAAAGGAAAGTCTTAAGCCTACTCTTAAATGTAGAGAGCGGTGTCTGCCTCCCGAACCCAAACTGGAACCTGGTTCCACAGGAGAGAGCCTGATAACTGAGCAGCTCTGGCTCCCATTCTACTTTTGGAGACTCTAGGAACCACAAGTAATCCTGCATTCTGGGGCGCAGTGCTCTGGTGGGAGTAGTAAGGTACTATGAGCTCTTTAAGATAAGATGGTGCCTGACCATTAAGTGCTTTGTATGTGAGAAGAAGGATTTTAAAATCTATTCTGGATTTTACAGGAAGCCAATGCAGAGAAGCTAAGACAGGAGAGATATGATCTCTTTTACTGGTTCCTGTCAGAACACGTGCTGCAGCATTCTGGATCAGCTGAAGAGTCTTAATGGACTTTTGAAGAGCCTGATAATAGGGAATTGCAGTAATCCAGTCTAGAAGTAACAAATGCATGGACTAGTTTTTCTGCATCATTTTTAGACAGGATGTTCCTGATTTTTGCAATATTACATTAGGTGAAAAAAAGCGGTCCTTGAAATTTGCTTAATGTGAGAATTAAGCGACATGTCCTGATCAAAGATAACTCCAAGATTTCTCACAGTGGTGCTGGAGGCCAGGCGATGCCATCCAGGGAAACTATATCTTTAGATAATGCGTCCGCGAAGGTGCCTAGGGCCTAGAACAACAACTTCCGTTTTATCTGAGTTTAACATTAGAAAATTGCAGGTCATCCAGGTTTTAACATCCTGAAGACACATTTGAAGCTTAGCTAACTGATGGGTTTCATCTGGCTTGATCGATAGATATAACTGAGTATCATCTGCATAACAATGAAAGTTTATGGAGTGTTTCCTGATAATATTGCCTAAGGGAAGCATATATAAAGTGAAGAGGATTGGTCCGAGCACAGATCCTTGTGGAACTCCATGACTAACTTTGGTATGCATGGAGGACTCATCGTTAACATGTACAAACTGAAATCGATCTGATAAATAGGACTTAAACCAGCTTAGAGCGGTTCCTTTGATGCCAATGAAATGTTCCAGTCTCTGTAATAGGATCTGATGGTCAATGGTATCAAATGCAGCACTAAGATCTAATAAAACCAATACAGAGACAAGTCCTTTGTCTGATGCAGTCAGGAGATCACTAGTAATTTTCACCAGTGCTGTCTCTGTGCTATGATGAGCTCGAAATCCTGACTGAAAATCCTCAAATAAACTATTGCTATGTAGAAAGTCACACAGCTGTTTGGCGACTGCTTTCTCCAGGACCTTAGAGATAAATGGAAGGTTAGATATAGGTCTATAGTTGGCTAAAACATCTGGATCCAGGTTGGGCTTTTCAGAAGAGGTTTAATTACAGCTACTTTAAAGTACTGTGGCACGTAGCCTGTTGATAAAGACAAATTGATCACATCCAGCAGAGAAGTGCCAACCAAGGGCAAAACTTCTTTTAGCAGCCTAGTCGGGATGGGGTCTAAGAGGCAGGTAGATGGTTTAGATGAAGAAATTATTGAAGTTAGTTGATAAAGATTGAGGGAAGCAAAGCAGTCCAAACATATAACTGGTTCTACAGCTGTTCCCAAAGTTCCTGAGTATAGACTTAAGTCGGTGCCAGTTGAGGGTAGGTCTTGGTGGATTTTGTTTCTAATAGCTAGGATTTTATCATTAAAGAAGCTCATGAAGTCATAACTACTGAGAGCTATGGGAATACTTTGCTCAATAGAGCTGTGACTTTCTGTCAGCCTGGCTACAGTGCTGAAAAGAAACCTGGGGTTGTTCCTATTTTCCTCTATTAATGACGAGTAGTACGCTGCTTTGGCATTACGGAGGGCCTTCCTATAAGTTTTAAGACTATCTTGCCAAATTAAACGAGAATTTTCCAGTTTGGTGGAACGCCAATTCCTCTCGAGTTTCTGTGATATTTTCTTTAATTTGCGAGTTTCAGTATTATACCATGGAGCTAACCGTCTTTGTTTTAGTATTTTCTTTTGTAGAGGGGCTACAGAGTCGAGTGTTGTTCGCAGCGAGCCTGCAGCACTATCAACAAGATGATCGACTTGGGAGGGACTGAAATTCGCGTAAGAGTCCTCTGTTAATTTGATACCTGATAGTGAACTTAGAGCCGATGGGATCGCATCCTTAAATTTAGCTATAGCACTATCAGACAGACATCTTGTATAGAAATTTTTGCCCAATGGAGGGTAGTTCAGCAGTACAAGCTCAAAAGTTATCAAACAGTGGTCAGATAAAGAGGGATTCTGTGGGAACACTATTAATTGTTCAATTTCGATACCATATACCAGAACAAGGTCGAGGGTGTGATTAAAACAGTGAGTCGGTTCATGAACACTCTGAGAGAAGCCAATTGAATCTAATACAGAGATAAATGCAGTACTAAAGCTGTCATTCTCAACGTCCACATGAATATTAAAATCCCCTACAATAATAACTTTGTCCGTTTTAAGGACTAAAGTTGACAAAAACTCTGCAAATTCAGATAAGAATTCAGAGTACGGCCCAGGTGCTTCGGTACACTACAACAAATAGAATTGGTTGCAGTGATTTCCAGCTTAGGTGTGAAAGACTCAGGACAAGGCTTTCAAATGAGTTATAATTTAGTTTAGGTTTAGAGCTGATTACTAGGCTAGAGTCAAAGATAGCCGCAACTCCACCTCCTCGGCCTGTGCTTGAGGAATGTGAGTATTCATATGACTGGGAGGGTGGATTCATTTGAGGCTTACATATTCTCCATCACCCAGCCAGGTTTCAGTAAGACAGAATAAATCAATTTCATAATCTGATATTAATTCATTTACTAGTACACCTTTAGAAGAGAGAGATCTGATGTTTAAGAGTCCACATTTTACTCTCCTATTCGTTTGCACTATTGCTCTTGTGGTTTTAATTTTTTATGAGGTTTTATGCACAGCTCCTCTTCTGTTTACCTTTGATTTAAATAATTTCAATGGTCGGGGGACAGAACACCGTCACTATAGGGTTTTCACTAAGTAACTCCTGGAGCGGAGGAGCAGAGAAGTGTGTTAAACTGCGACTCTGCGTAGGGTTTTGGGTGGGTAACTGCTGAATTAGAAGGGCAGAGAAGTGTGTTAGACTGCGACTCTGCCTCCTGGTCTCAACTCTGGGTTGTCATGGATTTGGTCCGCTAATAAAGTTGGCCAGATTTCTAGAAATGAGAGCTGCTCCTTCCCAAGAGGGATGGATGCCGTCTCTCGAATCAGACCAGGTCTTCCCAGAAAGTCTGCCAATGATCTACAAAGCCCACATCGTTGGCTGGACACCACCCTCGATAACCAGCGGCGGAATGGCGACATGCGGCTATACATGTCATCACTGGTCAGATTGGGCAGGGGTCCAGAGAAAACTACGGTGTCCGACATTGTTTTCGCGTATGAACACACCGACTCAACATTAATCTTAGTGACCTCCGATTGGCGTAACCGGAGTCATTACGCCGGCGTGAATAACAATCTTACTGTATTTACGTTTATCCTTAGCCAGCAGTTTCAAATAGGACTTCGATGTCGCCCGCTCTGGCCCCTGGGATGCATTTGACTATGGTCGCTGGTTTCAGCTAACTTCACGTTTACGCAAAATGGAGCTGCCAATTATCAGAGTTGGTTTCTCAGCGGGTGTAGTACGCTGAGTGGGGAAAATCTATTAGAAGCGGGAAGCGAATGGTGATGTCCTGAGGGCTTTGAATGCTACGACTATTTCTTCCTCGGACAGTCACCCAGCCACCCTTTCCTGGCTGCTCAGGAAATGCCGGGAGCGGCTACCAGAGGCTAACTCAGGCGGTCCGCACCGACTACCGGGGACTGGCTAGCTACAGTAGGCTGAGCTACCAAGGTGCGGAGCGGACTTCTAACTCACTGAGCCTCGCCTCCATGTCTAAAAATAAACTACACTTGTTACACGTACCATTACCGCTAAAGGAGGCAGAGGAGTAACTGAACATCTGACACACCGAGCAGGAGAAAGCAGGAGAGAGATGGAGAAGGAGAAGCCATCGTTAGCTGCTATGCTAAAGTCAGCTAACGGCTAAGCTAAAGTACGGTAGCGTTGGCTACCAAAACTTTTGAAAACAACTATGAGATCGAACAGCAGTCACTAAAGATGGAAAGAACTGTGAGTGCTTAGGTAAACTTACTGTAAGAATAAGTGTTTAGCGGACAATTGGCGCTGTAATGATAATCTAACAATTTTATCTGGTATTTAGCGAGAGCAGCAAACAGGCTACCAACACACAAGCACCGGAAGCGGAAATGAGTCAACACGCTCATCGCAGTATCGCCAGCACGCACACCTTGCTTCACTTTTGTTAAATAAATTCTTCAAAGACAACGGTTGGTTGTAACTCAATTCTTTGCTCATCCCCTCACCAGGAATATAATTTCCACAACACCTATAAGTGGGTCTAACAAAGGATACTCGGGTTTGCAGCGGTCTTCCTTGTTTACAAAGCCTGACCAGACCTAAGTTTTTTCTGAAGGAATATCTCGATCCACCCACACAGTCACAAAGTCACTTCTAAGATATGACGCCGTGTGACTGTGTCTGTGAGGAGCAGCTGAGCAGTGCCTCCCTCGCTGAACCACAGACACAGACTTGAGCGAAGCAGCTGGTAAACACCAAACAATATTGGGGCAGGCCGCCCCACAAATCAATAGTAGGGGAAACACTGCACAGGATGTTGTCATGTCAGTAAACTCACGTCCTGTGCAGACTCGTAGGCGGGCCAGCTCTGATCGTCCTCACCAACAACCAGCAACAGAGGGCACTGGAGGCGTCCCACCTGCTCAGAGACAAACAGCAGCAACATTTCACCTTTTATCACCGGCTGCAGATTCAAACATTTATGCATCACTGACATCACCTGTGTAATAATTTGTGGGTGTATCAAAGAGTCTCAGCTGCAGAGTGCGGCAGGCCTTTATTTGAAACAGGCCTTTATTTCTAATTCCCTCTGTTTGGTTAAAATATATTTGGTCATATTTTAATATGAAGCATTCTTGTTTTCTGATTTGCTTATAAACTTAACACTTCCTGTATCCATTTCAAATTAAAAGTCCCTTCATTTTCTAACAAGGCATTTAGTGGGAAACATTTACAGGTGGTGCTGTGGAAACGGCAGTCACTGGCATGGTTCATATATTGTGCTTTAAAGGTACAGTTTGCCAGAGCCACAAATACAGCTGAAATAGGTCAATAACACTATATATTAGTAATCAAGACTACAAAATATGATTATATTGTTCGAAAGAAAGAATGCAAGTGTAAATTATGGTTGGTTGACATGCACATCATGATGGATGTGGAGTTTTTCCACCCTTGTTTTTACCCTGTACATTTCCTATAATAATGTTTTTCTTTTCCTATTCTTGCCTTTACCTACACTGTTTCCTGATAATATTGCCTAAGGGAAGCATATATAAAGTGAAGAGGATTGGTCCGAGCACAGATCCTTGTGGAACTCCATGACTAACTTTGGTATGCATGGAGGACTCATCGTTAACATGTACAAACTGAAATCGATCTGATAAATAGGACTTAAACCAGCTTAGAGCGGTTCCTTTGATGCCAATGAAATGTTCCAGTCTCTGTAATAGGATCTGATGGTCAATGGTATCAAATGCAGCACTAAGATCTAATAAAACCAATACAGAGACAAGTCCTTTGTCTGATGCAGTCAGGAGATCACTAGTAATTTTCACCAGTGCTGTCTCTGTGCTATGATGGGCTCGAAATCCTGACTGAAAATCCTCAAATAAACTATTGCTATGTAGAAAGTCACACAGCTGTTTGGCGACTGCTTTCTCCAGGACCTTAGAGATAAATGGAAGGTTAGATATAGGTCTATAGTTGGCTAAAACATCTGGATCCAGGTTGGGCTTTTTTCAGAAGAGGTTTAATTACAGCTACTTTAAAGTACTGTGGCACGTAGCCTGTTGATAAAGACAAATTGATCACATCCAGCAGAGAAGTGCCAACCAAGGGCAAAACTTCTTTTAGCAGCCTAGTCGGGATGGGGTCTAAGAGGCAGGTAGATGGTTTAGATGAAGAAATTATTGAAGTTAGTTGATAAAGATTGAGGGAAGCAAAGCAGTCCAAACATATAACTGGTTCTACAGCTGTTCCCAAAGTTCCTGAGTATAGACTTAAGTCGGTGCCAGTTGAGGGTAGGTCTTGGTGGATTTTGTTTCTAATAGCTAGGATTTTATCATTAAAGAAGCTCATGAAGTCATAACTACTGAGAGCTATGGGAATACTTTGCTCAATAGAGCTGTGACTTTCTGTCAGCCTGGCTACAGTGCTGAAAAGAAACCTGGGGTTGTTCCTATTTTCCTCTATTAATGACGAGTAGTACGCTGCTTTGGCATTACGGAGGGCCTTCCTATAAGTTTTAAGACTATCTTGCCAAATTAAACGAGAATTTTCCAGTTTGGTGGAACGCCAATTCCTCTCGAGTTTCTGTGATATTTTCTTTAATTTGCGAGTTTCAGTATTATACCATGGAGCTAACCGTCTTTGTTTTAGTATTTTCTTTTGTAGAGGGGCTACAGAGTCGAGTGTTGTTCGCAGCGAGCCTGCAGCACTATCAACAAGATGATCGACTTGGGAGGGACTGAAATTCGCGTAAGAGTCCTCTGTTAATTTGATACCTGATAGTGAACTTAGAGCCGATGGGATCGCATCCTTAAATTTAGCTATAGCACTATCAGACAGACATCTTGTATAGAAATTTTTGCCCAATGGAGGGTAGTTCAGCAGTACAAGCTCAAAAGTTATCAAACAGTGGTCAGATAAAGAGGGATTCTGTGGGAACACTATTAATTGTTCAATTTCGATACCATATACCAGAACAAGGTCGAGGGTGTGATTAAAACAGTGAGTCGGGTTCATGAACACTCTGAGAGAAGCCAATTGAATCTAATACAGAGATAAATGCAGTACTAAAGCTGTCATTCTCAACGTCCACATGAATATTAAAATCCCCTACAATAATAACTTTGTCCGTTTTAAGGACTAAAGTTGACAAAAACTCTGCAAATTCGGATAAGAATTCAGAGTACGGCCCAGGTGCTCGGTACACTACAACAAATAGAATTGGTTGCAGTGATTTCCAGCTTGGGTGTGAAAGACTCAGGACAAGGCTTTCAAATGAGTTATAATTTAGTTTAGGTTTAGAGCTGATTACTAGGCTAGAGTCAAAGATAGCCGCAACTCCACCTCCTCGGCCTGTGCTTGAGGAATGTGAGTATTCATATGACTGGGAGGGGTGGATTCATTTGAGGCTTACATATTCTCCATCACCCAGCCAGGTTTCAGTAAGACAGAATAAATCAATTTCATAATCTGATATTAATTCATTTACTAGTACACCTTTAGAAGAGAGAGATCTGATGTTTAAGAGTCCACATTTTACTCTCCTATTCGTTTGCACTATTGCTCTTGTGGTTTTAATTTTTATGAGGTTTTATGCACAGCTCCTCTTCTGTTTACCTTTGATTTAAATAATTTCAATGGTCGGGGACAGACACCGTCACTATAGGGTTTTCACTAAGTAACTCCTGGAGCGGAGGAGCAGAGAAGTGTGTTAAACTGCGACTCTGCGTAGGGTTTTGGGTGGGTAACTGCTGAATTAGAAGGGCAGAGAAGTGTGTTAGACTGCGACTCTGCCTCCTGGTCTCAACTCTGGGTTGTCATGGATTTGGTCCGCTAATAAAGTTGGCCAGATTTCTAGAAATGAGAGCTGCTCCTTCCCAAGAGGGATGGATGCCGTCTCTCCGAATCAGACCAGGTCTTCCCAGAAAGTCTGCCAATGATCTACAAAGCCCACATCGTTGGCTGGACACCACCTCGATAACCAGCGGCGGAATGGCGACATGCGGCTATACATGTCATCACTGGTCAGATTGGGCAGGGGTCCAGAGAAAACTACGGTGTCCGACATTGTTTTTGCGTTATGAACACACCGACTCAACATTAATCTTAGTGACCTCCGATTAGCGTAACCGGAGTCATTACGCCCGGCGTGAATAACAATCTTACTGTATTTACGTTTATCCTTAGCCAGCAGTTTCAAATAGGACTCGATGTCGCCCGCTCTGGCCCCTGGGATGCATTTGACTATGGTCGCTGGTTTCGCTAACTTCACATTTCGCAAAATGGAGCTGCCAATTATCAGAGTTGGTTTCTCAGCGGGTGTGTCGCTGAGTGGGGAAAATCTATTAGAAACGGGAAGCGAATGGTGATGTCCTGAGGGCTTTGAATGCTTACGACTATTTCTTCCTCGGACAGTCACCCAGCCACCCTTTCCTGGCTGCTCAGGAAATGCCGGGGAACGGCTACCAGAGGCTAACTCAGGTCGGTCCGCACCGACTACCGGGGACTGGCTAGCTACAGTAGGCTGAGCTACCAAGGTGCGGAGCCGGACTTCTAACTCACTGAGCCTCGCCTCCATGTCTAAAAAATAAACTACACTTGTTACACGTACCATTACCGCTAAAGGAGGCAGAGGAGTAACTGAACATCTGACACACCGAGCAGGAGAAAGCAGGAGAGAGAGATGGAGAAGGAGAAGCCATCGTTAGCTGCTATGCTAAAGTCACTAACGGCTAAGCTAAAGTACGGTAGCGTTGGCTACCAAAACTTTTGAAAACAACTATGAGATCGAACAGCAGTCACTAAAGATGGAAAGAACTGTGAGTGCTTAGGTAAACTTACTGTAAGAATAAGTGTTTAGCGGACAATTGGCCGCTGTAATGATAATCTAACAATTTTATCTGGTATTTAGCGAGAGCAGCAAACAGGCTACCAACACACAAGCACCGGAAACGGAAATGAGTCAACACGCTTACCGCAGTACGTCAGCACGTACACCTTGCTTCACTTTTGTTAAATAAATTCTTCAAAGACAACGGTTGGTTGTAACTCAATTCTTTGCTCATCCCCTCACCAGGAATATAATTTCCACAACACCTATAAGTGGGTCTAACAAAGGATACTCTCGGGTTTGCAGCGGTCTTCCTTGTTTACAAAGCCTGACCAGACCTAAGTTTTTTCTGAAGGAATATCTCGATCCACCCACACAGTCACAAAGTCACTTCTAAGATATGACGCCGTGTGACTGTGTCTGTGGGGGAGCCGCTGAGCAGTGCCTCCCTCGCTGAACCACAGACACAGACTTGAGCGAAGCAGCGCTGGTAAACACCAAACAATATTGGGGCAGGCCGCCCCACAAATCAATAGTAGGGGAAACACTGCACAGGATGTTGTCATGTCAGTAAACTCACGTCCTGTGCAGACTCGTAGGCGGGCCAGCTCTGATCGTCCTCACCAACAACCAGCAACAGAGGGCACTGGAGGCGTCCCACCTGCTCAGAGACAAACAGCAGCAACATTTCACCTTTTATCACCGGCTGCAGATTCAAACATTTATGCATCACTGACATCACCTGTGTAATAATTTGTGGGTGTATCAAAGAGTCTCAGCTGCAGAGTGCGGCAGGCCTTTATTTGAAACAGGCCTTTATTTCTAATTCCCTCTGTTTGGTTAAAATATATTTGGTCATATTTTAATATGAAGCATTCTTGTTTTCTGATTTGCTTATAAACTTAACACTTCCTGTATCCATTTCAAATTAAAAGTCCCTTCATTTTCTAACAAGGCATTTAGTGGGAAACATTTACAGGTGGTGCTGTGGAAACGGCAGTCACTGGCATGGTTCATATATTGTGCTTTAAAGGTACAGTTTGCCAGAGCCACAAATACAGCTGAAATAGGTCAATAACACTATATATTAGTAATCAAGACTACAAAATATGATTATATTGTTCGAAAGAAAGAATGCAAGTGTAAATTATGGTTGGTTGACATGCACATCATGATGGATGTGGAGTTTTTCCACCCTTGTTTTTACCCTGTACATTTCCTATAATAATGTTTTTCTTTTCCTATTCTTGCCTTTACCTACACTGTATTGGGTTTATACATACAGTTTCTTTCTGTTTTATTTAAAACCCCTGATGACTTTATATGGGATACACTAGTAGCTGCAGTGTTCCAGGTTTGATATTTAAAAAACAAGACACTTTTACAAATACACAATTACAAAACTGAAAACTGTATAAGGTAAAGACTGTAATTCTGGCTGGTTGTACTGACGTCCACTTTGTGCGTGAGGTCGGTGGGAATGGGCAGCATCATATCTCGCCAGATCACCTGGTTCTCCTCGGTGATGCGAGTCTTCTCAGCATTTCTAATTGGCCAAAAAATAATAAGAATAATTCTTCAACTTCCCCAATTCTAACTCATAACTCAGACTTAAATTGTCTGTGATTAAAATAATCAACTTACCGTCTTATGGAAGTTATAATCTCTTCCACAGAGCCATCAATCGGCTGCACATGACTCCCACTGATGCACACAGCACACCTGGGCTGAAAGACCCCACACACTTAGGGTGCACTTACACTATCCATACCGTGCCCGAGCACGTTAAACCCTCACAGTCCGGCTCGTTTGACCTGTGATCGCTCCGTGGCGTGCTTGAAGAGGTTGACCTGGGCACGGTTAGGCTGGACTCTGGCACGGTATGCATCTAGTGTGATCGCTAACCGTGCCCGAGCACAGAACCCCGACACAAACTCCACTGTGCCATGCGAGAGAGAGCGCTTTTTTCAAAAGAGTGCAGTGTTTCCCACAGAATGACAGTCGATATTGACTTCCAGCGATGTACCGCGTGCTTACCCCTACAACCCATAGCTAACGTTTACATAGCTCTCCTTATTAGCTTGGCTCCTTACTTGCTTGCTAATAACTTTTTTTGACCTGGGTCTCCAACATTGACACTTGTGTTGGACAGATTTGTGCAGCAGTGTTCATGAGAGACAGACAAACTGCTGTGCAAATATATGTGCTGCACTCTGCAATCAACTAAAAATTTAAATAGGAATTTAAAAAATTTAAATCACAATCAATATGTAGCGGTTGGCGTTGATGCTTTGGTGGGCCACCACAGAAAAATGTATTCAATGGAGTTGGGAGGGGGGACAATCGTGCTCAGGCATGGTACAAGGCAACCGGGCCGAGTGTGAGTACACCCTTAATACATAGAGGTTTACACAGGTTTAAATGAGACAGAAACCTGATAAGGGACAAATAAGTTCAGTTCAATTAACAATTTGAGAAGTTTGTGATTACTGCATGTTCAGCTTGTAGTATACTGTGTTCAATGTCATTAGGTTTAAAGTGCTGAACAGAGGAGGAGGCATATCCTCTGGCTGATGTGGGTATGATCTTCATATTCTACAATATACATGCATGTATTTTATTCTTCAACCCAGCAGTGTTTGTGTATTATTTATTGATGTCTCAATGCTTGCAAACAAGTTCCACAACAGTCAGATCTGGATGAGCAGCCATAACACTGAGCAAAAATACTAGTTTAAACATACTGAAAGTAAACTGTCCCAGATCTTTGTATGGAGTTCTTTGGTATACTTTGACTGCCAAATATTTTACTACCTTAATTAAACTAACGGAGCGATGTTAAGCTAGATGGTGAACGTAACTTTCAGATAGTTGTCTTACCTTTATAATTTGGGAGTATGCAGCCATTTTAAAGGTGATACTGGTGCCAAAGGAAAGACCCATCATGCCGATCCTGCTGCAGAGGACCTGAGGATGCTGCTGCAGGACTCTATAGGCCGTCTGAACCAAGAGAACATGTCATAAAATAAACTGTTACAGCTGTAACACAGAGGCTTGGAACATTTTGGGAAAGAGAAAGATAAGAAATTATAAGTTTCATTTTACCTGGAATTTCATTCTTGAGATTGCGCTCACTATTTTAGAGGATAAATCATTGTACGGCTTTCTGTATTTCTTGCGGTCTACATTATGTGATAGTAACAACAGATATGATATTCTTGATATTCTGGTTCTTTTATCTGATATCCAGTTTTAGATGTTTTATATGTTGTACAGATCATAAAGTCATGTCAGGCAAGATTGTAAATTTTGTGTTTAGAGTCAAAAATCTGTTTTGGTTCCCGGCAACCAAAACTGATGCTGCTGCCAGGCTGTAAACCTAGTTAACAGTTCTGATTATATTACACAGGTTCATTTTTGATATGAAGATAAACAGCCCTAGACAGTCAGGCCCTATGCTGCATTTTTTACTGCGGGTACCTTATACATCAAGAGATAAATAAAGGATGCATCATAATAAACACAACATGTGACCTCACAAGAGATTCAAAAGTCAATTAAAGTTGCAAGCAGCATTTTTTCACACCCGTGTTTGGTGAGTTTTCTAGTGTGTTTAGGGCCCCAAAATTGACTACTGCTTACTTACTTACTAAAAAAGATTCCTTACGTTTCAATAGGGACCTCGCACGGTTCGTGCTCAGGCCCTAATAATTTCATATATCATTAATTTATGTTTTAAGTAATAATAAAACCTCCACATTATTATACAACTACAAAAACCTATCAGGGCCTCAAAAGTTTAAAGTGGGTGATTGGTGTAGACAAACAAGTCACCTCCTACAAAAGATGGCCTCTCAGTATGTAACACCATTTGAATAATAAAGGTGGAGTACCGAAACGTTGCCAGCTTATACATTTATTTTTGCAAGTTGTGGGGGAGTATATTTGTAACTTCACTTCCGCAGAAATGTACAGACCACAGTCTGTGGTACAGACTCTTATCTTAAGAGGGAACATTACCTTCATCAGGTGGACACAAACAAAACTGCAATATGACGATCATGTTGATCTTCGCTTGCTGTTTCTGGAAGCAGGCAGCTGTTTCCTAATGTTTTTAATTTAGAGAGCTGTGGAGTTCTGCTGCTCCCTAATGGACATAATTAGAGGTATTTTGGGATAGATTTCTTTCAATTTAGACACTCTCCAGGTTTACCTCAAAGTATTGGTTGTCCACCATCTTCCCAGTTTCCATGGTGATTTTAGGTGTCATGTAGTCGAGGGCCAGGGAGGCGAATCCATGTGAGGCCAGCAGCGCGGCACGGTACTCCATCAACTTCCCTCCACCCCCCCACAAGTCCAGGAGGCCTGGGAAAGGTCCCGACCCTACAAAAAACCAAAACCTTTTTGAGTGTTTCCTGCCTTCATTTTTCACTTGGTCATTCCACATCACCGGCAGGTCGCTTTGTGCGGTCTACTTTGTGCTGTACTTTTATGTTTAATGGTGGTCCATTGGTCAGTGTTGCTCAGAATGTCACACCTGAGCAGGACACCTCCCTCCAGACTTCTTTCTAGTCCTACCTGAGGGCAGGAAGAGGGTCGCAGTGAGTCCACCCTCTGTGATGGGGATCCTGCGGACGCCGGGTGCCGTGTACCAGCGCTCCACCACCACGCTGGCCATCGGCACCTGATCAATAAAGCCCTCAGTCTGGTAACCCTGGTACACTGAGATTGTGACCTCCATGGGAGTCTGGACGTTCATCTTCCTCAGCCTGATTGATGATGGGAAAGAGTTGACTCTGATAATGATAATTAAATTGGTACTGATTAACATCATCTGAACTGTTCTGTCGTTGTTGGCGTACCTGAGCCCAGGTGTGCTGCCTGGAACTGGTTTGAGGCTCCACAGTAGACCCATCGGTTCAACCCCAGTATATTTCCCACCGAGACTGGGATCCTCTGAAACTGTAAAGTGAAACTACTAAAACTGATTGATGCTGATGATCTTTCCATACAATCTCAAAACATGTTTTTTTGCTACAATTCACAAACGTTTTTGATAGAAACATTCGTAAATGAATTTGACTATATTTTCTAGGCCTAGGCATTAAACTATGTACCGTTCACAGTCCCTGTGGTGTTGGCGGTGTAGTGAGCGAACGCCTCCCAGGTGTGTCCATCTTCACAATGATGGAGGGCGTGGATGGTCAGCTGGAAACCAGCTGAAACGTTGTGGACTTTGATAATAAACTTCTCATCCACGAGAGCTCTGGACGGCTGGACCGACAGATTCACACAAAACTGTTTCCTGTCCATCTTGAACTGTGCAGACAAATAAAATAACCAGAGACAGATACCAGTATGTCAAATGAATGTCTTCGGGAACTCTCCCCTCTGGCAAGAGGCTGCGGTCAATCAGGACCAAAACCTCTCACCACAAAACAGCTTCTTTTCATCTGCATCTAGCCTCACTAACAAGGCCCGGGTCCTTCTATGACACTCCCCCTTTCAAATAACGCAAATGTCTCTTAACATGTAAATTTTATTTCATTTTACTTCAAATCATGCACACACCTGGCATATTGCACATATTTATTGTTAGAGAAGTGGTATTATACTTTTGGCTTTTCCCTTTCATTTATTGAGTTATCTTTTTTGTGCATGTAATAGGTTTGCAAAGTGAAAAAGCCCAAAGTCCACCCCAAAGGGAGTTCCCATCTCTCACAGAAAACTCTGCTCTGAACTGACTGAAAACGGCTCGTTTGTAGTCCGACCGCTTCCCCTTTGATCCCATGACATCAGAGCAAAATGCACGTCACGCTTGCCAAGCCCCTAGTCCAACATGCCCTCAAAAACACCAGTAGAAAAACTCTCTGAGTTGCAGCACACAGTGACAAGATGTCCGCCTGCTGCCTTTCCTCTCCCTTCCAAACACTAGCTTCCCTCCAGGCAGTCAATGGACATAAAGCTGTCACTGTGATGTAGAGACAGAGCTCAGTTAAAACTTTATGGATGAAAGATCCTTTTGTTACAGATTAATAACTCACCAACCTGGAACTTGCTAAGCTGGTAAGGGGAACATATACAGCTGAACTGAAGCCTGTTTACCGGTTTCTCATGACCCGCCCTACTCTGATTGGCTAGTAGTCCTTAACTAGGAACTGTGCATGTGTAACTCCCAACAAAGATCATGTAGAGGCAAGATGTATCACTCCATAGCTTTAACAAAGCCTTCAACACACAGGGTGAAAAGAGGAGCTGCGGCAATGTGCAGTGTGACAAAAATGGTGTATTGAAAATGAAACCATATAAAACTGTTCTGGTACAACCCCTAAATAGGATTTTGAACCTGAAAATGAGTATAATATGACCTCTTTAATCGTTGATCGTTGTTGTTCCATATTTATATATTTTGTCAATTTATGTAGTTATGTATTCAATATTCTCTTCCATTGAAATGCATCTGCACAACACAAACTAATAAATAATGCACATGTAAATATCTGCCACATTGTTCTTTCTCTACAAATAGTAGTATAATGTTTCTCTATTCTTTTATCATTCTTATATAACTTGCATCTATTTATTCCAATTTTTATATATTTCTACATTTATGTATGTATGTGTGTCTGCATGTAGCACTTATCACCAAAGCTAATTCCTTGTACGTGTAAAAACTACTTGCAAATAACGATTCGAGACGTTTCGATACTGCTCTATACTGGGCTGTTTCGGTTGATACATTAAAGGTATCATTACTCGATATATTCTGCCCATAACGCAGCACCAAAGTTTTGTGCATATTGTAGGCTTTAATAAAAATGAGGCACCCGCTCAGACTTCTTTATTTGCCATTAAGTGCTCATCAATCCTATGTTTTAAACCAAGCTTTACTCCAAATGAGGCCAGCATGGTGTGTCATTAAAGTGGTCATAATATGCTCATATGCAAGCTCATAATTCTATTAAAGAATTGTACCAGAAAAGGTTTACATGGATTCATTTTCAAAAAACACTGTATTTTTGTCATACTGCACATTGCTGCAGCTCCTCTTTTTTCCCCTCTGTGCTGAACAATCTGTTTTAGCTACAGAGTGAAGCATCTCACTTGTATTTGATCTTTTTTGAAAGTTGCACATGTGCGGTACCTACTTAAGGAGTACTAGCGTATCAGAAGCAGAGTAGGGCGGGTCCTGACAAGCCAGTAACCACAGCTTCAGTTAAGCTCAGTGTTGCCAAGTCCACTTATTTTAAGCGACTTTGGGCTTGTTTTTCTGTAAAATTAAACTACAAATATTGGTAGTCGTGAGTCAGCGTTTTTTTGGGCTTGTTTCTAAAGTTTAGTTGCTTATTTGGGCTTGATCCCAGCTCCATAAGTTGTCAAGGTAGGAGTTTGTCTAGCCTGTTCTCTCTCTGTCGCTCCCCTTTCCCCATACACACAGGAGACAGTTTTTTCTCACCCACATCATGCTTCTAATTGGCTCTGCCCGGAGCTCGCCCTGAATAAGCAGGCGTCAGACCTCGCTGCTGTAGCTGTTAACATTTTATCGCAAATCTAACGCATGGGATTGTTTACGGGATTAAACTCGCGGATACAGCGCGGTATGCAGCGGAGTGAAAGACATGCTGGTGGTAGCTGTTAGACAAATAAAAATAAAAAAACTGTAAAGTGTGTGCAGTTTTGTAAAACTGCGCAAAGTTTACCAATCTGTCCACATGGATGTAAATTGACAATCTGTACCCACAGTTTCAAATCCGTCCCCAAGGATTGTAAAACCGTGCACACAGTTTATTTATTTTTCTCTTCCTGGAACCTAGGGGGGCTCCGTCAGGGCTGGAGTGGTAATCTGGCATACCGGGCAAATGCCCGGTGGGCCGACGCACCATTGGGGCCCGGTGTAATGTAAATTATTTATTTATATAACCATATATATTTTATAAAATGGGCCAATGATCTAGCCCAATCACATCTCTTACTAGCACACACCCCCTCTGCTCTGTTTCTTGCGTCAAAAGCCAAAAAAACACCCTTTTTTCAGACGCCAAATGCGCGAGGCCAAATGCGCGAGAACAACCGATATGTTTGGTGCCGGGGCAGCGGTAGCTTCAACATCAGCTGCAGTACCCTGCGTAGAGCAGCCACAGGCACCTGAAGGAGTATAATGCCGTGTTCAGACCAAACGCGATTTTCCGCCTCGCAGCGCTTTCCACGCGCGAGTACATTCGCTTTAAGTGTTCACACACAACGCGAGAAGGCGATTTTAACGCGATTAGGTGAATAAACACAACTCGCCATTACTACAACTGTATGAAACCAAAGTAAACATTTTGCTGTGGTGGCCTCTGCCAGGCAGAGCAGGAGGCAGGTGTTAGCGAAACAGAGGGACAAAGTGAGCTGGGCTGAGTGAGAGAGAGAGCAGGTGGAGAGTGGGGGGTGAAGCGGTAAGCATGGACTGGCTCAACCTAGGTAGGTTCACTTTTTGAGCGTTTGTTAAAAATGTTCTGAAAATTGGCTTGCACCAAGAAATGTTGATTAACAAATAAAAATGCTATGAAAAAGGTTTATTTGCACAATAAGAAAACGTGCAATGTAAATATAGAAGAAACATGTGCATTGTCCAAAAAAAAAGTAACTTAAGCAAAAAATAATAAGTGAGTGATTACTGCATTATATTTTATTATATTTTTATATTGTGAATTGTCATTTGCCACCTGAATTTTATGCTTCCCTTTATAAAAAAAGACATTTCCACCATAAATTGGTGCAGAAAATGTCTCCAGAATGCAGGAAATTAAGTGTTTAATGCTAAAAAGACCCCCCTATCAAATATTTAATCTATAAATATTTTTCCGAAATAGTCGGTCTTTTACAATATATTCTTGTCTTGTATTCATGCACACCAATCATATGCAAATGTTACATCTCAGTGTTTTATCACACCCCTAATCAGACCCCCTAAATGGATCGATGGTGTATCGTGAGGGGTGTCCAACCGATTTTCGTTGGCTGCCTGGGCCAAAAATGCCAGGGCCGATATTTTGTCCCAGTCCAGCCCTGGGCTCCGTAGAAAAAGTCGCTTGTTTTGGGCTTGTTTTCACAGGCCTGGTTGCTTATTTGTCTCGCGAGATCTGGCAACACTGGTTAAGCTGTACGTGTTCTCGAACGAGCTTCTCAACCTAGACCGGAGCAAGCGTCATTAATTTGGAACAAATGCATCTTTTGTTTTAATGTTTCAACTGTGCACTGTCTCTACGTCAAAGTAACAACTTTATAGGTGGGGGTGAGCAGAGGCAACGGGCGGACGTCTAGCGGATAAGCAGTGTTTTCTGTGGGAGATCACCCTTTGGAGTTTACTTTGGGCTTTTTCGACTTTGCAAACTTATTACATGCACAAAAAAAGATATATAATACAATAAAGAGAAAGGAAAAGCCAAAAAGTGTGACCTCTTTAACTACAGACATGGCTGATCGAAAAACAGTCTTTCTGATCATTTTGGGAGGTACTGTCGAACAGTGTCATCTCAACACAGTTGAACATTGTGTTGCTTTTACTGACATTTTCAGGTCCACCATTTTGTCATAACCTAATAAGATTGACAGGTGTTTGTAATTTGATTTGTTAATTTTGTTTTTCTGCAATCGGTTTACTGCTAACCAAGCTACTTATAGTAGCTGCTTCTGTCCGAGGTTAAAGTGTTGTACATCATTCTAAGTGTTCAATAACTTTTAGACTTTCACTGGAGAAACTTTGTTTCTTCTAAAACAAAATTTGGCATGAATCCAGTTACCCTCAAAATGATACCTTTGTCCTATGTACTCTTTTCTCATCTTTTTCAAAATTTGGAATCACTGTCACTGAATTTGTTTCTACAATACTGTTTTCACAGTTGATTGCATTCAGTAAGGGTCGGTTTGTTATTTATCACGAGGCTTGCAAAACAGTGGGGAGGCTCATCAAATAATTGTTTAAGCACTTGATAGATGCCAGCACTAATATTTTATGAACAGTGTGTTCCATAAGATCAGAACATAATGTGAGCCAGACTCCAGATGTCCTCAGGCAGATCGATCACAGTACACCTTCCAACACAAGTGAAACAGTCAAAGCCTATTTTATAATACAATAAAATAATTTTAAAATAATTAGAATAAAACTGATACGAAACTTGTGTATGATAAATTTATTTGGGAAAACAGTCTTTAATATGTACATGTTGCTAATGTTGGTTGTGTGTGCACTGTGTGTGTGTGATGTGTAGTCTTGTTAAATAAAATTTTTGTGTGGAGGGAGAGGTGGTTGTTCGAATGAATTTTAAGGGTACTATAACACAGGTTTCCCCAAGACCCGTTAGGGTCAACTGCTGAGCTAAAGTAACCCATAGGTCAGACAGACTCCTCTCTGCCTGCTTAGTTTAGTCTATAACAATGCATCATATTCTGATTACACAGTAGTCTATACTTTGAATGTAACACCTTGGTAACTACAGTGAAAAATAAACGTAGTAGTAGTTAGAAGTGAACTTCAGAAGTCATACAGAAGCTAGGTGTTTTGCAAATTAAGAGTTAACAGTGCTGTTCTGTGTGGTTATATTGCAAATTTTGTTTCAGATACAAAGGTGAGCATTATGAAAGTATGTCAAATCCAGTCTACATTTATGCAGGGTGTGTGTGACATAATTTATTAATAATAATAATAGGTTATTATGTGTGTGCATACCATAACAGAACATTATTAGATCTGCAGTCAATAGTCTAAGTAAATTATCCTGAATTGTATAATTCCTTAAATTACCAGCGTGTCCAAGCACAGCTAGAACAAACCTTAGAGCAGCTGTTGTCTTTTGGTTTGTCACCTGTCCGATGATTTTGGTCTGTATCACGCGGCGGATCCCATGTCGGTCTCTGAGGCTGCGTTCGGTCCTGTTCACGCGTGTTCACTGGGAAACTGCTGAGCGAGGGGTCATTGCCAGCACGCTGGGTTCCGGTTCCCTACCAGGCGATGCATGCGTAGTCTGGATACACAACATTGATCGAGTCAATGTTTATCAGACTTTCCAACAGAGACTGACCGAGAGATGAGTTTTACTTTTTACACAGCCTGAAGTTCAGCCATGGTTCCAATTATAGGGGGGGTGGGGGGCATGGGGGTTGGGGTGGTTTGAGGGTCTCTTTCTTACCTGACATTGTAAATATTACATCAACAATCTTGAAATACGATTTCTGACACCTCTAAAATGGACCATACCATTTCCTAACCTTGACATATTTTATTGTCAGCTACCATTGCTCAGGCATGAGCAGTGAAATTGAGAAGCTATTGTAGATATAACATTTTGACATCAATATAGAGTTTATTATTTCATAAGTATTTTGTGAGTCTTTCTACAATAAGCATGATATTTGTTTTCACTCGGGAATTCAGGAGTTTTACCTGGCTTGGTAAAGGTTCAGGTTTATTACCTCAAATGTATTTAGTTTTATTTATATGGCGCTAATTCATAACAAAGGGCATCTCATTGCACTTCTAGACAGTATGTTTAATATTTACAGACCCCAATTCCCCAGAAATGTACTGAACGTAGATTACATTTCATTCACAGTCAACATGAGTAAGAGGAAATATTTGTTTTAAAAAAAGGTGAAACTTTAAACTTGAAATGATTAGAATTAGAATTAGAATGAAAGATTTAGGAATTACATATGATAATGCAGACTGTATTTTATGATACTGTCTTTGGTTCTGGTTTAACAATGTGTGGGTTTGTTTTGAGCAGTCATGATGATCTGCTGTTGTGTGTCTGACAAAATTCATTTTAATTCAATTGAGAGAAATAGCCCAACATAATACAGAATTTATCATGCATGCTGTCATTTCCTAATGTTTGGATTAAATTTACTGGTCTCAGAACAAAACCATGATAAAAGATTATATCACTCAGTTTATTGCAGAATCAACACTAGAGTGTATTTTGCACCTGATAGCCCGGCCCCAGGCTACATATCTGTATTACTGTGTTAAGGTAGTTTTTATTTACATAGCCTCATATCACAGTTCACAAGTTTGCCTCAAGGTGCTTGTAAAACAATCTGTATGGCATACAACATCCTCTGTCCTTAGAACCTCGATTCACATAAGAAAAACCTCCCTGAAAAACCCTTTAACAGGGAAAACTGCACAAACACACAAGAGCTTAACTCAAGAACGCTACATTTACATTTTATTAATTTAGCTGACACTTTTATACGAAGTGACTTACAATTGCTAATTATGTCAGAGGCCGCACGCCTCTGGAGCAACAAGGGGTTAAGTGTCTTGCTCAGGGACACATTGGTAGATGTGTGTCACAGTGGGGGATTGAACCCGGGTCTTTCACACCAAAGGCAGCATCTTCTCCACTGAGCCATCAGCACCCCTCACCATTCATACAGAGAAGAGAAAAGAAAGAGACAATAGAAGAGGCAGAATCTCTTGGAGGAATAAGTTATTAATTCAGACATCTGGAATGAGGTATCAAAAGCCAGGGGAGAGACAGAGGTCCCAGGACGGCCAGTGGCCAAGGCTTTTTAATAAACCTATTTAAAATGGTAAATTTGACTGCATGTATGCATTTATAATACATGATATACATATATATGTTTTTTCTCCTTTAAAGGCACTTTGTAATATCTGGTTTTGTTAACTGCTACATAAGTACACTTCATTATTATTAAAAGATCAGTCATCTTTTGTACTAAAATTTCATGTCCATCCATCAAGCGAGTATTTAATCATTATTTGTCGCCTTGGTTACAGGTGGGAAAATGATGCTGCACCAGGGTTTGTGCCGCCATACAGATTCTCCCTCAGAAAGACCAGCGTCTTCCTCCAGGCGTCTTCCTGAGCACGAGAATGTGCCGCCGTCTCTCCGCCCCACAGAGCCGTAACTGGAAAGGCAACAGGAAACTGAAATGTCAAAAGTCCTCAATTTGGAGAGTTCCTGTCACTGTCTACAGCTTCCTAGTGGGAAGTTGAACCTACCCTTCTCACGTATGTCAATTGATCTGAAGGCGCTGGCTCGGAAGTGCGGCGTGTACGGAGGTTCAATCAGATGGCCGGTGTTCGGGTACGACAGGACAGTCAGCAGGTGGCTATTGCCTGCCCTCTCCATCATCTTCCTAATCTGGAAAACAGGAAGACAAAAATATAATCTAATATTTGTCAAATGGATTCATGATGTCTTTAATTTTTTTTTTATTTGCACACTCTGGATATGATTTGTAATTAATGTATTTCTAATATCGTTCTCGCTGCTGTCATTTATGAACTGAAAGGAATCTTTGCAGAACAGACAGAACCAAACAGATTTCAAACCAGGACTGATTTCAAGACCAAAAGTTCTAAATTATTCTGGGAACAAGAATTGATAGTTACTGATTGACTATGGAAAAAACAATTGACTAAAAACCCTTGGACCTGAAGATGCTCATGAGCTAAATCATTAACTTAATGTTATTGTAGATTGAAAATGAAGTAGGACACCACCTAAATACATCAATACACTTGAATTTTGTATGATTAATTTTTCTCTTTAAGGTTGTGATAATTGTTAAATATTATTAAGGTTATATGAACATTTAGGTGGCAGGTGACAATTCAATATCTAAAACTCATCAGTGCAGCTCTCAGTCATTCTGTGTTGCTTTCAGATAAGTTTCTCCTGTAGATCAACTTTCTCCTGTAATATCATCCCTGCTGAATCAGCACACGTGCAGATGAAAAAATAATAATTTTGTCCAGTCCCTTTTTGAACCAGATACCAGAGCTAGCTTATCTCATTGACCAGGATTTTGAAGAACTGCTAACTCTAGTTGATTAATGTTAACATTACTGTAGCTAGTTAGCTTAGCAAAAATGTCAGATAACTCTGTTGTAAGTGTGATTCAGTGCTGCAACAAAGACTACACGATGCCTTTAAAAGCATCAGGTGAACAAATGAACATTTACTTAAAAAGCGGCTTTTTCTAGTGACAGTATTTGAGCACAAGGAAACACCTGAGCAGCAGGTATCCTAAAATGCTTTGTTTATCTCACTGTGTTGCAGCAGTGCAGCAGGCGTGAGCAGTGAAAACACGGAATGGAGTTTAACTTATATGGAATAAACGATCGGAGTGGAATGGAGTTGAAGAAGCTGCCGCGTGAAAGGGACGGCTGAGTGTGATTTTGCTCTGTAGTTTGACTTGCATACAAGAAAACATATGTAAACTGTTGATAAGTATCCTATTTAAAGTGGCTACATTAATAACCTGATGGTGGAAGGAATAAAAGATTTGGACTAATGATTACTATATACATGGATACATGTACTGTTCGTATGATTGCTTTTATTTTAATGTATTTTCCTGTGTGTATATCTGTGGGTATATGCTCATGTATAGCCTAGCCGTTTGCAACATCTACATATTTATTCAATTTATTACAGCCAATAAATGCAGAAAGTTAATTTGGCAAATATAATAAATATCATGAAATAATTTATGTTTGGCTTTGCCTTGGTGCGTAGACCTACCATCAAATGTTTGTTGTTAGAAGAAAATAAAACAGCCCATATTTCCTTAGACCTGTAGACCACTACAGACCTGTAGACCACTACAGACCTGTAGACCACCACTGACCTCAGAGTTAGCTGCCCTGCCAATCTCTTCTCCACCACTTCTCTCTCTCTCTCTCTCTCTCTCCTAAAATATCTTCAATATCCATCTGGCCAATGAATGGAAGGATAGACAACAGCATTAACAGGGATACTATAACATTTAGTTTTCACTGACAATAACTCACTACGTTGAATTATTCTTCCTTAACCTCTCTGTCTGTGGCTGAGTGTGCCTTTCTCTGTGTGTAGCAACGTTGCTTGGCAGAGCAGGCGTGAAGTGCAGCCTCCCTCAGGGTCCTAGTGCCCGACCACAGTAGGGATTTAAATTATGAAGCAGAGGAAACAACCAGGATTATTTTAAGTTAAACGAAACAAATAATATTTGTATTATTCTATAGTATTTATTAGGGATGTCTAGATCCGATCACGAGATCGGAAATCGGGCCCGATCACGTTGTTTCAGACTCGATCAGAATCGGACGTTACCTCTCGATCAGGACTCGGATATAAATGTATATATATTCTCATTATTTTTGAACACATCTATAGTTATGCGGTGGCACAGAGTTAGACCCCACACAGAAACAGCAACATGTACTGTAAAATAAAAAATAAGGAACATCCTGCATCTGGTTTTTTTGCTCTTCTGTATTCTTTTTTTAAGTATTATAGAAGTATCGGATCGGGACTCGGACTCGAGGGCAAAAAAACCTGATCGGGACATCCCTAGTATTTATCAATATTCTCGCTTCTCTTTCTTGAGTACATGTCTGCACTGTAAAAAAAAAACTAGATCTACTAATTATATCTAATAATTATTTTTCTTATTATTTTGAGTGGGTCAGAATGTGTACAAATTGTTTTATTTAGCATAGGGCTGGGCAATCCTCCATATGTTGCTGAACACACAGTATAAGTGGGTCTAACAAAAGGATACTCTCGGGTTTGCAGCGGTCCTCCTTGTTTACGAAGCCTGACCAGACCTAGCTGTTTTTTTCTGAAGGAATATCTCAATCCGACCACACAGTCACAAAGTCACTTCCACCGAAGCAGCGCTGGTAAACACCAGGACAATATTAGGGTGGGCTGCCCCCCTAAAATCAGTGGTAGGGGAAACACTGCACAGGATGTTGTCATGTCAGTAAACTCACGTCCTGTGCAGACTCGTAGGCGGGCCAGTTCTGATCATCCTCACCAACAACCAGCAACAGAGGGCACTGGAGTCGTCCCACCTGCTCAGAGACAAACAGCAGCAACATTTCACCTTTTATCACCGGCTGCAGATTCAAACATTTATGCATTACTGACATCACCTGTGTAATAATTTGTGTGTGTATCAAATATTTGAAACAGGCCTTTATTTCTAATTCCCTCTGTTTGGTTAAAATATATTTGGTCGTATTTTGATATGAAGCATTCTTGTTTTCTGATCTGCTCCAGTCAACTATTTGTTACTTCATTAAGATAGGTTAATACAAACTTAACACTTCTCGTATCCATTTCAAATTAAAAGTCCGTTCATTTTCTAAGAAGCCTTTTTAGTAGGAAACATTTTCAGGAGGTGCTGTGGAAACATCAGTCGCCGGCATGGTTCCCATATTGTTTTTTTAATGTAGCCTTCGCCATCTTGTGGCATTTGAATGTTGCTACAAAATACAGTTGGCCAGAGAAACAAATATAGCTGAAATAGGTCAATAACACTTTATATTAATAATCAAGACTAGAAATTATGATTATAAAATGTTTATTGTTTATTAAAGTAAAGAATGCAAATGTAAATTATGCTTAGTTGGCATGCACATCATGTTGGACACCTGGGGTCTCATGTATAAAAGACTCATTTCATACTGAAAGAAGGCGTACTCACAGAATTTAAAAAGTACGTACAGAAAGAGATATCAAGTATAAAAGTATAAAACCAGGCGTACACCAGGTCCTGCGCACCTTTCCTTTATACATCCCAAACAACATGAAATTGAACACAAATGCACTAGCCACATGCACTAGCGTTGCATTGGCAGTCAGTGCAGCCGGCTCAGAGACTTATACTGACTGAAATAAAGAAAACCTGGTCTGATATTCAGCGGATGTCCAAAAAGATACAGAAATCGTCCTTGTGAGGTGGAAATTAGAAAGTAGCCTACATATAGTTTAATGCAGCTTGTTCACAAACAAAAGAAGACTTAGAGAGTGTTTATAGTAACAAAGGCTTTTGGTAGAAAGGTAAACACTATATGATCCTATCAGACACACACCTGTCGGCTCCCGCTGCTAACAGCCGACTGCCAGAAACAGTGGTTATAGACTTGAATTTGTACAGGGATGGCGCGGTTCCGCCATGTTGGTCTGTCAAATGCTGGACCCAGTTCAGCACACAGATCCAAGAGCAAGACTCTAGGGAATCTAGATCGAAGTATTAGCCAGTCGTCATCATGGGCCAGGGAATCTTCATGGACACTGTAATCCCTCTACTCGCATTTTCCTCTGCAGTGCCATTGCAAAGCTTTTACACACGAGTGTCACGCAATATTTATATGTTTACAGCAGTCATACAGAGTAGGCTTCACCCCTTGCCAAAATGATGGCTTCAGTCGGTGGTATCCCCCACCCTGGGAGATCATTTGAAGATTGAGGTTTGACAGGTGAATACATTTTTTAATGTCGTTTTGTTTTGGCTGCATCATGAGGAGTGATGATGAGGATGGATTATTTTCAGACATTTTTAATCTACACAGTCCATACGTGCAGGTGGTGAAGTCGAGGTGAGAATCAGATCTGTCTCAGTGTGCCGCATTTTACACACAAAAGCTAAAGTGAAAACTAAAAAGGTGATATATGCACAGGGGATATGATTAGAAACTACTGAGCTCCCTTCTGCAATTCTTTAATGCTATCTGATGTTATCTCGGACTTTTACGATGATAATAATTCCATCAGGGAGCCGGTTAAAGTCTGAAAAGGACTCAGAGGTAAATTCACATTTAATATCGGGGAAAGAACCTGCATCCTGCACCCTGACATTATTCTGGCTTTAGGCTGGCAGGTTCACAACTGACCATGAGTGTCTATGGCTACACTCTGGCCTTCTTCGCTGCGCTCCGGCGGGGGGGCTGATAATATAATAGCGGACAGTGTATTTTGACATTTCTATGATATTTCATAATTTTCTGAGTCATTTCCTTACAATGTTGTACCCACATAGTTCGCCAAATATTTTTTGACAAATACCTTAATTTTATGCTCAAAATTGCAAAAGTTGCTTAGTTGTTCAAACGGGGTGGGGACGTATAACTATAGTAATGCTGCGTTCTAGGCAACTCGGAACTGGGAAATTTCCGACCTCCAACGAGAAAAACTATCCTGGAACGCCACTTGAAGTCGGATTTCCTACTTGTGAACTCAGAGAAAAGATTTGTACCCCGACTTCACGAGTAGCAGCTGAATGACGTCAGAAAACAATGTCAGTGTGTGCCCATGGAAGCACACACTGTAAATGGTAAACCATAAACTAAAAGGCAACTAAACGTATATTTGCATGTATTTAAATTAAAATAATACATACGGTCACATAGTAAAACCTGTTCTGCATGTATATTGATGTAGAAATATGTTTTACACATTAGGTAGCTGGTTACAGTAAAGAATCTCATAAAGTCTGAATCTTTTCTGCATAAAAGTTATTGTTAAGTGAAACAAAAACACCGACTGATTTCATTCTCCAGGCGCAGGCGCACTGTCATGCCTCGTTAAAAAAATCTCACGCCGTCACGCCTCGTTAATTCAGAGCATCAAACCGATAAACATCGTTGGGAGCTCGCTAACCAATTTATTATTATATTATATTGATATTAAACCACTGCCCACATGATCAAACATTTATTGTGTATTAATGGACACAATTAGGTTTTTCATTGACTACTTCATTGACATATGAACAGTAACTGCAGAGTAAATGCAGTTTTGAAACATTTTGGCGAGTTTTGGCCCTTTGGAGTTTCCTCAAAGAGCCAGGCAAAGTGCGGAGGGTCCGCACGTTCGGCAGCTCATGATTTTGTGCCATGGCCAGCACATTCTCACATCACATATGCCACGTGTGCATGAACTCCAACGTACGTAACTTTTTGTGCATAGGCAGTGTTTATACATGAGGCCCCTGGGGTTTTTGCACCCTTGTTTTTACCCCGCCCCTTTGCTTTAATAATCATACTTGCTTTTGAGACCAAAAACACAATAACAAATCTGAAAAATGTATAACGTAAAGACGGTAATTTTGGCTGGTTGTACTCACGTCCACTTTGAGTGTGGGGTCATCGGGGATGGGCAGCAGCAGATCTCGCCAGATCATCTCGTTCTCCTTATTAATGCGAGTCTTCCCAGCGTTTCTAATAGCCCAAAAAAATAATAATATTAATTCTTCATCTTCCCCAATTCTGACTAATGACTCAGACTTGAATTATCCGTTATTAAAATAACAGATTAACAACACCTGAAAAATCCATAAAGTAACTGATGGCAGATCAACTTACTCTTTAAAGAAAGTCAACATCTGTTCCACAGAGCCGTCAATCGGCTGCACATGACTCCCACTGATACACACAGCACACCTGAGCTGGAAGACCACGCACACACAGACACAAACACTTAATATATAGAGGTTCACGCAGGTTTAAATGAGACAGAAACCTGATAAGGGACTAATAAGCTCAGTTCATGTTACGGCGCTTAGGCCTTGTGTGCGTCTGACCAGGTGTACTGCTTGTCTGTCCTCTGCAGGTCCTGCCCTTCCCCCTCTGCATGCTGCAGCCAGGAGGCTAGTGTGTTTGCAATCAGCAGGAGCACAGGAGCTGGTATAGGGGGCAGCGAGCAGGCAGACTTGTGTGTGGAGAGCAGATGTGGATAGACTGCTTGGGGAGCTGGGTGAAACTGCAGCGGCGTTTGTGGAGTCGACGGTGGGACAGTGGTAAATATTTGTTTCCCCTTTGTGGCTTTTGTTTTCCAGTGAGCTACCTTTTTAGTTTGCTGGCGTGGCATTTATTACCTAAACTGGGTGCTTCCTCTTTGTTTTGGGAAGTTTTTTTGTTTATATCTTGTTTTTAGAGCACCTTGGTTTCCGATTGTAAATAAAACGCCAAAACTTCTGAGAAATCAGTTTCCTTGTTTTTCCTTCAACCTGTAATGATTTTATTGTCACTAACCTCCTCCTCCTCTCCTGGACTTTCCACTGGAGGTTCGTAACAGTTCAATTAACAGTTTCAGAAGCTTGTGATCACTGCATGTTCAGCTTGTAGTATACTGTGATCATTGGGTTAAACTCTTGGAAGATGGCCACTCTGAATGTAGTTCCTAAAGTGCTATAAAACGTTTACAGTGCTGAACAGAGGAGGAGGAGGAGGAGGCATATCCTCTGGCTGATGTAGGTATGATCTCCATTATTATTAATGTCTCAGCGCTTGCAGACAATTTCTACAAAAATCTGATCTTCAGATCTTGATGAGCCGCTGTCACAAGGAGACGTTTCAGACTGACATCAAGAATTTTAAATGTGATCAGTGGATTCCACTTTCAGAGCCAAAGTAAACTGTCCCAGACCTTTGTATGGAGTCAATTCTGATGAACGTTGACTGGCAAATATCTTACTACCTGGTCTTACCTTTATAACTTGGGAGTATGCAGCCATTTTTAAGGTCAAACTGGTGCCAAAGGAAAGACCCATCATAGCAATCCTGCTGCCGAGGACCTGAGGGTGCTGCTGCAGGACTCTATAGGCCGTCTGGATCAAGAGAACATGTCATAAAATAAACTGTGTTTACATTTTGGGAAAGAGGAAGATAAGAAATTATAAGTTTTATTTTGCCTGGAGTTTAATTCTTTAGATTGCGCTCACTATTTTAGAGGATAAATTATTGCACGGCTTTCTGTATTTCTTGTGGTCTACATCCTGTGATCGTAACAACAGGTTTAGATTCTTGTTCTTTTATCTGATGTCCAATTTTAGAGTTGTATGTTAAGATCACAAAGTCATGTCAGGCAAGATTGTGAGTTTTTAACTTTGCTTGACACAGTCGGACAATAGCGGCAATCAAAACTGATGCTCCTGCCAGGATCTTAACATAGTTAACAGTTATGATTATATTACACTCAGTTACCTTTAATTTCAATAGCTGAGCAGTCTCTGGTCTGAGTAAATGAGTGTCCCTTTTAAAGGTGAATGAACCTCTGAACCCATTTTTATGTGTTTATTGACACATAAACAGACACATAATACAGATAAGAGACACATCCTGGTGTCTGCAGCCAAGAATGTTTTTTTTAACCTTCATAACTGAAGATAGTCCTAACAGAGCCTGAATCTGTCTCTCACATAAATATAAATACTATTATGTATTATTATGACTATGGAGGTTGCACTTCATGATCTGTGCCCGGACCTGAACCCAGGGAGCCCCAAATCTTCTGTATTTTTTTTTTCCAGGAATTTTGTCAAGACATTAAGATGTCACACTAAATGGCATTGTGATTCTTCAAAAATTTGTAAATAGGTTAACCGACAAAATAATTGGCAGATTAAAACTTACATACTGAGAAGCCATCTTTTGAAGGAGGTGACTTGTTTAACATTAATTCACATTTCCATTACTGTATTTAGAGCTTAAGCTTAAATACAGCACTCTATAGCAGCGATAATACATCGTCCTCGAGAAATTTATAATAGACGAATGTAGATTTCTGCACAACGAATGCAAACAAAAAAACAATGAAATGCATTCATTGACAGATGGTCTGGAATCAAATAGCTCACCTCCTACAAAAGATGGCTTCTCAGTATGTAACACCATTTGCCTGATGAAGGTATAGTACTGAAACGTTTCCAGCTTACACATTTATTTTTGCAGATTAGACTGTGTGAGAGTATATTTGTAACTTTACTTCTGCAGAAATGTGCAGACTCGTCTTAAGAGTGAACATTACCTTCATCAGGTGGACACAAACAAAACTGCAATATGACGATCATGTTGATCTTCGCTTGCTGTTTCTGGAAGCAGGCAGCTGTTTCCTAATGTTTTGAATTTAGAGAGCTGTGGAGTTCTGCTGCTCCCTAATGGACATAATTAGAGGTATTTTGGGATAGATTTCTTTCAATTTAGACACTCTCCAGGTTTACCTCAAAGTATTGGTTGTCCACCATCTTCCCAGTTTCCATGGTGATTTTAGGTGTCATGTAGTCGATAGCCAGGGAGGCGAATCCATGTGAGGCCAGCAGCGCGGCACGGTACTCCACCAACTTCCCTCCACCCCCCCACAAGTCCAGGAGGCCCGGGAAAGGTCCCGGTCCTTCAAAACACCAAAAACTGTTTACAGTTTACACAACAATGATATTAGACATTTCTGATGTTCCTGCAACTCTGAGCTTACATTTGATGGAACATTTTTGAGTGTTTCCTGCCTTCATTTGTCACTTGCAACTACTTTGTGCTGAACTTTCATGTTTAATGGTGGTCCATTGGCCAGTGTTGCTCAGAATGTCACACCTGAGCAGGACACCTCCCTCCAGACTTCTTTCTAGTCCTACCTGAGGGCAGGAAGAGGGTCGCAGTGAGTCTGCCCTCTGTGATGGGGATCCTGCAGGACGCCGGGCGCCATGTACCAGCGCTCCACCACCACGCTGGCCATCGGCACCTGATCCATAAAGCCCTCAGTCTGGTAACCCTGGTACACTGAGATTGTGACCTCCATGGGAGTCTGGACGTTCATCTTCCTCATCCTGAGGGATGATGGGAAAGAGTCGACTCTGATAATGAAAATTCACTTGGTACTGATTAACATCATCTGAACAGTTCTGTCCTTGTTATCCAACCTGAGTCCAGGTTTGCTGCCTGGAACTGGTCTGATGCTCCACAGTAGACCCATCGGTTCAACCCCAGAATATGTCCCGCCCAGACTGGGATCCTCTGAAACTGTAAAGTGAAACTATTAAAAAACGTTTTTGATACAAAAATTAGTAAATTAATTTGACTAGATTTTCTAGGAATTAAATCATGTACCGTTTACGGTCCCGATGGTGTTGGCGGTGTAGTGGCCAAACGCCTCCCAGGTGTGTCCATCTTCACAATGATGGAGGGCGTGGACGGTCAGCTGGAAACCAGACGGGACATTCTGGACCGTGATGATAAACTTCTCATCCACCAGCCCCCTGGTCGGCTGGACCGTCAGATTCACACAGCACTGTTCTCTGTCCATCTTGAACTGAGCAGACAGATAAAATAACCAGAGACAGACACCAGTATGTCAAAATGAAGACAAAGTAATAAACCACAACTATATGACTGGACTGATACCACAAGAGGTGGTGTTTTGGCACTCGAGACCAGTCTTTAGAACACTTTTTGATGGTCTTGGTCTCATCTCCGACCCGCCCGCATTTGTACTCTTTCTTGTCTCGGACATTGATAGACCATAGCTTTGGGATTATCAATAAATTGCTTTTGCATTGTCTGATTTATTTGTTAACATCCTAACTTTGATTGAATGTAAAACTTATTGCTTCAAATGCAACCAGTAACCCTCATTAAAAATGTGTTATTACTGTTAACGACTGTCAGCTCTCGCCGCGACGGCGATGCTTATGTTGATTTCAGCTCTTCGGTGTTTGTATGTGGGTGTTTTAACGGGAATGTGGATCTTTCAGATCAATCTGAGAAGTACCTGTGATCTCGTTCCACATTTTACTGTGTGTTATGTAATGTGGGGAACTGGTCTTGGTCTTGGCTCAGCCTCGCTCTCCCTAGGTCTTGATCTCGACTTGGTCTCAGCCCCTAAAAGTCTTGGTCTTGTCTGGGTCTTGATAAACTCCGGTCTTGGTCTTGACTTGGTCTTGGTTTGGTCGGTCTTGACTACAACAGTGGGTAAGGCAGGAAACGTTTCTCTCCTAATAATGGAAGGTGGTGAATTCAGTTCACAAGACAGCCTTCTTGTATGTTTTTTGGCTCTTTGCTCTCATACTGCTTTACAATTTTTCATTCATCACAACTTACTTATTTGTTAATATTTGACCCCTACTGGAGCTTGATATTTGTAGCTCCAGGAGGGGTCAAGAAGCTCACCCCCCAAACCCCTCTGATAAATAAGTAACAGTATTCATTCCTCTTAGGGCAGAGCAAGCATCATTACATCGGTCAACAGTGTCTTATAATAAGAATGAGTATAACTTATTGAAGTTACAGTGAAATTGTGTTTGAAACAGGCTAATTGCTCCCTTGATTATTTAAGGTTGAGCTTCTTTCAAGCTGCAAAGTTTTTAACACTTTTAGCTACAGCTGAAAAAAATATGTTTTTGTGGAGTGTGAAACTAACAATGGGTTTTATACAGTAAATAAGGAGCCGGTCACTATTGATGCAGGGTGTGTGCGCACGCGTGTGTGCGCACGCGTGTATGTGCACGCGTGTGTGTGCACGCGTGTGTGTGCAGGGTTCAAGGACATCATTAGATCTATTGCCTGTGTAGGCCAATACCCTAACGGGACACTACTAAATAAACAGTCATTTGCATTAACATTAACCTATTTATTCACACCTTTTCATTAATTTCATTAACCAGCAACCATCTTCAGGTTGCTCACTGGGGGTTGAAATACTTTGAGCATTATCGGATAGGAGTAGCTATAACTTTATTTAGTTTAAAGAGTATTTAAAGTTAAGTCTTGGACGTTTAGAGGGGACACGTGGCTGAAAACGTTATTCCTGAACGTTATTCGCTGTACTTATCTCGGAAGATGAGATCAAAGTCCACAAAACCTTCTAATTTACTACCTAAAAATGCAAAATGATTCCTTAAATTGCGAGTGCGGAGCAAACACAGACCTTAGAGCAGCTGTTTCCTTCCGGTTTTTGCCGTGAGTCCGTTGGTTTTAGTCCGTATCACCTGGTGGTTAAACTCGTCACGAGTCTGGAAACAAAGTAGTGATCGAGTCAGTAGTAATCAAACTTTCAGAAAACACAGGCTGACCGACAGCTGAGCTTTACTGGAGTCCAGCCCACCCACGAGTGAAGCTTTGTCATTCACGCAGCAATCACTCTGTCTGGACACAAGGTGGAGCCATCGAGTCACCTGAACTCTAGATTGTGGTCTGATGTGGATCTGCGCCAATCTTATGCATAAAGAAGTCAGTAGATGCGTTCGAGATGACTGCGGCTGTCTCTTTTGCCGACTTGAGAGTCAAACGTGATCCGCAGGGGCGGGGAATAAAAACGGCGCCGCCAAGTCGGACACGTTCGACCTGCAGCAGATAACTGTGAGCTGAGATCAGTGAGCGATCTCGCGGCATTTGCAAAGAAAAATACCGGAGTGCAGCCGGAGAAAAGCAACTGCGGCCGCCGGACTAGGCGCCTGCAGCTATGGCAAGCTCCCACGAGGTTTTAACGTCATGTGACATGGCGTTTTGCAGCGCCGGCTAAAGTCGGACACGATTTCTAAGCAGCATGCCTTATTTAAAATCCAGCATGCATCACGTGAAGTCAGTGCAGCGCCTAGAAGGCACCTAAACATCTGTTTTTTGTGCAGTCTTTTGTAACTTTTCAGGCTCCAAAGAGAGCTGGTTTCATGGTTCCAGCTTCACAAGATGTGTTTTGCTTTTGCTTTTAATACATTTAATTGATTTTACAGTTTTTCTGTAGGTCAATAATGAAGGTCTCCACTTAAAACCATTCAATCTTCAGATGACACACAAGATAAATTGAGATATATTGAAAACACCACAACCCCCAACCTTTATGATTCACAAAAGAAAGAACAAATGTAAACATTCGCACATGTTTATTCCTTAGTGTACGGTCCAGTCCAAAACACAACACATTATTCTGCCCCAACATCCTGTCTTTGTTCTGGCCAGAGATTCTTGTTCTCCACCTCCTCCACTTCCCCCTACTCTTCCTCCCTATATTCCTGCTCCACCTCCTTCTTCACCTCCTCCTCGTCCCTCCCCCTCCACCCAACTCCTGCTCCGCCCCCTCCACCTCCTCTTGTTCCTCCTATCCATCCCTTCCTCCAACTCCTATTGTATATCTTCATTCTCCTCTTACTCCCCTCCATTCTTCTCTCCCTGCTCGTCCTCCTTCTCCTCCTCTTCCTCCTCCTCTCTCTGGTGTCCTCTCCCTCCTGATCTATTGGTCCAAACCTGAATGAACTGACTCCGGCCCTCATCTGTCTATGATTGGTCAGATGATTGGTTATCAGTTATGACTCTTTGTGTTTCCACCTGGGTGGCTGTGTGCTAATTGAGCTCAACAATGAGTGAACAATATCGAATGTCAGTACTTTCTCAATGACCACATGGTGTAGGCAGTGAGAATATACATAATTATACATAACAGTTACAGGGGACATTTTTCTGCATTGAGGCTATTTTATTAACAGCACAATCTGCTGATTAAATTTAGGTACTTTTTCAAAGTAACATTTTCAATGCAGGATTTTTTTTTGTACAGTGGTATACTTTTACTTAAGAAAATATCTGAATACTTATTATTTAAGGAAAACACCAGACATATTAATAGTTTTTTGAGGAGAAATAGTCTCTATAATAGAGATCAACCTTTTACTGTCCAGTTCACTAGTGTTGACAGATAATCTTTAAGCTGTATATTAATCATAAATGCATTATTAGCACAGGAATATGAGGAGTTGGAAGCTACAGCAGGCTAAGCACGGTGATGATGACTGAACAAATGGAACAACTGGAGGAAATATGAGCCTCCCTGTTTCAGAAAGTGGGGCCGTGTGAAGCCTCTGTGTGATGCCTGAATGTAACGTTGTGACATTAAGTTATGAATTTAACTCTACTGCTATTGTTTTCCAGAAGACTTCACTCCTAAAATAATCCCCTTACTGACCCCTCGTGTAATTTACATAATCCCTTCTTATGTGGATCTGTATGTGATCGTGGTGCTGCTTATTTGACCCCCTTTGCCACTGATGAAGATGAGGAAGACTACCTGGATTTTTGGTGATTTGGTGAAGGTGTTTTGAATCATTTTTACCCAAACACTTGTGTTGTGGTTTTTTTACCAAATAGCACCCGAACCCACCTCCACCTTTTCCTCTTCCAACAGCAATCGCAGGTTGATAGCCCCACTACAAAGAAAAGAACTGTGCCAGGTAATTTTTTTTAAATAATAAAATTAATTTGCTTCATCCTGATTGGCTGTAGCTGCAGCTTCCTTCCCTATTATTGAAATATTTATTCATCATACTATCTTAGTTCTTGTTCACAGCTAATTGGATGTTATTATATGTCTTAGACAGTATATGTTACTTTATTCAGTATTATGAGGGTATCAGATCATCTTACTGATGATTGAATGAAAAAAAAACTTTGTGCTTTCATTCTTAATTCTACTCAGCCGCATGTCTTCATACGACCCCAAATGACCTCTGACCTTTGACTTCTGAAGAGAATGGGGAGGTGGTTCGGGGCTAGCTGTTACCCAACTGAGTGCACAACAACAAAGTGTTGTCTTCTTGTTGTCAGTCAGCACTGAAAGATCCATCTGTCCCTCGGGGGCCCTCTGAGTTTATGAGGGGTCGAAACATGTACCTCTGGTTCTTCTGATTCTTGTCATCCATGTGGTGCTTCTGCTTTTTAAAGGAGCATTTTAATAAATCGTTTTCGCACAGTAACTCAAATATACACATTGCTGAGTTATTTTCTCAACCTGTAAAATGGGTCAGATTCATCTTAGAAATCAGAGAGAAGCATGTGTGATTAGAAACTGATGGCATCGACCACTATCCATATTCAATCCGTCATTTTCTCCAATACATTTTTGTTTTATCACTTAGATTTATAGCACAGAGAAATCATGTCGATATCAAGCATTAGATTCTTTCCTCTTGTGTTTATGTTTACTGACTATTGTCTCGTTCTCTGCGTTGTTTTTGTGTCATTTATTCTTCGTTTCCTGTTTAACTTTTCTCTCCTCTCATTTCTGGTCCCTTTTCTTTTCTTTCTCTCTCAATTATACTTTATGGATCCCAGAGGGGAAATTGTTTCTCTGCATTTGAACCCATCCTGATTGATGATCAGTGGGCTGCCATTGTGCAGCACCTGGGAAGCAGTTTAGTGGCCTTGCTCAGCAGCACCTTTGGCATTGGTGCGTGGTGGACTCGAACCAGCAACCCAAGCAAAGTCCCTCACATCCTGCTTAGGGCCCCAAGTAGTTTTACCTGTCCCCTGTTATCCCCACCTCTGTTGTATATTTAAGGCAGTGTTTTCTCCTTGTTCAGTTCGCCTGCCTTTTGAGCCCGTCATTGGAGTTATTTTGGATAATTTGCCTGAACTCCTGTGGCTTTGTTTGCCTTCAGTGTGGACTTTCTTCCAGTGTTTTGAGCCTGTTCAGCCTGTTTACCTTTTGTTAAATCTATAGACACCAAAAACTGGACCTGCTCTGCAGGTGTCTGGTCCAGGTTTTTTCCTGACATTTACACCTATTCATTTGTCCAATCCAGGCAATGGCAACTCAAAAAGAAGCCTTAGAGAATAAGTACCTAGCTTAGCACAAAGACTGGAATCATGGGCCATCAAAACGAAAAAATGCACCTTCCAACAACTGCGTCGATTTGAGTTCTGCAGAAACAGTTCCTCAGAAAATTACCAGCTACAGAGTGAACAATGAGAGAATTTTCTGTTTTTAAATGTACATACTGACCAGTTTAGAGAAAGAAGAAATTCAAACTCCCTCTGTTCCTTCTATCGAGATGCTCCATGATAACACAAACACATTTTTTTCTGTGAATTGTCATGATAAATGTCAGCAGTATATCTTTAAACACAACACGCTGTGATGATGAATGACCGTCAGCTACCAGCAGCCTGCTGGATGCTACAACACTAAGCATGCTAATAAAAACTCAATGTGTTAAAAACATATTGAGACTGGTTAAGAGGTCAAAGATCAGCTGTCTCCAGCCTGGTGAGTAATGTCTTGAGCCACGCCTCCTCCACGCCTTGCCGGCTGTCCACACACACACACATAAAACCAGCGACAACAGAGACTAGGTAAGGGAAGCAGATAGAGATGCTCAGCTGCGTTAAAATATATTCATACATTTAATATTCATGGGAATCACACATCATTGTCTGCTTATTCTGACAGGGGAGAGGGTGGGTGAAGTGGGTGTTGGTGGAGGTTAGGGTGGTGCTGGTAGTGGTGGGAGGGGAGTTGTCTCATTCACAACAAAGAGATACAAAAGAGGGGGCTCCTGTTACCATCAGTGCTGAGGCGCCCTGTTTTTTTTTTCTAAAAAAAAGACTGAGATTTTTGTGTGGAATGATGAGACAAAAATTTAAAAAGACCATATTTATGGGATTTTAAGACATTTTAATGTACATTGTTATTATTATACTTTCCATTCCTGTTCATTTTGTTCCAAATCATCTATCAGTTCATAGATCTTTTTCCTTTCATCCCATTGGTTTCACTTGAAAAGACAATCAGTTTGCATTTACACAATACTGCCAAAAGAATGACACCTAAACATGGGTTACAAAGGGCTTCACAGCTGAACACACAGGAATCACATGCCAAAACAATGAAACAGAAATCATTGGGACTACACAAAGAAAAAGGAGGTTTGATCCATATAGACGAGACAAATTACTCCAGGGTGTATTTGGGGGGGCAGATTGTTTATGCTTTAATTATAGAGTCAAGAGAATATAGAGGAGGAACAAAATCCAAAGAAGGCCAAACTTCAGCCTGTGATGGTATGTTTCACCGCTTATGGTCCTCTCCGCTTGAGAGAACACGTTTTGAGCTGTGATATCTTCTTGAAAAGTAGTTGAACAAGTTGTACTTTTCAGACATTTTCAAGTGTCTTCCCCACCCAGTGGCACTTTAGTGCCAACTTTACCAGTACCTGCATGGCTAACTGAGCTAATAGCAGTCAGAAGCAGTTATGATCTGATATGTGATATGCTGCCCCTTAGTTTTTGAAGTATAAATTCAACAGGTGGAGACAGGTGGTTTATCAGGTGGAGTCTCAATTCTTACACACTGCCCCTTTCTAAGTAAGAAATGGAGAACTTATTTTTCCACTGCTCTTGCGTCTTCATCTGACAGCATCACGGTCCTGCAGTAATGACTTACGCTTCCTGTTCTGTCTATCAAGGGACAGTAGTAGAGGCATGTCTCTTTCACTTTTAAGAAATGTACACACTCCAGCCGTCCTGAAATTAAAAGGATTTTAATTTGTAAACAAAATGCAACCCTACTGACATCATGCAGTGAGGGAGGGAGAGGGGTAGAGATATGTGTGTTCCTCTTTAAGACCAATGAGAGCGCACGTTGATGCTGAAGCATCAAAGAGGTGAACCGAGGACACACTGGCTCTTAGTCCAAGTTCACACACACACACACACACTGCAGAGGACTACAGCAGACAAAAAGGAGGTTCGGCGATCGAGGAGAGAGAGTGAGCAAGACGGTCCGACACATTTGGGGGAGAAAAAAATAATACTGATTGCACACTACACACTGCAATTTGGGATTAATGGTGTTTTCTGATATATTGAATGTTCCTTTGCGTGTTCTCCTACTTCATATGATAAAGTTTTTAAACCCCCCTTGGATTAGCTGGAAAACACATCACACAAAGCTGAAAACAGGCCTGTTTTTCTGAAACTTTTATAAAAAGTTGGCATTTTAGAGCTACTGTAAAAACACAACAGATTGGTTTTGGTGCAGATTAAACAAACAAGATATAACTTGTTGATTAGTGTGGTTTAGAGGTGTTGGAAGGTGGATTTGTTACATTTAGACAGAGCCAGGCTATTCTGACATCTTTTGGGGTCTATGTGACCAATCCGTACAAAAGGTTTTCGAACTTTTACTGTAGCCGGGTGGAAATAATTTCAATATAAAGCACCATGTGATTGGAATAATCTTCATCCTACCCTCAGATCTATCAGCACTTTTCGCTGCTTCTTGTCGTCTTTAGCTCTGTCTCTTAAAACTGGTTGTTCATGTTATTTATTGCTATCAGGTAACTATGTTGGTTTCTTATACATTTGGTTTACATACAGAGTAATTAATGATTTGATTTGTTTTGAGTTGAATGTTTGGTATAATTAGTTATAGGATTTTTTGTTTTGTTTTGTTTTTTTTTGTTGTTATTCATTCCTTGTATTAACTGAGCGTGTTGGTTGTTGGGTGTGGGCGACAGTGGGTGTGCGAGTTATTTGTATATGTGTATGTGTAATATATGTAGTTTTGTAATGTTGTGTTTTGTATGTATTTGTGTTATAGGACCCCCTTGAAAATGAGATGCTGCATCTCAAGGGGCTATCTTTCAAATCAAATTTTCTAAATGCTAAGGAAAGGTGCTTCAGTGGTTCCTTCCTTATCTCCTTTAGCGTAGGGTACAACCGTCCCACAGCTACTCACGGCAGCAACATTTAAAGTGACGCACCGTTCTTGACCTCAAGCGATAAAATCCATCAGCCATATTTTGCAAAACCCTTGCAATGCATGACAGACGGAAACGCCTGTAAAATGTTTTTGGACTCATTTACGATACTCGCAGTGTCATTGTTTCTTTTGCTTTGCTGTGATCTAATACTGTATCAAGGCTCTTTTATGTTTCGGATTGTTGAAATATACCAAAAAGTGTTGCATTTGAATTTTCTACAAAAACGAAGAAATCCATCATCATCCACCACGACCGTTAAAGGATCACCGTTTAAGTCACCTTTGGTTATTAAGGATTTTCTCTCTTATGCCATAACCTGCGAATATGCACATGTTTTGATTACTTAAGGTCAAGGATAAGTGGTTAGGGGACAACATTTCCACTGTCGTCTTTCTGCAACAACTCACCTTTCGCGTGATTTCTGAGCAAGGCTTTTGCCCACAGGGATTACACTGCAGACCCACGGCCCAGGTTTAAAAATACCGTAAATATCAGTTACAGACGCGAGAGTGGTATCAGTCTTTTCACAAAGACCGTCGCTTTTGCCACCTGTTCTACAAACATCAACAGCAAAACAAACAGACTTTTTAATCAGCAAACAATTCTTAGATAAACTTTCACATTTATCATGAGTAGATTGCAACAGTGTTCCTGCTGTGGAAAGTTTAACAACCAGGCTTTTGAGATTGCCCACACACACACACACACAGACGCACACCATTGAGCCTCTTTAATGCCACATTTGTTTAAAAGAAGACTAACTTCATGTTGCTTCACTCTACACTCTATAAATAGGCTCTTTTTCCCCACTGAGAGAGACGACCATTTACGGACTCAAAGTCTGAAAGTCTGACCTCTGTACGCTGGTGATTAGGAGACAACACTCGTCATTGTGTTGGAGATGTCGGTGGGGGGTGGGTTGTACCTCTCGAGACTCTTTACTTTTAAATCATGTCTGTTCAGAGCTGCAGGAACCACCTCTTGTTATGTAAAACTAAAGGTTTTACCTACAGAGAGAGCCAGAGACAGTTTGTCTGCAGAAATCAGAGAATTTAACTAAGTATAAAAGGATACTCTTGGGGCCAAACATAAACATTTGATTTTTGTAAAATCACGCAGAAAGGTGTGAGTTGATTTCCCTCTTTCTGTCAGTGTGAGACGTCACTTTGAAGAGATTTTGGTTTCTCTGAAATCAGCACTGTCGAGTCAGCCTCTGAGGTCAAAGGTCAGGTCTTATTGGATTGTCAACGTTAAGCTACTTCTACAAGGCTACTTCCTGCAGACTCATCTTTGAGGAACCGGGTAAAGTAAAAGATCTATGAGTAACTATAGATACAAGTAAGTCCAGCAATGCTAGTAAGAGCTATTAACCCTTCCTGCACTTTTTTTAAATGTCAATTTATATACTTATATACACAATATTCTCTTCTGTTACACTACGTCTGCACAACACAAACCAGAGTAATGCACACGTAAATATCTGCCATGTTGTTCTTTCTCTGCAAATTATTGTTTTCTATTCTTCTATTAATCTTATATAACTCACATTTGTTTATTTCATATTTACATATTTCTACATCTATTTATGTCGATTGTGTGTTTTTCTACATGTAACACCTTTTCACCAAAACAAATTCCTTGTATGTGTTTTACACATACATTTTATCTTAGACTTATTTTATATTTACTGTTGCACTAAAGTCCAAAAGTCATGGATTTATGTTGTTTATTACTTGATTGTTCAAGCTGCCTCACAGAAGTGCTCTGTTTGTTAACAGAGTTGTTGAATGTTAAAATAAGGTGAATTAAATAAAAAATAAGGAACATCCTGGATCTGTTTTTTCGCTCTTCTTTAGTATAAGTATTATAGAAGTATCGGATCAGGACTCGGTATCGGTAGATACTCAAAATCAAATGACTCGGACTTGGACTCGAGGTCAAAAAAACATCCCTAATCAAGATGAGTTGTAAGAAAAAAGAGGAAGAGGAGGTCTCCTCAAGAGAGAAGTCAGTGTAACAGATTTGATTAAATAAATCATCCATCCATCTTCAACCGCTTATCATGTGTACAGGGTCGTGGGGTGCTGGACAGGTTGATTGAATAAATCAGTTAAGGTGAAAGTTCGAGGATGGTTGGACGAATAAATGTTATTTATAATAACATATTATTTATAATCTGCAAAAAGCTCCATAAATTACAATCCATATATTTATCCATTAATTCGTGGGCTGACTTGGACCCAAGAGAGACGAAACATAGAACAGAGTTCTCCATTTAATGGGTATATTAAGGGGAAAGTCATTTTTGGCTTTGGGCTTCCTCTTCTAAAACACCTTAAATAATTGGATTTTTCTAATGAATCAGCAAATTAAGGAGAAGTCCTGTTTTTTAAAGGCTTTGGTTTCTGTCGTTTCAAATTGATAGGAACATTAAGGCATCTCTGGTATTTTCAGGCGTGAATGAAGGAATGATTAACAATATTTTAATGGGTTCTTGTTTAATAGTGACAGCAGCACAGTCAGAGGTCGAGCTCGACTGAATGCCTCAGGGTAAAGATCAGGGGCCGACCTGGGGTCAACAGCACAGCAGCCACAATGAAATCACCACTTCAGACCACCAGTCAGTGTGTGTGTGTGTGTGTAAAGGCTGTATTTAGACTGACCTACTTTCTCTGTTGTGCTGGTTGGATGAAAACTACATGTAAACACAGAGATCATAAAGCGTGTGTCACCTCGCTGACCCCAGCCTGCAGTCAAAATAACTGAGTGTTTTCCAAAGAGGTCATTCTTCTGCTTTTTGAAAGCTTGTTATCTGTCAACTTGGAAAGTCTTTGTCCTGAAATGGGAAAGGAAGAAGAGCCAAACATTACCCTCACACTTCCTGTTTTGAGGCTGGGCACCGAGGCACTCTGTCAGAATATGTTGGAATATATTATGAATCCATTTTGCACCAGATTGTCCAAATGTCGCAAACTGAATCTTGTTTTCTTGGGAATAAACGGTGGAAGCATTCAGAGCTTTTAATCTAATAAAATTAGCAATACCGTTGGGTAGAAATATTCTGTAACAAGTCTTGTATTTGAAATTTTACTTAATTAAAAGTAACTAAGTTTTAGCATCAAAATAGCACCAAAAGTATAAAACACTTACTTATCAATTTCAGAATATTATATATTTGATTGTGACTATCAAAGCATGTTTCAGCAGTTTTCACTACTTGATATCCCGCCAGGTGGCTCAATCTATAATAATACACAATCAGTTATTAGTTGTTCTCTCCCTAGTGTGTGTCTCTCTCCCTCTGTGTGTTTATTTATATCTCTTCTCTGTGTGAATGCTGTTGTCCTCTGAGGTCTCACCTTATCCCAGGTCTCTATGATGGAGAGGAGTTGGTGTGGCTCTGGCTCGGATCCTAATATGTGGGCAACCCCTGAAGCTGCTCATTTGTCCTCCTGGATCCATCCTCTTCACTTATGTTTCAAAATCAACAATTTGTCAACATAATTGTACATACTTTGATTTTCTGATGTGAATCTATTCTGTACACATGACATCTATTTCTAAATAAAATTGACTGGTCTAGTTGATTTAATTTTGTATTAATTATCAGCATCTGCAAAGTAACAAGTAATTACTAAAGATGTTAAATGTAGTGGAGTGAAAAGTACTATATTTACGTGGGTAGAAGAAGTAGCATAAAATGGAAATGCTTCTGTAACATACAAATACCTCAAAAATGTACTTAGGCATTGAGTAAAACATGGATTACAAATTGAAACCAGTTATTTTCGGTAGTTTGGTTTTTTTTAAAAAAATATAAGGTGAAGCAGAAAAGATCTGACAAATGCAAATCCTGTAAAAGTGAGTTTTCACTGTGAAGGGAAGCAAAGCAGTCGGCAGAACCTCACATCGCATGGTCTGACTCTGAAAACCTCATTAATGTCCACAGAAAGACACTCATCTATCACTGAGCTCTGGTTCCTGGCTTCAGTCCCGGGCTCAAGCTGGAGGTTGTGGAGGGCGTCGGCCTGAGCGCCGTGTCCTGGCCTGACCCCAGCCTCTCTCTTTATTCTGGGTCAGATTTAGCATCGCTGCCTGGTGCTGGCGTCCCGCCCGGCTGCCCCGTGGTGCCTGGCTCTGACTGCCGTTAACCTCCATCGTCATCATCGCTCGGTGCCAAGAGGAAACAGGCTGCTGCAGGAAACAGAAGCTCTGTGTGAGGACAAACACTGGATTTCACATGGAGCCAGTAGCACTGAGAGACACACTGACTCTTATAAAACATATCCTGATGATGATGGAGGGCATGTAATCAAACAAATAATTAAATTCATTTTTTTTCTCTTAAAATTCCCCTAATTAAATTATATAAATCACTGTTTAATTTAACATTTAGTTAAAAATTTTGTGGATTAGATGAAAAATTATTGTTTGGCTTTTCAACTGACCATGGAAAACATCACCCTGTTTCTCCGCTTTGTTTTGAAACATTTCCAATTTCTGATTTCTAAGAAAAAATCCTTAACATCATCAAAACGCTAATATCTCCAAATCCCATGGAAAAAAAGATGTTTACATGTTGAACAACTAATAATCTTCTTTAAATTTACTCAGAAAGTCATTGATTTTAAAATCTATCTTACAAGGCAGAGCTGAGAACAAACAAATATATACAGTCAGTGTATAATTTCACAACAAGGCGAGTCAGTCTTACACAGCAGTCTTCCCACACATACACATTAAAGGGATAGTTTGGGATTTTTAAAATGAGCCCAGGTACTTGTCCATAGTCAGTGTACTTGCAGTTGATGGCGATCAGTGTGTCAGTTTGGAGGAGCAGAGAGAAGAGAGATGTAGCGGCACAGAAGCTAAAGCAATTCATTGCTGTGGGTGAGCAGCAAAACGTATTTTAGCCACCTATAAGAAGGCCTAATGGAAAAACAAGTACACACTATATGCTTAATATGTTCAGCTCTTTCTGAACGTCAGTATTCCTACGCATATGGACATCTTAGCTGCTCTCTGAATAAAGTGCAAAAATACAGTTTGCTGCTGACATTGTTAGCATGTTAAGATATTAAATTGCCAGTAAAAAGAAGTTTAAAGTCCCTCAAATGAATCAGTATTTCTAACTTTGAATCTAGTTTGCACAATATCCCACGTCCGGGTAACGAATTTACTGTTCACCTTCATTTTAACCTTTTTCCCTCCAAATAACTTTGTCTAACCTGGAGGTTTACAATTGGCATCTGACTGCTTGTGTTTCTTGGCTCTGAACCTATTTACACTTTATGTGTCTTGGACAGATCAGATGCAATCTAAAAATATATAAAAATAGATTTAAGATATTAAAAACTTCAACCATAAAAGACAAATTAATGAAGTAAAGATAATGTTTATTATAACAGATGATGTGTGATGATTAAGTCTGGACAGAAAAGCTTTGGCGCTTAGACTCTACGGGGAGATTTTGGCAATGGAGGGGCATCTGCCCTGAGCAGCAGCAAGAATATATCCCTCCATGGATTCCAGACACTGGTGGTGGCACTGGTGGCTGATGTCTTGGCTGAGGCTGATGGCTGAAGAATTTGATGGAGTGAGAGCAGGAAATATGAGTGAGCATGTGTAAAAGAAGAGAATGGCAGGAGGGTATTAGAAATAAGCTACCACCTGAGCAAGAATCGTCTTTCCGACTGAACTTTTGCTGGAGCTTCATTAACTGAAATTGCATTGAAGAAGTATTGAAATACTATTAAAACCACCTTCAGGAGGTGTTATGAGACACAGTCTAGCCAGCTGCTGAAACGTGTAAATAGATCTACCTCTCCAAGATGCATAGTCTTTACTCCTCCCAGCTGTAAATACATCAGTAACCAATCACAGGATCTGCAGTCTGTGATAATGGCAGCTGAAGTTACATTGAAATGTGCTGTCTGAGCCACCCTGAGAGCGATGGTAATGGGCACACCCTGATTTGAATCTGGTCCGTGAATACCAAGGTAGATTGCATTGCATGAGGATTAGATTTGTGATCTGGCCAACAGAGACTCATATTTGTGGCTGAGTGTAAACCAACTCGTATCAAATCACATCTGGATTTTAATCGGATATGAGACACTTGAAATAACTAGAGTAGAAAGTGTCTCTGTTGTTTCCAAGTTTTCCCATCCCATTCCCATGTGTTTTCCTTTTCCCCAACTTTAATACAACCTTACCGGAACACCAAGCACAAATTGCAACACTGGCCGACAGGAAAACAAAATTCACAGGAAAAACAGAATTTGACACAAAACCAGATCCCAGTTCCAAGCAATCAGTTTAGTGAGAACATCATTATCATTACTGATGGAAATGATGGACAATGAAGATGTGAAGATGTAATAAACAGGAATTATCTGTTGTGTCAAAACATGTCGACAATGCAATAAATCCCAGAGTAAATGAAGCCGTTACTGCAGCAAGAGAGCGCCTGGCAGCCGGAGCAGAAACGTCCACACAGATCCACTTCTGGGGAAACCCTTCATCTGCCGTCTGGGCTTCCAGGTTTTACCGTCGACGGCGTACTCCAGAGTCATGCTCCTGTTGAGCGTGAACACAGAGTCGCTTCTCACCACAGCTGTGAACAGTGAACCCCTGCTGTTGCCGAAGTGTCCGGGCAGAGATGACCACTGGCCTGAGCTCAGATTGTAACACTCCATCAGGCATCTCAAGAAGTCGTCCGACGGCCCGTTTCTCATGACATACAGGTTGTCCCTGTGGCCGACCATGCAGTGGCCGTAGCTCTGGTGCCTGATCAGCGTAGTAACAAGCCGCCACTCATCTTTTCTTGAGACGTACTCGTAGATCTCTGTGGTCTCCATCGGCCTCCATAAACACACAAATATCCTGCCCATGGCTTTGGTGCACGCAGCGCCTGCCACCGGTCGAGGTAAGTGAGCAGCAAACGCCCACCTTCCGGTCTTTACATCATATGTTTCCACCGACGACATCACTGTTCGCTCGTATTCTCCTCCAATGGCGTAAAGATGGCCATCCACACCCACAAGGCTCAGGTTGTATCGCAGCTGGGCTGGACTGGAGATTCTGGTCCAGCTGTTGTTTTCAACGCTGTAGCAGAAACAAGAGTCCACAACTTGTTTATGAACTCCATGAACTCCTCCGACAATGTAGAGTTTGTTGTCTAAAACAGTCACGCCCCGCCATGGAGGTGCTGGCCTGTAGTGGAAGATCTGTTAACACTTTCCAGTTATTGGAAGTTTCATCGAGGTAGCAGACCGTCCTGGAGGCAGCATGTACCGTTTCATCCACACCGCAGGTCACATGGGCCCCCACAGCCACAAAAACACTCGGGGACAAAGACTCCACGTAGGAGATCATCTCTGGTGGTAAGGTTTTCCTGACCTCTGCCTCCAGGTCAGCGTACATGTTTCGGATGAACAGCGCAGCAGCGTGGTAAAGGTCTAAGAGGCCGAAGGTTGCAGCGGTGTGATACATCAGCAAACAGTTATCAGAGTCAATGAGGTCGATCAGATGCTTGGTGAGCGGTGCCACCTGCAAGAAAGCAGCGCATTCGATGGCCTCAACAATGTCGTCACCATCAAGGATGGGCAACTCACCTCGTAAAACCGCCAAGGCGATTAGGAAGCCTTGCGCACGCAGAGACTTGAGGTGGATTTCTTCCTGCCGACACTCCTTCATCCCAGAGCGAAACAGAGCTTGGAAATAGTCACAGCTCTGAACAAGCAACATCTTCTCCTCAGAGAAGTGAGTGTCTCCGACCACGATAATCATCTTAGCTGAGACGAGAGCAGGGGCACGACACGGCAGATATCTTTTGTCTGCGCCGTCACAGCTGCTGCTGTCCTCTGACATTACTCCCTGACATTCGCTGAAGCGTTTCCAGAAGTTCAGAAGCAGAGCTGGAAAGAAGTGACTGAGTACGAAGCAGCTTCTCTCTTCGGGGAGGCTCAGTTCTTTCACAGCTTTCAAAATAGACACAGCTAAAAATAGAAGAGAACAAATGACCTGAGTCACATTTATGTTGTGGACTGGAGGGCATTGAACACAAGGGTAGTGATATCTGCTGCTGCAAACATCAAGTATCAGTTCAACCGAAACACTTAGCTGGAGACTTATTTAGCCATGAGAATAGTTTTGGAGAGGGTTTCAAGATCTTACCCCAAAACAACAAAATCTAAAATTTAAAAAAATGCTTTAAAGACATACTATCCCGGTCACTGTCACTGTGAACAGTTTTCACTGGTACAATTTGCTGTACAAGAGAGTCCCAACGAGTCCAACAGTCCACACTGCATTAGTTAAGGCAGAAGAACATTGAGGTCTTGTCCTCCGTATATTAAACATCTAAATCCCGGCTACAGATTGTTATTTAGGCGCTGATTTAATATGATCACTGATTATCTACCCACATGCCAGATCTTCACAGTTCTCATGCCTAGATGAATTAAGTTCACCACCAATTTGGTCTTAAAATATACAAGGTAGTGTGTAGTGTACATAATAATAATGTCAATAAGGTTTGGTTTACTTATCAAAACCAGTGATTACACTCATTCACTTTCTGGCACAGATTTAACCGGTGGTGTGTAGCGTTGTGTATATTGTGTTGTCATATAGAGGACAAGGATATCTTCGGAGGATTAAAACAGGATGCCTGAAACATTTAAATTTCTGTGACCACGATGTTCCTTATGTCTCCTATGAAGTACAATAGGAAAAGGAAAGAGGTAAGGCTGAGAGACCTCGTTTAAAGGAAAGCCTTACATGAAAGTTAACATAAAGGTACTGAAGGTAATTATAATACTACTTATTTGACTCTCTTACACATTTTTCTGATTTCGATTTTCTTACAGAGATGAGACAACTCTCATAACTATGAAGTTACATCCAGCAGCTGGTTACCTTAGCTTAGCATAAAGATAATAAACAAAGGGTGCTGGTAGGCAGATCTTGTTACATTTGAACAGAGCCAGACTAGCTGTGCTAACCAGCTGCTAGCTTGAGCTCCATAGTTCGAGCACAGACATGAGAGTGGTAGCGAGCTTCTCATGTTCCGAGCTGTCAGTGCAAGGAAAGTCCCAAATGTCAGACTGTTTATTGTGAGGATGAAACTTTCATATTATCATCTGGTTGCTGCTGTTTACATTCACCCCAGATGCAATTTCAGAAAATCCACTGTTTAATGTTCGGGGTGTATACGTGTCTGTACATATGTATATAAATAACTATACATGTTGTTTTATTTTACTTTATATGTTACCATATTTTAATATAGGCCTACACTTAATTATACGTTCTGTGTGTAGCGTATGAGGCTTTGTGTTGTATAATGACTTGTGGGCCTACCTTGTATCTAGCACTTTTCTCAATCATCAGAAAGAGCAATATTTAATGGAAAAATAGGAGAGTAGTATTGATTTTCTAAACTATTTGCCAGAGAGTGAATAAGTTTATTTCCTAAAATGCCAAACTATTAGTATTTAGTTGGCAACAATAGTAAAAACAGTGATGACAAGCCTCCTAATCCTCATGCAAGTCCCTCAGTTTGTAGATGTTTGTGTCCAGAGAACAACAGCATGCTCTCTGATCTTTAAATCTGTTTTCTGTCGATCTGCCTCTTTACATTCACATACAGTAAGGGGAGGAGGGGTTGACCTACATTTGGGGCAGTAATACAGCAAGTCATGTGACCTGACTGCTGCCTGCCTCCTCAGTCAAAACAATCCCACCTCCTCCTGCGGAGTGCGAGCAGACAGAAGGGAATGTGGGAACATTGCGCTGCTGCTTTGATCTGTCCGTCCAGCTGCAGGTGTTTCTCCACACTCTGTTATGGCGCAACAACAAGACTACAAGGGGAAACAGTGCCAGTGGATGAAAAGATAGGATCACACATAAAAATGCAGTGTAATACTGCATTGTGTTGTTTACGCCAAGTAGATATATGTTACGTGGGAAAAAGGGGAGGTAAATAACTTCTTTAATTCAATAATAAGCAGCAAACAAGCTCTGATAAATGTACAGCTGCTCAGCAACACACAGCCCATGGTGGAATATATAACTACATTTAATTAAGTACTGCACTGAAGTAGGCTACATTTACTGATTATACTTAAATGCATGACTAGTTACAGAGTATATGTACAATGTTGTGTAAATGCTTTTACCTAAAAAAGGATCTGAATAGTTCCTCCACCACTGCAAACAGCAGACAGACAATTAACAACTAGCTAGTGAACACAGTGGAATTAGCAGCTAAAGAGGCAGATATTTGCCTCAGGAGTTGACCAAAATCAGACCTAAAAGAATATTGGACTTACATCAGGTGAATGAATGCTAATGTTGCCCCACAAGTGCCGGATGTGTAAATAAGCAATTGTTTGCAAGTTCAACATATCAACTTAAAAGGTGACACACAGAAGTTATATAGGTTTATGATTAGGTTTAAATATAATGAGCTCACATACAGTTGTGTGTGTGTGTGTGTGTGTGTGTGTGTGCGTGTTTGTGTGTGTGTGTGTATGGAAATGGAAATTATGAAAATTTACAGTAAAAATATTTTTACAAATAAATAAAAAATAGCCTATTTTAGGTTTTATTTGCAATTTACATGTCTTGCGCAGTTCTCTGGATATTTTTGAAAGTAAACAAAGACATTTTATCACAAAACAGCTGAGATTTATTTATTTTTATAGTAATCACTGAAACACCTTATTCTGTGTGTTCAGTTTCAGTTTATAATATGAAAACCGAGCAAACCGATTTTTGCAAAATTTACAATTATACTCTTTCCTAAGTATTTAAATGATCATCATTTCAATTATCATTTTAATTATAAATTCATTTTTAATTATTTTAAAATGTTCTCTAAGTAGCCTAATTATTCAATAACGTGAAGCCTCTCTTCTCTTCCCTCTGATGTGCCGCAGCACTGACGGAGTAACCTTCTCTAATTCCCTGCGCCTTTTCTACTACGTAAAACTAGTCCGTGTGTTTCCTCATTGGTTTAGTGCTCATTTTTCTTGTCACCGATTTAAATTCACCTTGAGCCTTGATACGTCCCGACACGCCGCTGTTTATCTATGTGTCACAGTTTGGGTATGAAGCTGCAGGTACTGTGGTGTTATTTAATGTTCAGCGGCCAGGCGGAAGGATCTATTTGATCTTTGTAAATATTGGCAGCGGCGGACGGAGGGGCAGAGTGGCGCGCTTCTCTGGATGCTGATTTATTTCTGTGTATAAATGTCCGGACTACGGATGGATTTTCAACGTGTTTGCGCGCTATTTCGCCCGTAACAGGGGCCGAGGACTCCGCTGTGTTATCTGGGATTTAGTACGCGAATATTTTCCGGCTGTGTTTTCATTTTTTGGGGAGAAGTCACGAGCAGCATGCTGCTCTCTAAACTGGGCTCCTTCTCTCACATCCCGTCCAGCATGGATCTGCCGGCGAAGCTGCAAGGTACCGGTGTTAATGTGAATGTCGTTGTATTCGGTGACCGGGTTACTTTCTCCTGATCTAAACCTGATCTAACCAGCCGGGTCATCTCTGGGACGCCTAAACAAAACCTTAACCCCATGTGGATCTAACAGCAAACCCTCAAATTCGTAATCAGGTCACAGAACCTGACGGGCCACACAATAATAACAGAAACTAACGGCCATTTTCTAGCCGTTATTATTCGGGTAACAAGGACATGTTTGCTAATTTATTGATTTAAAAAAATCATCTGAAAACCTTTATTTATTCAAATAAACTCAGCCGATGACCCCCAAAGAACAATATCTTCACGTTAGAGAAGATAACCGGCTAATGCTTAGTGTTTTTAGAGAAGAAATCAAAGTGAGTATTCAAATCCATACATTTTCCATCCATTAACGTTACTTATCGTTTGGATGTGTGCCACACTTAATGACCTTTAAATTATAAATCACGCTGGGGCCATTGTCCTGGTGTTTTGCCAGAATGTGTAGTTATCTTGTAATAAAAAACGTCGTCTCCACAGTTGAAACGGCATCTGTTTCTTTTTTTAAACACCGTTTCAAGAGTTGACACTGGAGCTGATGGTGGGCCACCATTTTTAAACGGCTGACACAAGAACAACAGTCATCTGAGGACATTTGGTTTATGTGCTCGAGTGTATGCAGCGAATTTAGGCAGGATTTTCTTCCATCTTTAAACCCATTTATCAAATAATATAGCTAACTTAGGTGTAAAGATGACGCTGCGAATCAAAAGCATGTCGAGGACACGACACCGGCAGGGAGACGTTATTTTAGAGGGAGGAGGGTCAAGTTACAGATTTTGGCGCAGCACCACAGCGTCTCAATCGTCCAAATACCACGCAATATAGTCCTTATTTATTATTTTGTGTGTGTGTGTTTTCAGCCAAAGCGGAGAAGCAGCCGTTTGAGAAGCTGTACCGGCTGGACTCGGTGCTGGGCAGCGGAGGATTCGGCACAGTCTACTCGGCTGTCCGCCTGGCCGACGGGCTGCCGGTAAGCGCGGGCAGCCGCTTTGTTTTGGTCCGAGCACATGGCCGCGGCTCGCAGCTTTTAAAGCTACCACACAGCAGGCAGCTGCACTTCCGGTTTCTGCCTTTAAAATAAAAGCCTCACTGAAGTCTTTTAAAACATATCGTTAACGATTATAAAGTTCTTTCTTGAGTTTGGAAACAGCTGCTGACAATCTTCCCGCAATATTATTGGTAATGTTTATTTTTAAGCTGTTTTCCTTCCTGGGGACATAAAAAGCAACAGCCTTGATTTTCAAGATCTGCGCCCATCATTTATTGTTCAAAGAACACACAGTAGGAATCAGTGTGTTTATGCACAACTAGATGTTTGAACTCCCCTCTCAGCTGATCTGACTAAGAAATTTACCACAGTGATGAAATAATGTCCAGTCATCTTCACCCAGCGAGTTTTGGTGATGTTAGTAGCAGGGTCATTTAATGAGTTGTCACACTTGACATGTTTTATTTAACCTAAATTTTGATGTATTTCATATGTAATACATACAGTCCATGAATGTACCTCCTGCTATCTAAGCACTGTATTTAGCACTATTTAAAATATTGTTGTATATTATATAAGTGTTGTATATAATGTAAACTGCTTGTTTTTCAATTAGCTTTGTGTCTCATTTAAAACTGCCTGTTTAGATTTGGACTGATTAAAGTAAAATATTTGTAGATTATCACAGTGGCTGTATCCAACAGGAACTCGTGTTGACAGTTGTGCTTTTATTTGGAAGGCAGTGTCTGTTCCCTGTATTTCCTGTTTTACTGTTGTCAGCTGCGCAGCTTGACACAGGGCAGTCATGCATGGCATGTGGTCTTTGTTTTCACAAAGAAACATGGCCCAAGAAGATTTACACTCTTGTATTGAACAGTAATCTTGCTATTTTGCTTTACACTGTTTGAGAGCAGGAAGTGGTAGCACATTTAGTAATATTCATCACGCAAAACTGGTGTGAAAATCTTTTTTTATGCATAAACAAAGAAACACATTCAAATACTTAAGCAGCAAACAAAAAGTTTCATGTTGAAAGTCACATATTACTATCATGACTGCTGTTTATTCTGTGTTTTTATAAAGAGAAAAATCTATTCTAACCTGTTACATATACCTATGTGTGTTTAATAATGTTGTTTACATGCAGGTGGCGGTGAAACATGTGTGCAGAGACAGAGTGACTGAGTGGGGCTCTCTGGTGAGACTTCCTTTGAACATGAACTGTTTTAATAAACATAATAATAAACCTTCTGGCAGGTTGATTACCACTTCAGCGGCTATATAAATAAATTCTTGAATCTCATTTCTTGAGATCAAGAAACTTTTTCAGGCAAAGGAATTCAAACACTATTTACATACACAATAGACAAATAGGTTCCACATTACAGAAAAGACGAGTGGTACTGTGATATGTTTTAAAGTATTCACTTAGAAATAAGATTGTCATCTGACCTGACTTAATCACTACTATATTCAAATGTAGTCAGAGAGCAAAATCATTGAGGCAGGATTTTCTTCACTGACTTTGAAAATGCATGTTGTTGGGTCAAGGGTTAAAACAAGCTTTCTTCTGGTAAGTGAAAGCTGAAACCCAAACTGTGTACATCACTATGTGGAGTGGCAGAAGAGGGAGAAGAATAGATCCCTGTTGGACACTTTAACTACAGTTTGAGATTAAGAACGTATACCACATATTGCATATTGCTAACATACACTACTTTTCAGAAAGTTTTTATGGCATTGTTTTTGTCATTACTAAAATAATAACATCTTTTAGAGCTGCAACTAATGATTATTGTCTCTGATTAATTTGCCTGTTATTGTTTTGTGGATTTAATCATTCTGTATGTAAAATGTCAGAAAGTAGTGAAAAATTACCACAATGACGTCTTCAAGTATATAGTTTTGTCTTATCCATCACACCCTCACACTTACTGCATAAAAAATGACTTAAAGTCTTTGTCAATATGACTCATTAACTAATGAGCTAATTGTTTAGCTCATGTGTTTAAATGTTTACCAACTATAATTTTATGGACTGTGAGTTGATATATTTTTAAATGTTCTCTTTGATACTCTCAGTGTGGCACCGTGGTTCCTCTGGAGATTGTGCTGTTGAAGAAAGTGGGCGGGGCGTTTGGCGGCGTGGTGCGACTGTTGGACTGGTGGGAGTGGGTGGACGGCTGGCTGATGGTGATGGAGCGTCCCGAGCTGGGGCAGGACCTGTTTGATTACATCACAGAGCGCGGAGCACTGGACGAGGCCGTAGCGCGGGGGCTTCTTCCTGCAGGTGCTGGAGGCCGTGCGTCACTGCTACACCTGCGGCGTCGTCCACAGAGACATCAAGGACGAGAACCTGCTGGTGGACCTGAAGACCGGACAGATCAAACTCATTGACTTCGGCTCAGGGGCCCTCCTCAAAGACGCCGCCTACACAGAGTTCGACGGTGAGTCCGATCGTCTAGTTGTCAAAGAGCTGCCTCAACAGACTCGTTACTGTTTTATAGTGATGCAGTCGTCATGGCAACAACAGACACTGACAGTAAGAAGAGAGGGAAGTTTTGGCTGTTGGTTTGACTCTTACGGTTGGGAAGTAAACATGTAGAGAACAATCTGAAAATGTCTAAAAGGTTTGGACATAATGTGGATTGAAAAATTTCAGTTCCTCGTTGGTGTTGACATGGTCTGACATAAGCTGTCCGTCTGTCTGTCCTCGTTACCGAGTGTGTGTGCTCTTCTATATCTAATATATCCCTGTTAGGACCAATTAAAGTTTTACATCATGCTGCTAGTTTTTGGAGAGTGGGGACTTTCATTTTGGGAAAATTGGGGACATCTGCTTCCCATCATGCACCAGTTTGATTATGTTGGGTGAAGGCGGTGTTTTCCAGAAACATCAGCTGCTACTCTTGTCACCAGCAGCCGTCGCACACGAGCAGCATGATGATGATCTGTTATGTGATTCTGTTGTCATACAGTTGAATATATAAAAAAACCAAAGCCTCCTCCCCCTCCTGCCTGCAGGTACGCGGGTGTATAGTCCCCCGGAGTGGATCCGTTTTCACCGGTACCACGGGCGCTCAGCCACTGTCTGGTCGCTCGGCGTGCTGCTGTATGACATGGTTTGTGGAGACATCCCCTTTGAACAAGACGAGGAGATCCTGAATGGACGGGTCTACTTCAGACGCGAAGTCTCGTCAGGTCAGTCCGAGTGTGACGGGTCAGCTTTGATTGATTTCCATGCACTGATTTTAGGTTAATTTCTGTGAAAAGTATGTGGACAGCCTTTAGGGAATAAGTGATGGTTGCAGACACAGTCTTTGTGTTGAGGTCGGCACATGGCCAGAGAAAAGGCTCTGCCTGAAAGACTCAGCTCAGGGCAAAAAAAATAAATCTTAGTTGTGTTTGAGAGATGTGACAATATTAAACAGGAAGTTTCCTTCAATTCATCCTTTGTATCGTATTTTCTGTCACAGACTGCCAGCAGCTGATTGGCTGGTGTCTGAACCAGCAGCCGTCTGACCGGCCAACCCTGGAGCAGATCCTCCTCCACCCCTGGGTGACGGGCAGCAATGGACAGCAGACGGACAACTGTGGCATCACGCTCCACACCATCACAGCTGACTCCTCCTCCTCGTCTTGCTCCACCAGCCAGCAGAGCATCTGATTGGTCAAAGGGAGGCTGTCGGGGGTCGTGGCGTGATCTTGATTCACCGATGTCCTCCAGTGGTGTTTGACTACAGTTACCTTGTGGTCGCGGTCACAGTTAAGGTTGACTCCGCTTCCCCACGGTGCCCCCTTCCTGTTCACTGACAATGGAGCCTCAGCACCTGCGTAGTTTTCCGTTCGGTGTTCCTGTTTCAGAGTGCCTTGAGTTTGAAAGCTGTGGGGGAAGCGTCTCAACGGTAGCCAGCTGTAGATCAGGAGCGCGTTCAGCCCCGACAAAACGTAGCAAAACATTTAATAAAACGAAAACGGCGGTGTGTTGAACACCCTGTTGCGTTACGCAAGCTTTGCAACTGATGTTACGGTCACTGCTCTTGCCGTCCAGAATAGCAGAGAACATCCCAATCAAGTGAAGGGGTTTGTGGAAACTGGGGGGCAGGGTTTTCAGGCCTGTACACGTCGCTGCTGATTGGGTAACACCTCGGACACACCCACCAAACAAGAGAAAACCTCAGAGCCTGTTGAACACTGTTTTTGAGGACTTGCGTCATTCGACCCGGGAACCGTAGCAAAACAGCGCACACTGTTTTCAGACTGAGCGTTCCCCAGGAGTCAGTCTGGAGGTGTGGAGGGGTCTTCAGAGGTTCCTTAAGTTTAGATAATAAAGTTTGAACCCAAAGAATCATAGAGGAACCCAGTCCAGTTATGTTCCCCCCTAGAAATAGTTTTGCAATTAAAGTAGTTTACTCAACAACTCCATTTCTGCAGTGATGAGCCACATGATAGAACATATTATAATCACATGTAGGGGCTGCAGTTAACACTTATTTTCACTGTTGATCAATCTGTCAGGTATTTTGTCCTTTCAATTGTCTAGTCAACAATAGAGAGGTGAAGTCCCTCCCCTTACCGTGGACCGCCATCGAACCTTATTTCGCAAAAAAATAGACAAAAATATTTTTGATCCCGTTTGAATTGTGTCAGCAATTACACACGTTTGTCAAGAAAATCCCAGTTTGTCGTGAATACGTTGAAGTATGAAACTGACACACATTGGCACACCCAAGGACACACATTGCTTTCACCAAAAGACCCCGTTGGGCTCTACCTAGTACTCTGTATCTCACAGTTACACCTTGATCATGTTCGATGATGGCTGACTAAACGGCTGAAATTCACAGAATCTGATGGGTCACAGAATGTAGTGCAACACCAGCTGTCTCATTATGAGATCATACGTCATAATTAAAAGATAAGGCCTTTCTTTGGTGAATGCAGTCTGTCTGTACAATAAGATGTGAGAAAACAGTGCTTTTGTTAGACCAACAGTCCAAAACCCTAAGAAATTCAGTCATTCTGTCCTCTGAGGAACACCACCCACCCACCCACCCACCTTGCGATGTCAGCCAGGAACCCTCACCTGCTGACCCGGAGAGCTACTTGAAACACACATGCCTCTGTAGAGCTTGGACTGGCTGAGGACACCAGACCCGGGTCTCAGTTCTGATACCAAAACATGACTGTTTGGTACTTAGGCTCTGCTGAGTTTAAACTTTTTTTTTCATCTAACAAACATCTCACATCCTTCTGTTTTTACTTGTGTCTGAACACAGAAGGACTTTTCCCAACGAAAACACAGGCTAGAAAGGAACAAAGTTGTGATTTTTTTTTTTTTAATATCAGGATAATGTCTGATTAAAGTAAATCTGTCCCAGCCTTCACTAACAGTTCTCTCAGGTTAGCTCCCGGCTCAGAACTTTATCTCTCTACATATGAGGTTAATCAAAACCATTTAGTTAATTGTTTTCTCTGTTTTGCGTTTCAGTTTTTACACCACAGCATTACTTCTGATGAGATACATGATTTTCTTTAAAGTTTCCACAGCCAGTTCAGCCTCTCTGTTTAGTTCAATTCAATGAGGCTTAATTGGCATGGGAAACCAGCGTTTACATTGCCAAAGCAAGTGTAAAATAAAAACATGTACAGTTTATAAACAGAAGAATTGTGATTTCTCTTTTAGTTTTTACAGTCTGTCTCTCAGACGAAATGTCTGCGCTCAGCTTTATCCTCATCACTTTGTTTGAATGGTGTTAAAATATGTCTGCGAGTGTAAAATGCACAGTCAATGCAAATATTCAGTTTTGTATTTTGAATATATGTATTTTTTTTTTTATACTGTATATATTTTTCTTACGTTTCTGAGTTTTATTTATTCAGTAAAGCGACATCCCTTATCATTGGATTATTTAAGTTGTCTTAACCTTTGTAAAATTATTTTGTCTTTTTTATTTTTGCTTAAAACAAATAAAATCAGCGTCAAGTTTGAGTTTGGTCACGTTAGGTTTAAGAGTTTAAACTAAATTCTCATTCTGTGCTACAGTTTTTTGTGTGTGTGTGTATATATAATTCTCACAGGAAAAGTATTTTTTCATAGAAAATTTTCAATTAAACTTATATATAAACTGATTTTCTGTGTGATGTGTTGTCTCCTTTCAGACTTTTCTGTGCCAACCACATTACTTAACAAATAGCCTCAGATTTACATAATTTATAATAATTTACATAATTAAATGCCAAACCTTGTTTCAATCATTTCATGGATTAATTAAAACATTAATGTTACATCATTTTCAAGACAACTTTGAACAGCTACCCAAATTAAAGTCAAAATGACACAAACAAACAGGCAGTTGTAAACCAGAAACTCCAGTGTTCTGCCTGGTAAATTTCTGTTTTGATCAATGGAGTCTGGTTTGATGAGACTGATCAAGTCAACTTGATCAGTCTATTTCAGTCTATATATCAGTCTATATAAATCTATTTATAAAGCACATTTTAAACAACCACTGTTGAACAAAGTGCCATATGCACTCAAATGCAATCAAAACAACAGCAAGAGAAAAAAAGCTGACCAATTGGGTTTTTAAAAAAAGAAGAAACATACAGCAATAATAAAACACAAGACAATGATGAAACATAGAGCAATATATTGAGATATGATGCAGCCAGGACAAGCATGAATGGCTGCCCCCCTCCCAAAGTACTTAACAATAATATTAAATAATAGTATTCAAATGATTAAACATTAATAAAATATTAACATTTTAAAAATCTAGGGAGACAAAATTGGCATTAATTTTTTTGTGAAAACTAAATTCTTCTCATTTCAAGGGTCAAAATAGCTGAGTAACTTTAATTCGGAAAATAATTGACCTACTGTTAATAGTTGAATTGCAGATAATCAGTCTGTTTTCATATAATAGACTTGAGCTAAATGTATTGTGTATTTTCATATTTATAACCATTAAATAATCCTGTAAGCTGCACTAAAAGTGCAAATAAATCCATTAATAAACACCACTTTTCAGTCAGTCGAAACCTTAATTTAAAAAAGTCCATAATACCTGTTTTATTAACAAACCATATCAGCGATACTTATGATTCATGGTGTTAGCAGAAAAAAACTATGATTGAGGCTTATTTTACTTTTTAACTTATTTTATTTTTTAACGTATTCTTGTGGCTTAAAATACAATCATATTTCCAATATGAACCTCTTATATTTTCTATCTGCATAGTATTGGGTTCATGTATATTTTGTCTTTTGTTTGTTTTCCTTCAGGGATATACGTGTCCAGTTTCATGTCTCCACAGCGACACCGTGTGGCCTAAACTCTGTAGACAGAAATACTACGAAATTCTGAGAGATTTAAAAAATAAAATAATTGTAATAATTAAAACTTTCTGTAAAAGTCGTAAACCACATCCATCCTTGTGTTTTTTTAAAGCAGCGACTATCGTTCACCCGAGTTCTTTCTTAATTTTTTCAAATGTGTAGTTGATCTGGGACGGAAAATGCTGATAAAACACATATTAGGATGCATTTATAACGTTCGTCATCATTAAAGTATGTGTATCATTAAATACATACATATTTCATCATTAGTAACAGAGATGGTTGGGTTTGGAAATGACATTTCGACCAGGCGCTTCGGAGACAGCTATCGGCAGGGGTCCTGTCATCGTTAATACCGGAACAACACGTGAACAGTAGGTAAAATAATTTTGTAAATGGTTTGTAAAGTCTGTTAAAATACGATTTGAAGGGTTTTTATAGACGTACTGTTTAGTATATATATGTGTATATATCCAACCTAGAGACATGCACTGACCTATCATGAAACACTACGCTCAGACAGCCATTTTTTCAGCCATTTCTTGCACTCGACACCATATTCCTTTAAAAAAGTATATTAAACAAGATTAACAGGTCTTGAGCACCATAACAGTGTTCACCAAAGTAAAACTAAATACATTTTTGAGATTCACTAACAGGTGCTCTTCAATTCGGCTAACAAGAATTAATCAAACAAAAAATGTTTGACTTTTTGTGTTTCACACAGGTGGGACACCACAAGAACTGTTATGCTCTTAGGACCGAGTTGATGTATTTAAGGGTGTTCTGTCATGTTGGAAGTAACATTTGCACGAACAGAGGAACAAGAAGAAGAAAGATCTTTAACTGAAATCCTAAAATAATCGTTGTGTAATAGTTGTGTATTACAATATGTCTTCATATCATGGGATTAAAGAAAGAAGTATAAACGTGGCTGGTGTTACTGGTTCTGTGTGTGTTTTCCTTTAGAGAGGTCAGAGGGCATCATGGGACGCTCCTCCAAAGACAAACGGGACATTTACTACCGTCTAGCCAAAGAGGAGGGTTGGCGAGCGAGGAGCGCCTTCAAGCTGCTGCAGCTCGACCACGAGTTCAACCTGTTCGCAGGTAAGACCCACCGGATACCTGAGATGGGTGGACTGTTAGACAATGGGGTCCAGTCACCTCACAGCTTGTCCACCTAGCTCACAGGCTGTTTTTTAAAGAACTTTGTCCACACTGAAACACCCGTCAAGTAGTTTTTTCCTTATTATCTTTTAGTAGGCAAACCGAATTGACAGGACCCTGGTGAACGACCTGGCTGTATTTTATCTCTGATGTGTCAAAAATGTATTTATTGAGGTTTTTTTTCTTTCTCAGGTGTGAACAGAGCAGTGGATCTGTGTGCAGCTCCTGGCAGCTGGAGTCAGGTCCTCAGTCGAAAACTCAGGTTTTGCTTTTTATTAAATTTTTTTTATTTCAACGATCATACAGCCAGTTAATAAATTAAGGACCTAAAAAAATGTGGAGAAACATAATGAATGCAGGTGCTTCCGCACAGGTTCACTGCATGGTACAGTTGGTGTTTTTCAACTTATTTTCCCATGTTTGTGTGTCCATGTGGAACAAATGTTTTTGAAACTGGACCAGTATTGAGTGAGTGTGTTACAGTCAGCAGCAGCGAGAAAGGGCTGTGTGAAAGACACACACCCCTGTCTACATCAGTGGAGCCGTGGTAGAGCAGGTGAACAGTTTTAGGTTCCTGGGAATCAGCACCACAGTGAACCTGACATGGTCATCTTACATCTCCATGCTGATGAAGAAAGCTCAGAAATTTCTGAGGTTCCTGTAGAGCCCAAAGGTTACATAAAAATTACCAACCCAGCCACAGCCTGTGCACCTTGCTGCCATCTGGCAAGAGACATAAAAGTTTCTGCTGTTGCACCACCAGACTACTGAACAGCTTCTTTCCTAAGGCTGTGAGACTTCTAAATTCATCCTCAACACCGCACCGTGCAAATTATATATAAATATATAGTGTTTGCTTTGCCGCATAAAGGGGACTGGAACCTGCATCTCATTATACAACCCTGTTTTTTGGCAATACATTTACCTTGTAGGGTTTTTCATTTAGTTTGTCACCCATTTGTATATTTACCTGGAGAGAAATCATCTGTGTGGCTACACTTTAACTGTATTCTCACAAAATAAAAATAATTAAATCCTGACGTAAGTAAATAAAATACCAAGAGTTAACTGTTTTGTTTTCTACTCAGAGTGCGCGAGGAGAAGGATAAGAAGAGTAGTGAAGAGGTGAAGATCGTGGCGGTGGACCTACAGGCCATGGCTCCTTTGCCAGGAGTCACTCAGATACAGGGAGACATCACCAAGGTGACGACATGATTAATGACATGTTATCTCTGAAAGTCCTTTACCACTGCGGGAACCGAACAAAATTGTTACGTGTAACCATTGTTGGTTCTTATTTTATTCCTCTTTGGGGTTCATGTTCCTGGAACTGAATCTGGGCACTGCTCAGGAGGAGCAGGAGCTAATTCCAAGTTCTAGTTATACTTGTAAAAGTTCCAGAGGTCCATGAGGAGGTTCTCGTGGCTCCTTGATGAAGTTCTAGTTGTCTTTGAAAAGATTGCAGTGGTCCTTGAGGGTGTTCAGTGTGTTTCTGAAAAGGTTCTGTGTGTTTGAGGAGTTTATAATGGTCCTTGAAAAGGTTCCATCTATGGGTCCTTGAAAAGGTTCCATCTATGGGTCCTTGAAGAAGTTCTATGGATCCTTGCAGAGTTTGTACTTATCCTAGAAAAGGTTCCATCGGTCCTAGTGGAGGTTTTGTGAATCCCTGAAGAGGTTTCAGAGAATCCACAGAACAAACACAACAAACATTTTTAGATTTTAGTACAAAATCTAGTGGAAAGCTGTCGAAAACCTGCTACAAGTTCAATCATAATGGGCTGAAGTTGGAAAAAAAGCCTGTGACAAATACAAACAAGTATTTTGTGAGATTTACCAGATTATTACCAAAGCCAGATTATAGAAAACTAAAGAATCACAATTCTGCGGTGAAGCAAACTAAAACAAACATGCAGTGGTTCAACAGCCACAGCAGGAACCTGGATTCAGAGTGAACCTGATACAACAGCATCAGCTTCACGTCTTCCTGCTGACTTTGTCCCGCTTTGTAAAACACGGTGGAAACAAAAGAAGAAGAATTTTACACTAGATGATCAAGTTGGACATCAAGGGTCTCAGTGCATGACCTGCGTCGTCTTCTTCCTCTCAGGTGTCGACAGCTCAGGAGATAATCCGTCATTTTGAGGGTCAGCCGGCCGACCTGGTGGTGTGTGACGGAGCTCCAGACGGTGAGACGCTCACTTCCTGTCTGTCCTCACCTGTTCTCGAGTCTCTCCCCTCTCCCTTTTAATGTTTTTAGTCCACTGTCAGGAGTTATTTCCTGCTCTGTTTCCACAGTTACCGGGCTCCATGATGTGGATGAGTACATCCAGGCTCAGCTCCTATTGGCTGTGAGTACCTAGGTGTGTTTGTATTCACCTGGAGGTCTGTGATGAGATGCTGACCTGCTCTTTGTCTCTCAGGCTCTGAACATCACCACTCACGTCTTGAAACCTGGAGGGACGTTTGTGGCCAAAGTGAGTCCAACTTCTAGTCATATAATTTATCCTGCAATAGAGTCCAAGAAAATCAGGTGTACATTTCTGTCTTCAGACAGTAAAATACAGCAGTATATAGTACTCAGATCTAAAAGTACCAATATATTCATATAGTCCTGCTCTGAAAATACCATGTAAGTAAAACTAAAGTATTATCAGTTAAGTGTAATATTGTAGTAAAATGGTCCCTGTCTCTGGCATATTATTAGATAGTTAATACTGCATTAGAGCAGAATATTACTGTTGTAGCTGCTCGATGTGGAGCTAGTTTTATCTACTTTATATACAGTAAGCTAGTTTGGTGCAGTGGTTCTTTCTCCGCTGCTTAGACCGACTTGAAATCTGAGCAGGGCCGAGTAGAATCCAGCGCAAACAGGCTGGATTCATGGTGAAGATTGTGAACAAGAGGAAATAAATATCGTATGATAAAGAGGTGAATCAGGCGTGACTTGTGTGAGAGGAAATCAAATAAGCAAAACCATGGAAGATAAAAAGCCTAATCACCCATTAAATAAACTTGTTTTTTATTTTCTATTTGACTCTTTTAAAACATTTATTTAAATGTCTTTTGTATATTTCCATATGTTGCTTTTATATAAAGGTATTTGAATTGCCTTGTTGAAATGTGCTATACAAGTAAACTTGCTTTGCCTTGTGATAAATCTAAGGCGTCGTGAGGAGATGTGAGATTATCAATGAGAGAGAAAAGAAGAAGAAATAGACACAAACAAATTTGCATTTTCGGACTTTTTCTCTAATGTGAAAGGTGAAATGTCTGTTAGGTGGAACAGCAAGAATCCAAAGTGATTTTTGTGAGAGTTCACAGACCAAAAAGGCTGAGATGGTTTAATCTATACAATGCATTGTGTTTTAAATTATTTAAATTTATCCTCTTTTTTTTTCTGTAACATTTTAATCTGTAAAGTAATTAGGAACTCCAAGTTAGTTTACAGATTTACTAGGATAAATATGGTGGAGTAAAAGTATTTCCATGAAAGGTATTGTGCTAGTTTGAAGTGTCATACTAGTAAAGTACATGTACCTCAAAATTGTACTTGAGTGAATGTACTTCTCCACTGCTCAAAAATGGATAAACATGTTGCCTGTAGTTGCTCTTTATTGTAGTGAATACTGATTATGAATTTGGCCCCCTTATTGGAGGAACTAGTTTTCTTAAAGGAATAGTTTGACATTTTTAGAAATACACTTTTGTGCTTTCTGGCGGAGAGTTAATTGTGAAGTTGAACCCAGTTAGCTTAGCTTAGCATAAGGACTTGAGGTGGAGAGAAGCAGCTAGCCTGGCTCTGTCCGACAGAAACAATGTCCACCTACCAGCACCTTTAAAGCTCACTAATGAACACGTTATATCTTCAATTTGCCGCTTTGCAGAGGCTGCTGTACCAAACTATTTCTTGGCCAGGACCTGTAACTTCCTGGAGTTTTTACTGGTGGCCTGGAAACTACTCAGAGCCTAGAGCCACATCCTATTATCCTAGATAATTAGCACAGTGTAAATAGTTGCGTGCAATGGTGCATTGTGGGCTGTGGACACAGTCAGATCAGACATACATATCTTATATACAGTCTATGGATCAAGACTGTATTAACCCTTTACTGCCCTGCGTCTCAGATCTTCAGAGGTAAAGACGTGACTCTGCTGTACTCTCAGCTGAAGATCTTCTTCAGTGGTGTGACCTGCGCCAAGCCCCGCAGCAGCAGGAACTCCAGCATCGGTGAGTCATCTACACCGCCGACCAATCAGGCAACTCGAACACGAAGTCAATACACGCCCCCTGCCTGTGTTACGATTGTTTACACATCTGAGACTTTTGTACTATGGGCTACAGTCTGGTCAAAATGACCCACAAAATTAAAACTGATTTAAATCATGTGTTGGTTTTCATCATGTTAATCTGAAGCTTTGGTGTTTGCATGAACACCCTGTCTTGTCTGTGTGCAGAGGCCTTCGTGGTGTGTCAGAATTACTCTCCTCCTGAAGGCTACATCCCTAACATGTCCAACCCTCTGCTGGATCATTCGCTACGGTAACTAGGAGTCTGTTCCTGGATGTCTGGAACAACTTGTGTTAATGCAGCTCCAAATCAGAACAGATTATAATCAAAAAGCCGCAGCTGCATTGCTTCTCTTCACTTGAGACTCACCAAGTTAGTTGAAAAATCAGCCGACCGGGCTTAACTGAGTTGCATATTGAGATGCGCAGAATGGAGATTCACTGAGCTTCTGTTCTGTTAATGCAAACAAGTGTTGTGTTTTAACAAGAGCTTTGACAAGTGCCAAAAAATGTATTTACATTCTTGATTTTTGATTCTTGTACATGTACTAATTATGGGTTAATGGCAAATGCTAAAAAACAGTTTAACAGTAGAGCTGATGGTCAGTGTACTGAACTGAACAATGGTGCGTTTCATATGTTATTAATCTCATTTGTAAGAGGAACAATGTGTTATTTCTTCTTTTAGAGGTTAAATAGTCACTAATTGTGTATTGATATGGATCAGCCTTTATTTTCTCTACATGTTCTGGTCTCTGTCCTTCAGATGTGGACTTTAACCAGTTAGAGGGTCCGAACCGTGTCATCGTTCCCTTCCTGGCGTGTGGTGATCTCAGCGCCTTCGACTCAGACAGAACCTACCCTCTGCAGGTGAGGAGACACTGGTTTATCCTTCTTTACTGGGTCAAACTGAAACATAAATAAAAAAGACATCTGGTTCAGTCAGTTTTATTGTTTTAACACATGTACCTGCGGTGGTTGTCATGCTTTGCTTTCACTATGAAATACAATCAATTTTTTTTCATTTTAAAGATTAAATTAAGGTATTTTAAGGAGACAATTACTGAATAAATTAACTGATATATTAATGTGTTTTGATCGGTAATCTGCACAACAAGAGTGTTTAAGGGGAAAGAACCCCATCAAATTTCACACATAACATTAAAATGTCCTATTGTGTCTGAATGAAGATGTAAGGAACATAAAAATAAGTCACTGCTGTCTGAATGAACAAAAACTCCCTCCTAATGTTAACAGACAGATGAAGCCTGTTACATATTCCATGTCTGAAAAGTGTTTAATAATCCCTTAAAATCTAATTAATTTGCAGCTGAAGATGTTTAAGATCTCTATTTAAACCAGAGTCCAAACTCAATAACACCTTAAACTGATCAGCAATGGATTTGTCAAATATTTTTAAATTAATGTGTGAATTAAGGGGAAAGTTGCGTGTCCCTTAAAATCTAGGCTACTTACTTGGTTAATTAAGAGCTTTTCTAATTAAGTGGTTTAGTTTTCAAATTAATGGAAATTAAGGATCTCGACAACCGTACCTAATGGATTAGGTGTTTGGTAAGTTAAGGATTCTTTCAAAGTACATGTGGTTATCTTGTAGTTTTTGTAGTATCTTTTTTCCTTTTCTTTGCACAAATACAATCTTAAACCTGTTGGCGTACATTTTTCTAACTGTTTTCTTTTCTTCAGCTGGATGCTGATAAACCGTATCAGTACACCCCCCCAACCCAGCCACCCATAAGTCCCCCCTACCAGCAGGCCTGCCACCTTCGCAAAAACAACCTGCTGTCCAAAGAGGATGCTCTGTCAAACTGTTCCAGCCGGAGTCAAGACGAGACGGAGCCACCGGCGGAGTCCACCTGATCCGTTTCGCTGCTGCTGATTGGTGGAGAAAAACAACACCAGAGTTATCATTAAAGGAACAGTCTGGCATTTTGGGAAAGTTGGATAAAAAGATGGATATCTGTTTAATTTCTGTGCATCAGTGCAGAAATAGGACCAAGACATGTTTAGCCTTTCTTAGCACATAGACTGGAAGCTGCATGGCTCAACATGTCCTGGTTCTGTGTCTGTACTGGACGCAAAGAAATTAAACTGACATCCATCTTCATATCAGACAGAAATGAAGAGACTATCCCGTCCCCGAACTGTTCCTTTAATGATAACTCTGTCCTCCATCTGCTTGTATATTCTGTCTCTTCCAATCTTTTACATCGCCGTAATGGATGTTCTTCTAAATGGAGGAGTATGTTTTTATTCTTTTTTTCTGATTTTATGTGGAGTATTTTGTGTATATTTTAAAAATTAAATGTAACTTCTTTGAAGCAAACCAGTACCGTGGTTTGTTTGAATTGTGTTCTGAGAGTGATCAAACTGAATTATATTTTTTGTCTGTAAACAATATCGAATTGTCAGGAAATGGTAGTTACAATATAACGTGAAAAAACCAACCCATTGTGCTGATAATTTTGGCTCAAAAGTTAGCTTTTAAATTAGATTTCCTACTAAGATTTACATGCCAAGATTAAGCTTAATAAAAAAGTTTCTGGATAATGAAAGTTTATAGGATTTCCAAGTTTGCTCTCTCAAGCTCTGCAGGAAGGTCCCTCTACTGAGATTTAAAGTGACTGAACTCAAAAATTACGAACTTGGTGGTCTTTAATGTAACAGTGCTGGAATTAAAGTATTAAAGGTCACTTTAAACTGAAACAGTTTAAGTGACGCTTTAATTTAAATTGGATCAGTGTGTAAGTATTGGTGGCATCTAGTGGTGAGGGTTGCGAATTGCAACTAACGGCTCAGTCACTACTCACCCCTCCCTTTGCAAGCGCGTACGGTGGCTGATACTCTGTCTGCTCTTGTCCTAAATAATATGTGTGATCCTCTGTTTGTCCAAATTTCTCTTCTTCTAACAAACCAGACGACTACTTGTAATACTACTACTTCTTCGTAAGTATTCATTATTGTGATGAAGCACGCTTTATAGAGCCGTTTGTCTGTTTGGGCTGCAACATAGTGACATCCATGTAAGGGGATCCGCAATGTATGTAGATAGAAATGTCTCATTCTAAGGTAATAAAACACAAACACAAAGTTCATTAAGTAAAGTCTTTATACGCCACTGTAAACATCCTTGTGTCTATTATATTGCATTTCCTGTCAATGTATCATTGTAAATATCACACCAAACCTTTAAAACGCTTTCTACGAACAACTAGGTAACTTCTTTACAGATTTTAAGGATTTGTGTCTATAATAGTCAAGTCAAACTTATTTGATAAAGCAGAAAGGGTAAAGAAGTGAATAAGTTTTGAGAGATTGACTAATGAATTGTTGATTTGAGTATTTTCATGGTAGGTGACAATAATAAAAATGTAGAATAAATCCAGATTGATCCTCTAAAAAAATCACTGTACATTTAACTGATCCCACAGATCAAAAGCTTTCAACAGTAAAAATCATTTCATGTGTTATTCCAAAGTAGTTCTTGTACTGTCAATGCACCTCATAGAAGCCGAAGCTACTTCCTGGTTTTCGTTCGTACGCGCTGACATCATGGCGTAAAGACTCACACAACGGCATTGTTGTTGGGGGAAGAGAAGCTCGGGCAGCTGCTGGGCTCTGCCACTTCCAACTGCTTCCTCACAGTCTTGTTGGGTCAGTATTCACCCTGATCAAGGTATAACACTTGAAACCGTCTCCGTCGCCCTGGATACCTGTCCGTTACCTTCAAGTTTACCTGCGGTTCAGCGCGAGCCGCGGCCGCCGTTGGATGAGCGGACTGAATGTGGATTTAACTGCCGCTTTGCTCCACAGGCCGCGCCGCCATTGCTGCTGTTTTTATAAGCTGAATTCGTGAAAATACCGAGGTGAGTTCACCCTCACTCTGTCCTCGCCTTTTTAATATCACCCCTCCTACAGCCAGGACAGGTTTAAGTTAAAAAGCAACCACCGCTGCTCTGGGGGAAAGCCACCTTTTCCAATCGAGGCAGTTTCTTGTAGTGTTAGTCGCCATATTTCCTCCCCCTCTCAGTTAGGTGCAATGCTAACGGGCTAACGTTAGCCTGGTTTGTGGACGGAGTGTCCTAATGCGATCAAACGGCGACCGGAGAGGCCGCCGCCTGATGGGAGGACACCTCCGCCTCTTTTTTTCTTCTAACAGACATGTGTTTGGTTGATAACTCTGAAAGCAGGCTCACTTAATCACATGGGATAAACGTTGTGGTTCGTTTGAGCGAAGCTAACGTTAGCTGTTCGGCTAGAAAGACCATTCAGCACACAGTGTAAAGAGAAACTGGGTGAAGTGAAGCTGCTGCACTGTTAGTCGCTGGTATTCAATAACAAGCAGCTCTCGGCGGCTTCTGTCAGGCTGGCTGTGCCCACTGTGGGCTCGCTGTAGTCTCTGAGAAGGCATGCTTCTCTCTGCACATTTCTTTCATTCATCCAGTGAACGTTATCGGAGTCAGTCTGTTTCCGCCCCCCTTGTACTGAAACTACATTCAGCAGCCAACTGTAAGCAGCATGTTAATCTCATAAAGTAAAGCTGCACTAACACAGTGGCGTTTTAAATTTAACGTTAATAAAGCTGCTAGTTTCACTTCCCACTTGTGCTGAGGGTAAATATGCAAGTTGCACACAGAGGACGGTCAGAATCACCTGTAATGGCCAATCATGTTTACACGTCAAATCTCAAAACACTTACTCTGCAGAGAACAAATGTAACGTTACAGAAGGAGTAACACTTAAACATATAGGGCTAAAGTAGGCAAAAAACAATGATAGTTATCACAATATTAATAACAATATTAATTAATTTTAATCACAAATAAAATATATCTTAATTTTTCTGTTAAGATATTTATTTTGTTGAGGGAAAAAGGACTGAAAAAATCTTTTTTTCATAATTGTTTTGAATATTCTACCTCGTTTTTTGAAGTGATCCACTGTTTGTCACATTCTAACCATAAAGAAAAGTTTAATAACTAAAATTAACCAACTGGTTTCTTCAATTTTCACTCACAAAAGTCAGCCTTTAAACTTGAAGGAAATAATGATTTGACATTTATCCTCATAATTATCAATATCGAATGATATGAAATGTTTTTATCTTGAAAACATTTGTCCAACCCTAGACTGACGTTATTTTTTGTAAAATCATATAGTCCAGCAAGATTTTTGATTGGTCAATTAATTACTAAAATTATGTTCTAAGCAAAATTCCAGACATTCTTTATGTTCAGGACCAAGTATTTGGTGGTTTTCTTTATCCCCTACCAGAGTTATTGGAATATCTTTTGGTTTGGGAGTGTTGATCAGACAGTTTCCTGACATTTTTATAAATCAAAATAATTTAATCAAGAGCACAATCAATACAGTATTTAATAAAAATACTTGGCAGCGCCAGTGTTGACACAAACATGTTTTTTTTTCAGCCATAGCTGTCAAATGTCTTACACACAGAAAACAAATATACAGGAGGATGCAGACATAAAGCACACACACAGGAGAACTATATACTGTGTAGTTTATACTATACTGATTGTGGTACGAGTAGTGGTATCATACACAGCATTACTAAGATTCCTGACACTTTTGACACTTGAGTCAACACTTACATTGTTGATATTTAATACTAAACCAAGCCCTATCATGAACTGGGAAAAAAAAACACAAACAGTTCTAGACTTGTTACAGTTGTTGTTTTTGTACAAATCAGTTGATAATGAGGTCTCACGCTCACCTGGGAAACCTCTTCCAGAAAGGTGCTGAAGTTGAGCTGTGTGATTTCTTTTGAATAGATCTGTATGTATTTAAGCCTGGGTGTCAAACCTCAACGCTTTATGAATACAGAAAGTAATTTGTCTGTTGCCTGTAGTATCAAAGGTTTGCTATAAAAGTGTGGTCAAATTCTGAGTCTTGTTGACATTCTTTGATCAAGTACTTCCTGATTTAAACAATGAAATTCTTTTATTGGAAGTAGTTTTGATCACAGTACAATATGGTGTCGCAGGAAAACAGTTTGTTGTGTATATATATAGAAATGTTGTAGGCAGCTTGTAGAAAACAGTCTTTTAAACAGGATCCGCAGCACTATTAATTAAAACACTAACTAAAATTAGTCATTCACAGAGATTTAAAGTTGTGTGTTGTATTTCTACATGTTTTATAATTAAATAAGAGGTTTACTGCCCGACATTCTTCCCTTAAGGCACCATTGAGGGTTAAGGCTGTTAATCATTATTGTAGGTTCTGTTTGATCCAACACACACACTTCGTCTGATGGTTGTTGTGTCACAAGGTTAATGTCTTGAGAAATTGTCGCTGTTCATCAGTTGCTTCCACATCACATCGGTGAATCATTGACACTTGTTTTTATCTGTCCAGCTTTTAGGGTCTTTACGGCCTCAAAATGAAGAAGAAAAGCAGACATCACCGCTCGGCGGTGCTGAAGAGGGACTCCTCTCCCATCAAGCCGTCAGCCAACAGGGAGACGCTGACATATGCACAGGCTCAGCGAATAGTGGAGCTGGAGGTGGACGGCCGCGTGCACCGGCTCAGCATCTATGACAAGCTGGATGTCATCACCGACGATGACCCCACGGCTCAGGAGATCATGGAGTGCAACAGCAACAAGGAGAACAATGAGAAGCCCCAGCAGGTCCTGGTGCGCTCTGTGCGCCTCAAAAACAACCAGCAGAAGAAGAATGCGGCGCTCACAGCCTCGCATGGCGCCATCAGCACGCACGGCACTGCCAGTGGTCTTCTGGAGGCAAAGGTTAGAACGGTTGAATACAATCTGCCAGTGGTGCCGAAGAGGCCGGCAGCATATTACAAATACACAGAGAGGACAGCAGAGGAGCTAGATGAGGAGGTGGAGTACGACATGGACGAGGAGGACTACGCCTGGCTGGACCTAATCAATGAGAAGAGGAAGAGCGAAGGCATTAGCCAGGTGTCGCACAACCTGTTCGAGTTCCTCATGGACCGCTTCGAGAAGGAGTCATTTTCAGCCACGCAGGGTCAGAGTAACCTGCAGTCGCAGGTGGACGAGGACGCCGTCTGCTGCATCTGTATGGATGGAGACGGAGCCGACAGTAATGTCATCCTCTTCTGCGACTCCTGCAACATTGCTGTGCACCAGGAGTGCTATGGCGTGCCGTACATTCCTGAGGGCCAGTGGCTGTGCCGTCACTGCTTGCAGTGCCCGTCACGGCCCGCTGATTGCGTCTTCTGTCCTAATCGAGGTGGAGCCCTGAAGAAGACTGATGACGACCGCTGGGGCCATGTAGCTTGTGCCCTGTGGGTGCCTGAGGTTGGTTTCTCTGACACTGTTTTCATCGAGCCCATTGATGGTGTCCGCAATATCCCGCCAGCGCGCTGGAAGCTCACCTGTTACCTCTGTAAAGAGAAAGGAGCAGGAGCGTGCATCCAGTGCGATAAGATCAACTGTTACACTGCCTTCCACGTCAGCTGCGCCCAGAAGGCTGGCCTCTATATGAAAATGGAGCCGGTCAAAGAGGTGACGGCGTCCGGCTCCACAAGCTTCTCTGTGAAAAAGACCGCCTACTGCTGCAGCCACACGCCTGAAGGCTGCGACCGCCGACCACTCAACATCTATGAGGAATCGCACCCGAAAAACGGAGCCTGTCACAAGAGGACTGACAAGAGGGGGAAGGCCCGGACCAAGGGCTGGCAGAAGAAGAAGAGTAAGAGAGCAGAGCCAGAACCTGAGACTGCCACCAACTCGGGGCCCAGTATCACTGCTTCAAGGTAGGCAGGCAACCAGGATTTCCAGAATGCAGCTCACATTAATTATTAATAAATGCTCAGTCAATACAAGTCTGTTCTTCTCTGTTGAACTTCAACTAAATAATAATTAATGATCTGGGGGACAAGTCCCCAACGTCCTGATCTAATAATACTGCTGTTTAGTGCATGCGAGTGGTCCCCACAGGCTGCTCAGTTCCTAGACCTGAAGTCCAGGTCAATGGGTTTTTCCACAGGCCTGTTACTGATCAGGTCCCTTTTAAAGGTTCAGTGTGTAATATTTATGAGGATCTATTGACAGAAATGCAATGTAAGATCCATAACTATGTTTTCAGTAGTGTGTAAAGACCTTACATAATAAACCATTATGTTTTTTTTTACCTTTTAAAATGAGCCGTTTATATCTACATAACCGCAGGCATCTCCTTCCATGGACGTCGGCACATTGTGTAGTCATGTTTCTACATGACTACACAATGGACAAACAACGCTTCAGAGTGTGTTTCGTCTTTACGTTCTTGTTCTACTTCTGGTAGAATTCAGGCAGTGTAAACACTCATCACTATGTTGGATACGTACCTAAGAAGAAGTAGTTATATTATACAGCAGGGGTCGGCAAATAAGTTTTGCATCGGAGCAAAGTTAGCTCAGTTGATAAGTTGCAGGACTCGCAAGCCAAGGGTTGAGAGTTTGATCCCACCTCCAGATCTTTTTTTTTTCTCTCTTAAACAAATTGATTGTGCAGTGAATGTTTCTGAGATCACGGCACGTGCCGGACTGTTTTTGTTTGGGTGTTGGATCCACAACAATCTATGGACGCTTTTGCATTTCCACACTATCTGCAGACATAGGACGCTTAGTGGAATCATGTTTTCTGACGGCTCTTTCAGAGGTGTGTCAAGCAGGCTACAGACTCTTTTAATGTCTTTCAGAATTTTTCAAAGTAAAAGCTAAGTTCAACTCCCAATACTGCATTACAGTAAACAGGATTCTTGTGCTTTTATTTTGTAATCAAAACCACTAAAGAGGAAGTGATTATGTGAGTAACTGTTGCTGCCATGACTGAGATCTATTTCAGCACCACTATCAAAGTATTTATTTATATTTTTGCTGCTATCAAAGCACCATAATCTGGCCGCGGGCCAGATGTTATTGTTGGCGGGCAGTTTTGGCGAGGGTGCATGATCACAGAGAGACGAATGTGTTTTCCTTGTCAATGTTTGTATAAATTCTATTATGTGGTTTCACACTTGGCTTGTGGTTGGCTTACATTTTCCACGTTATCTGTTAGTGGCCAAGTCACAATAGCATGTTTTTACTAAATAAGTAAATATAATTTCTTAAAGGGAATATGTAAGTTTTTCAATGACATTAATCAAATTTTCATTGCCTTATTGTCAATGGGCTCAGAACTCACTTAGAAATGAAGCACACGTCTGTTTTCTCCATTGCTTGCATCATCCACCATTCTGCTTTTAATGTGGCGACTCCGGGTCTGATTCAGCCCTGTGCGCGCTCCCGAGGCTCTCAGACTACAGCGACAACACGGCAGCAAACAACATGCAGTCTACTAACACCATAAAACAACTGGCTCACAGCCCATCTGACCGAACAGATTTAGATGATGTGGAGTAAGAACAAAGTGAGCATTAGTAAAGCTGAAGAAACACAGAAAGTCACGTTAGCTCGCCAGCTAACGCCGAGCAGTTGCTAATGTTATCTGGTGCAAAGTTGTAAATGTAAATGCTCTGTACTTGTATAGCGCCTTTCTAGTCTCTCAAAGCGCTTTTACACACACATTCATACACTGGCGGAACAGCCAGCCCACCAGGGGCAATTCAGGGTTCTGTGTCTTGCCCAAGGACAATTTGTCATGCAGCCTGGGGGAGCCGGGGATTGAACCGCCGACCTTCTGATTAACAGTCAACCCGCTCTACCTCCTGAGCCACAGCCGCCCTATATAAAGCCCATAGTTGTATCGCTTTCCACATCACTTCACCAACTAACGGGACGCATGTTACTATCTTGTCAAAAGGTTTAACTAACGTGACCCACATAACATAAAACACTGCAAGAAAACGGAGGAAGGGTCATCCACTAACACGTAGTTACAGTAAAGTTACTTACTGCAGTCTAACCGTTATAAAGTGTGACACAATGTCATAATATCCATTCCAGCTCACTGATAGTTTAATTATCATCCAATACATTTAGCTGTGCTGACATTGCTGAGCCTCCAGTGAAAGAGACACAGATAGTAAAGCAGCAGGCGAGCTAACGCTGTAGCACGCTGGCCAAATGCAGTAAATGTAACGTTATCATGTAACGAGCGTGGATTAGTTCAACCTTCAGCTGATAAAACTATTACTGTAATGTTGCAGTGGGAGTTTACCTGAGTTTCCAGCTCTGTCTGTCCTCCCTGTCTGTCTATAGCTGCTGTCACTCTGCCTTTTTTTCGGAGTATTGTGCTGATTTGCGGCTTGCTGTGCTGAATGAAAGGTACAGCGCAGGTGTTGAGCTGCCTCTGAGCCGGCAACGTTGAAGTAACAGAGCCTGAACATGTCGGAAGAAAAGCCACAGCCTGCATGCTGGTATTTCTGCATTTGTTGTGGTATTTCTGTGTGAAAGTGGTTGTGTTTCGGATTACGCTCGCTCATGAGTTCAAGTGAGCACGCGTACGAGCACACGCCTGGTTGCAATCTTAGAACTGCGCCGCTAGTGGCCGCTGGAAACTACATAATGCCCCTTTTAATAAGGGGAAACCTCACTTGACTGGCCACCCTGCAGTCCCAGAAGAGACACCTTTTGTGCTGTCAGCCACCATAGCTGTCCTACGCTATTTGAAAGGGTAGGGGCAGTGGTAGACTGGACAGGTGGTTGCAATTCACAACCCTCACCACTAGCTGCCACTAAATCTTACAGACTGAACCTTTAAGACCTGTAGTGCACACTAGTCATCTCAACATTATCTTTAGATATCTGTCAATCATTTCATCAACGATCAGAATCAAAGCACAACTTATTACATATATAAATATAGTGCTTGTTAGATTGTGTTTCTGCTGATGTTATCCTCTCTGAATACTGAATAAAAAAAATAAGTATTTATTGATTAATATGTACTTCTGTTTCCCCCGTGGGTCAGTTTTGACACCATCCTCAACCAGGTTGCAGTTCAGAGGAAGCGTCCGTTCGTTGAGCGGGTTCTGAGCTACTGGGTGCAGAAGAGACAGTCGAGGAACAACGTGCCCCTGATCCGGCGGCTGCAGGCCAACCCTCAGCCAACCAAAACCAAGCAGATGGTCAGTGCTGCTGACACTCACTGACGTCTGACAGGGGAGCATTATCTTTTTAATGTAGCTCTCGCTGAAATGAAGTTTGTGTGTCTTCTACAGGACCGTTTGGAGACGAACCAGGCGCTGAAGGAGCAGCTGAAGGAGTGGCACCGCCTCCGCCATGACCTGGAGCGAGCTCGCCTGCTGCTGGAGCTCATCAGGAAGAGAGAGAAGCTGAAGAGGGAGGAGGTAGAGTCATTATTGCTTCTCTAGCTTAAAGCTTCATTTTAAATCAAAACATCTTTAAATGGGTTTCTGTGTGGATTTAATTTAAGTTTTCAACCACCTGCCAAACAGAAACTAGAAACACCAATCAGAACCATCCCACAGAAAGCCCTGGACTACAGCTAAAACCTCATTCACTCTTTGATTACAGTTACTTTTAGTGAAGGTTTGTTTTTACATTATAGCTAACTATAACTATCACCAAAAACCTCCCAGATTTCACCAATAGGTTGGATTTCTGTTCTAAATGTGTATTCAGAAGGAATATGTTATGCTCACAGTTATAACCACTCTCCTGCTTGTGTAATCTTTTTTTATTTTCCTTAAACACCTGATGTACTTCCTCACATTGACTGTGTAACAAATAAATACTGATTGCAAAAACAGAAACATTCACACAGAGAACGTAGCACAAGTTCAGCAGTCAAGTTTGTAAACACTGACCCGTGACTGTTAATCACATCTGATCATGTTCATGTGTGTTGAAGCTTTGCGTTTGTGTCCATACTGAGTTATTTGGCCGTGTGTTCTCCCGTCAGATGAAGCAACAGCAGTCGGTGCTGGAGGTCCAGCTTACTCCCTTCAACATCCTGCTGAGAGCCGTGCTCAGTCAGCTTCAGGAGAAGGACCAGTACAGTATTTTCGCCCAGCCTGTCAGCATCAAGGAGGTTTGCAGCCATTTGTTCAGTCCATCAATAACACCTTGACACTGCTGTGGTCCCATAACAGTCAGCAACCAGGGGGACTGCATGTCCTTGTAAATAATTTAATGCAGCTCTACATTCAAGTCCAGGAAAATTAGACCCAAATGTGCAAAAAGTGTGGTTCATCTCCAAGTTACTCAATGCCTGTATACATGTATCTACTTTCCATACGTTCATTCAGGTGTCGTGCCAAGGTAATAATCTATTTACCTTTTTATTTATCAGTTTTGTGGACAAAACTGTTGTCACGATAAAAAATTTCATATCTTTTGATATCGATAATTATCACGATAAGTATTAAATTGTTTTTTCTTTCGCGTTTAAATGCTGATTTTTGCTCCTGAGTGAAAGTTGAAGAAACCTGATGGGTAATTGTGGTTTAGACTTTTCTTTATGGTCAACACTGGAGGCCAAACAGTGGATCACTTCACAGATCTGAGGTAGAACATTCAAAACAATTATGAAAAGAGTAAAATTAAGTATAAGCTTTTTTCAGTCCTTTTTCCTCAACAAAATAAACATCTTCATAAGAAATAAGTTTGTGTATGATTTCAGTGAATAAAATAGCATTTATTGAATATTTGTTGAACATTTGTTATATTGTTGTTGAAAAAAATCATATTGCGATAATTATTGTTATTGTCCAGCTAAAGATAAACGCATCACTTCCTGCATGTGTTGTAGGAGCAGACCATTCTTGTAAAACAACCAGAGGAAGTGCTGGCAAGGTCAGCTGACAAACACTTGATTCCCCACTTGGTTAAATTTTAATTAAAAAAAGATTGGGACAATTTTCTGACAGGAATACAGTTTGTGAAAGAATCAAGAAATTCTGCTCGCTGTTGATCCTTTTCTTTTCTTTTTTTTTTTTTTTTACAATGTTTTGTTAAATAAGTGAACAAAATAGAATAAATAGGGCAAAAAAATTTAATTCAAAATGCTGGCGTAAGAGGCATTTGGAACTATTTTAGCCTTCTGACTGATTGTACACATGACATGTTGTTTAGTTAGCAGTATACTGTGACTTTTAACCAGGCTTGACCCCTGGTCTTGTTCAGTGCAGGTGTCACCCTAAAATTTCCTGAAGGTCTTCAATACCACAAAAAACTATTAGTATTTAAATAAAAATGGCTGTGGCAATGGTATTGGATATGTAGAGTAAAAAAAAAGGTTATGAATGTGCGGGAAATACAGATGTTCAGCTGAATAAGTTTGTTTATCATTGATGCACTGATCTACCAAAATCTATTTTTTGATTAGAATATCTGTGCTTATCACAGCAAAAATCAATATGTGATTCATTTCAATTCATTCGATTAATTCATTACAAAATACAAAAAAGGTGTAAAACTTGTAATTAATTAAATAATTTTTTTATTGCTTGACAGTCCTATTTATTATATGTATTATTATCAACAAGGTGAAACTTCACTTAAAATCTGTAAATATCAGTGCATAAATTAAAAATAAATGACATATGCTTTAACAAACGCTGCTGGCTCACTTGATATCTTCCTCTTTATATATTGACACTCATGACAGAAAAGGTTGCTGACCCCTGGTCTACAGCAAACAAGAAAAATGACAAATGAATGGAAACTCCTGTAAATCTGCTCCGTCCAACGTGTCTCCTCTGTCTCCTGCAGGTTCCCGACTACCTAGACCACATCAAGAACCCCATGGACTTCTCCACCATGAGAAAACGCATCGACGCTCATGAGTACAGGAGTCTTGAGGAGTTTGAGGCCGACTTCGATCTCATCATCGCCAACTGCATGTTGTACAACGCCAAGGACACGTTTTTCTACAAGGCAGCTCAGCGGATGCAGGACCACGGAGGAGTGATCCTCCGCAGGGCCCGCAGAGAGGCCGACAGAATTGGATTCGACTACCCCAGTGGGTTGCATCTTCCCGAAGCCCCCAAACAAGAGGAGGCCCCCCCCTTCTCCTGGGAGGACGGTGAGTCAATTGATCATTAAGAAACAGAAAATCTATGACAGTAATGATAAGCAGTGTTAGAGCTCAAGTGTCATGTGACTTTCTGTCTGTCTCAGTGGACCGCCTGCTGAGCCCCACCTACCGCCAGCTGACCCCTCTAGAGGATCAGCTAAGGGAACTGTTGGAGAAGCTGGACCTCAGCACGGCCATGAAACACAGCCCGTCCCGCAGCAAGAGACTCAAACTGCTCAAGAAGACCATCATGGAGGTCCGCAGTGAGATGAGCCTGAAGAAGTCCCTCCCAACGGCGCCGCCTGACGCCCCGGAGCCTGACCTGAGGCCCGCCGAGTCAGAGGACAAACCACTACCTGAACCCCTGGCAAAGCCCTGCACCCCACAGGAGGAGAAATCTTTACCTCCACCAACGTTAGAGCTGTTAACTTCACTGTCGCAGCTCGACACCTCGCCCAGCGACCCGGAGCCGCCACCTTTGAAGGCCATCATACCCAGCGTGGACCATACTCCCATGGAGCTTGATGGCGACACAGACACGTCTACCTCAGTGCCCCCGGACGCCCCCAATGGGCACATCCCAGACCCGCTACTCCTCAACGGCAACCTCCACACCGAATCCTCTGGCGCCTGCAACCGACGGACCAACACCCTCTTCCGCAAGTCAAAGAGCGCCAGCCCCCAGAAACCACCCAAGACCCAAGAGGCATCCCCTGTGCCGCTGCCGCCCATGGGCGCCAAAACCTTCCTGTCAGTGGTGATCCCTCGACTGGAGACACTCCTCCTGCCGAAGAAAAGAACACGCAGCAGCAGTGGAGACGGCGAGGAAGAAGACGAAGAGTCGCCAATAAAACGCCTCGGCACAGGTACTCACTGAAAGAACTGTTGTCATGTTTTCGATCTACAATGAAATTGCAGCAAAGAAAATCTCCCCAGTGACAAAATATAAATATACTTCATCAGAGTGCCATTGTAACCTTTTTCCTTCAGGAATAGCAAACGGTTTTGTGGTGGAGGAGGAGGAAATCTCACCGTCTCCTCGCGTGCTTGAGCCTCGCCGGCGTTGTGCCTCCGAGTCGAGCATCTCCTCCAGCGGAAGCGTCCTCTGCAGCACGAGGTGAGTTCTGCGGAGAGATAATCGATCGTTTAGTCTGAACTTGACCGACCATTTTAAAATCTGAGGCATGATTTTTTCCTACAGACCAACACACGTCTAACTCTCGTCTCTTTCAGCACCGTCATCATGTCTAAAAGCGGTAAAGGGCGGCCGCCGGCAGCTCGTCGGAGCACCGTGGATGACAAAAGCGCTCTGAGGACCTGCATTGAGAATGGAGAGCTCACCAAAGCTGCAAAGACCTCTTCGGGTGAGTCAGCAACGAGTGCCATCTGATGAATGTGCACGACACAGCATGGCACGCTTTGATTTGTCACCCCTTGTCTCTGTCTGCTTAAGACTTTTCTAACCTTGTACTGTTGTCGTGGTAGCACACATTATTTTTTGTTTCTCTCTCTCCCTTTTTCTACCGTTCCACCTATAAAACCCAAAGAGCTCTGAAGTGGATTATTATTTCCAGATGATGTAAAGAGAATCTTTTAGAATGGGATTTTATTAAACCAGCTCCTCCTCCCACCTTGACACACTAAAGGAGTCTCAAACTGAGCTTTACCAAAACCAGTACCCTTAAAGTGATACTGATACCAGTAGAGTACTTTTTTCAATACCTTACATAAAATACCTACCTGTTGAAGCCATAGTAGTTGATTAGTAACCTATTATTATTATTATTATTGTTGTTGTTATAAAGAAACAAGGTTATCTATTTTTTTTTTCAAATAACATAACTGTTACATAAAAGTATTGGTAAATTGTATCAGATCCTCCTCATCCTAATTAGTTGATTCTCACAGGTAGTATTGAAGCAGCTGCATCCGGAGGCTCCGTGAGTAATATCAGCTGATCGCTGCTGCACCACAAAAGCATTTAATTGATGTGATGAAATACAGTGATCGATTGGTGACAAGTGATGTGAATAGCAAATATAAATGTACAGCGAAGTGTTAAATGATACCAAAAGATGAAACCAACAGAAAGCCCAGCTTGTGGTGATAAACTTTAAACCATGATGAACATACCTGAGACTGAAATCAGGCATGGACTCGTATGGGCCTTTACACGGTTTATGGTGCAGGCACATAAGGAATAAAAAGGTGTGCTTTCTTTCAGTGTGTGTGCCTGTTTGGCTGCAAGCAAAACCATACAAAGAGTTTTTTTTTTGCCGTGATGTGGTTACAAAAAGTAGGCCTAGGTCTCGAATGAAGTACTGGTTTGACTGGAGACGTTTCGATTCTACTCCATAACGGGCCGTTTCGGTCGATACCATAAAGGTAACGAGTAGCGATACCCAGGCCTCTGAGGTCCTGGATGAAGTCAGCAAAGACTCAAACTGCAGGTTTAAACTGTGACGGAAGCTGTAAATTCCAGAAACAGGAAACCTACGACGGACAAAGTGGAAGTGAAGTGAAGTTCGTTATTTTCTCTGTGGGTTTAGTGAATTCCAGGCTCATATCATCCCCAATGTCCAATCACTGTTTTTTGAAGGTAATCTTTAAAAAACGTGTGTCTCTTTGGGTTCAGACTGAGTGTGTGTGTGTGTTTTCAGACTGCTTGTGCTCTCTGTCTGTTGCAGAGAATACTTCATAACTTGCTTATTGTTGTTCCTGTAGAGGTGTGGAAGCCCACCGCTGCTTCTCCATTTGTTCTGGAGCCTCTTAAACTAGTTTGGGCTAAATGTAGTGGATATCCCTCCTACCCCGCCCTGGTGAGTGAGTGTTAGTCCCCTCTGTGTCTCATTACCCATCTGCCCCTCTTGCCATTGTGCGTGCTGTAGCTCGTGATTTGTGCTCACAGCCATGCGCGAGCTTCCAGCTGGCCGATCATGGACTGCTTTGTGTTGTGTGGAGTCGGCCGCTTCGCTCAGAGCGTTTTCGGCTTGACTCTGCCTTGCATGCTTGTGTCTCTGAGTGCGGGCTTCTTCTGTGCGGCCGCTACCGCCAGGATATACGCCGCACTGTTATTGTGAGGAGGCCGCTTCACTCAATCTCCGTCCCTCTGTCTTCTGGTCTTCGCAGATCATGGACCCCGGAGCGCGGAAGACGGCGTGTCAGCACAACGGGGTGGAGCTTCCCCATCCGCCGCTGGACGTTCTCAGAGCCGGAGAGCGGATGCAGTTCAGGTCCGCAGAGAAACTCTTCCTCGTCCACTTCTTCGACAGCAAGCGCAGCTGGTGAGGAACTCAAGAACTCGCTCAAAGAAACTAAAATAAAGCAATGGTCACGTGTTGATGTTTCTGTGTCCTTGTTCAAACTCTGGCAGCTGCATTTTGGACATGTTTTAGCTGCCAAAGAATTTCTTCCGGTAGACCTGAATAAACAGCTGCTCGAGATGAATGCATGGATCAGCTTTTCAAGATCCTGCTTTGACACAAGTCCTCGTACTCTGAAAGGCGGGGTATCGACGAACCGTCAAGTAACATAACTAAATTTAGCTAAGTTGTGCTACAATTTCTGCTGTGAAGTTAAACATGCAGAGAGGACGAGACGGTCCCAGAGACGGCACACCAGCTCCAGACAGAAATACTCCCAACTCTCTGTGTGCCACAGCTTTTCAGCGCGCACAGAATGGACAGCTAACGAGCTGTGAAGAGATAATCGCTTAGTTTGACAAAAAGACGTCCTAATCCTTGGATTAGTATCTCATACCACACCTTTGAGACCATCACTGGCGAATGCACTGACACGCTGAGTCTTAGGAAAAGAGCCATGTGGGGAAAGAAATGTATCATCAACATAAATGTGGTAATAAATATCAAATTATATTTTTTAGTTGAGAATGTGTATGAAGGATAGAGAGTTTTAGAAAATTGATCTTTTGGTGATCGACAGCTTTGGAGCTCAGAGACTCAAACCCAGCGATGAAATGTAGTTAAAAAAATAAAAAGTGTTTTGTGTGTTCTGCACGAGACTGGAGCAGTATGAACTAAATCTCCGTAGGCTTTAGTCCAGGGTCCGGGTCACTGACGTAGCCTGGAGCGAGAGGTAGCTTTCCGTCCAGTTACACGCTGACCTCTGGCTTCTCTCTCCGCAGGCAATGGCTTCCTAGATCCAAGATGGTTCCCTTCGGAATCAACCAGACGCTCGACAAACTCAAGCTAACAGAGGCTCGCTCCTCCGGCATCCGAAAAGCTGTGCGGCTCGCCTTCGACCGAGCCATGAACCACCTGAACCGTGTCAGCGACGCACTGGATATGAGCGCCGGTCTCGCCGTCACGGACTGAACCCTTCTACCACCTTCACCTCTGAAATCCTCCCATCATCCATCTCTCCTCTTTGTCCTTTCAGCTTTCTTGTTTTGAACACCGTCACAGCAGAGACGCTCAGTTTCTGTCACATACGCACAACAAACACACACACGTCATGTTTACCATTTCCTGCAAACTGGAACCGAATCGCTTTCATCTGCCCCCCCCACCCCTCCATCTGAAATACTGTAGCTTGTGACGGCCATTTTGTTTTGTCAAAGAGCTATGCAACGAAAACGACTCGGTTAGCGGGTGCAAAAAGTTGAAACAAAAAAAAAATCAAACTGGGGCTGTGAGGACCGAAAAATAACGGGTCTAAACCTGTTGAATGTGTCAGAGTTTGACCTCTGACCTCCTTAAACGTGCTGCAAGACTGCTGCAACAGTTTCACCGCCACGAAAATGCCCATCAGCGTGCGTGTGACTGCAGCAGCTCCTGTAAATATCCTGTACAAGGCCTGACACTAATTTATTCACTCCCTCAGTTTGTTTTGGTACATGGTGTTCACATATTTATACAGTCGGAGGTGATGATCCACGTCGACGCCGGCACTGACGGTGTCGGCCCTTTTTATTCTGGTGCTATCTCCACAGAGAGAGAAAATAAACATGCATACTGTAATGAACATTTTAATTTCAGCTCCTTTTTTTACGGTTTTTGTAAGTTATTGAGTTCTCACGCTTCAAGTTCTCGTCTTTGGCATTAATTGTGTGTCTACATCTTTTTTTTTCTTTTTCTTTTTTTTTTTACCTGAATGTTTTTACTGGACTACTTCTTTTTGTGTTTGTACATATTTATATAAAAATCTATATAGATGCTCAAAGTTTAAAATGCCTAAAGTGCGTCATTCACACCAAAACCAAAAAAACGCTGCCCACAAGTTTCCCACTAATGTGTTTATTTTTTTCATTTTTTTACAGTCTTTTTCAGGTTTGGCCTTTCTGTTTGTGTGCTGTGATTAGTTCAAGTCTTCTGTAAAACGTCACAGAATCATCTTTTCCACCTGAACTGAACTACAGTCAGCTGTAGGAGAGAAGATAATGTGCCTGTACTAATTTATTGTAAAGCAGAAAATGTATATGCATTACTTTATAGAGAGAGTATTGTAAGAAAATACTATGGGCACACGAGGAGCCATATGTAGAGGCTCTTCCTCTTTTTTTTTTTTTTTTTTTTTTTTTTTGATTGATAGCATTAAATCTGAGGTGAGGTGATAGTGTGTGATGTTTTATTTTGGCAGGTTAGCGATGGGTAGACTTCCTGTTTTGTTTGGCCCCTCTGGATGTGGATGTTGTGTGTAAATAGATTTGGTACTTTAGCTGATTCTCTGGGAAAAACCACAGTTATAGCCAACGGGAGCGGAAACCAGCCGACGGCAGGCCGGTGGGATTTTTATACTAAAACACTGAAAAATTAAAATATGTTATTGAATCACTGAACGTGTCCTGGTATCATTATATGAATATATATTTTTAAAGTTTTTATTTGAATACATTTTTTATTCTGTTTTTTATTTGTCTGATTTGGTTGTGTCCATTTTTATTTTTCGGTGTATTTTAGTTACATTTTTTATTTAATTATTTTTATAACTTTTATTTTTTGTTTTAATATATTTTTTTCATATTACCCTAGTTTTGATTTTGCCCCCCTAATGATTTTTTCTCCTTTTATAATATTTCATACCCACTGAGAATAAACCAGTAAATTTAGACTGTTAAAGGCTATTGAAATTAAATACGGTCACTTTCCAGATACAGTCTATGCTCATGAAATTAAATTTGTCATTTTCACAGATTTGGATTTCTGTATTTACATTATAATCTGGATTCATGTTAAGGCCAGTTCTAAATGTGCCCATCCTCATAGAAGAGACTTTCCAGGCTTCTCCCAGGTGAAAATAAACCTGGAGAACAGCTGACACAATTTAGGGAGTTCTGAGCTCAAGATGAGGATAAATGTGTAACTTTAAGAAAACACTTCCTTCTAAAAAGATCCTTAAGATGTTTATCGAGTAATTACACAATATCCTGGATCAAACACATTAAATTTAAAACAATAAACTGATGTATAACTTCAGCAATCCTCCTGCACATCGTTGAATGACCACAAGGTGGAGCTGTTGTTCTGTCTGCTGTAACAGCTGACGATAACAGAAGTGTGGAGGAAACTCACAGCAGTTCAAACTCAGCAGAATGATTAAAAACTCATTTGCTAAATTTAAATTAACATGGTTTGGTACATGGTACATTTAGCATTTTATTTGACAGGAAGAAGTTGGAAGGAACTGAGGGTAGAGATGGAGGAATGGCGTTCAGCCAATATATATAAGGCAATATTCAAATTAACACCAGCTCTACTGAAGCCTCCATCCGTTCAGTCCACGTACACTCCTCCCTACGTTTCATTGTAACAGTCCTCAGAAGCAGCGGGAGGGCTAACTGCCTTCACCTGGTGGCCAACTGGCCTTTAAAAGTATTCACGCCCTTGGAAGATTTTTGTGGTTTTTTTCAACAGAAAAAAAACTTCTTAAAAGTCTAAAGCAGATCTCTCAAGAGTCTGACACAGTGTGAGTCCAAGGCATAGACTATATAAAAAGGTCCAAGGCCTCAAACCTAAGAGCTTTTGGGTGCTTTGTACATGTTAACAGGAAGTAGCCAATAATGGTGTCGAAAAGTTTGTTGAGCCATGTTTTTTTTTTATTCTGTGTTTTCTGAATTAGCTATTAGCAGTTTTTGTTTGCAGAATACCCATGGATACATCCACTGCCAAGTTTCCCCCATTCTAATTTGACAAACTACTCAAGTTGTCAGTTTGTGTGGTGTGTGAACAGCTCTTTTTTAGGTCCAGTCACCAAAGGTATCATTTACACTGGGGACGCTGGAGACATGTCCCTGCCACTTTTTGAAAAGGTTGATTTTTTTTTCTTAAAAGTATTTGAAGAATAGCTTGCAACAAGAAATGTTAAATAAATGAAAATGTTCAGAGAAAGGCTTATTTGCACAACAACAAACCATGAAATGCAATGTAAATATAACAAATGTGCATTGTCCAAAAAAAAAGTAACTTAAGCAAAAAAAGAATAAAAAACAGCTACTGATTACTGCATCATATTTTCAATCAATATGTTCTGGGGGAGGACCCACAGACCACTCACTCATATATTTCAACATTGAATATTTCTTCAAAATAGAGTTAAATTATGTTTTCGTCTTGTTCTCGTAAAACAAATATTGTGCATCGTCACATCTTGCATTCTATTGAACGGCCAGCAGGGGGCGACTCTTCTGGATGCAAAAAGAAATCTGGCTCCACTGGAAAAAATGGTAAAATGACCCTGCTAATTATTACCTCACTAAACACTTTCATAATGACGTTATGGTCTCAGTCGCTAGTTTCATGTCTTCTTCAAAACAACATGATGTTAATTTAGTAAATTATGGTCATGTTTGGAGGAAAATAGACCATAAAGCAGAGTATGCCTCAGGGCGGGATTATCTGTGATTGACAAGTTGTTACCATGGCGAGTTGTCAATCAGACTAGTGACTCTTTAAATTAACCAGCGTTGTTGGAAGAGCTTATTTGCAGTTGGCTGTTCACTTTATCTGGTGAGTACATTTAGTTTTAAGACTGTTGTTGGCTAGTCAAAGTTATCAGCCCTGTTAAAATGACAGTCAACGTGAATTACAGCTCCATAGATGGCCGTTAGCTCCTCCGACTTGTCCAAATACGGTCACTTCCGGGCACTTCCTGGTTGCAAAGACTCAACATGGCGACGCCCTATCGGCCAAACTCGAGGCTTTAAAACAGCAGTCCACAAATCCATGTGTGACATCAAGATCTGAGCAAGACACTTAACCCCTATTTGCTCCAGAGGCGTGCGACCTCTGACATAAATAGCAATTGTAAGTCGCTTTGGATAAAAGCGTCAGCTAAATGAATAAATGTAAATGTAACACAGTTGTTTAGAAGCCATTCCTGTCTGGCTTTGGCTTTATGTTTGGATTCCTTGCTGGAAAACAAATCTTCTCCCAAAGTGACAGATTTCTTGCAAACTGCTTCAGGATTTCTCTGTATTTTGTGGCACTGCTTTTCCCCTCACATGCCTTTAAGATCCTTCTGTAGAGAACCAAGGTACACATGGGGTGCTTAAGACAACGTGCAATGCAACATTGATAAAAGTGGCTTATCTTACATTGTTCATTTTTGTCTTGTGTAATTTGCGATGTAAAAGTGTTCCTTTTAGATCTTCTAGGTGATGTTGATCTAGAATCTGTAGACCGGCACCTTCCGTCTCTGCCCACATGCCTGGGGATGTCGCGATATTGTCCTTATTAGAGTAAAAGTGCTGGCTGAGGAAACATGTCTTTTCACTTTCATGATTATTCCTCCCCATTTTCAGGTATGTTGTCGTCGTTAAACAGAGTTAGCATGATTGTAATGGCCCGCTAACATGTCAAAGAGATTTCAAGTGTGTTTATGTGACATTTTGAGTAAGCTAGAACTATGTTTTGCTGAGTGTAGTAGGGGTGTAACATCTTTACTAAAACATTTACATGTCACTGTCGTACAGCACTTGTGTTGTTTCTCTTCTACTTCTTCTCTATATAAAATACGTTGGTTTATGTGTTTTGGGAGGGAGAGGAAGTGATCGTGTCGGGGATACAATGGCCGAACAACCCTGTCGTCAACAGTGTTGGGAACGTTACTTTAAAAAAGTAATTAGTTATAGTTACTCACTACTTGTTCCAAAAAGTAACTGAGTTAGTAACTGAATTACTCTATAATAAAAGTAACTCGTTACCAGGGAATGTAACTATTTGCGTTACTGTTAAATAAAAAAAATTACTATATGTCAAAGAATTTGGATGTTTTGAGCAGTTTTCACAAGTCAGTTGAAATGAGTAGAACAGACAGGTGTTTGTAAATAACTTTCGATATTTATTGCACGTCGACAGACAGCAAGAGGTTTATCCCCCCCATTAAATACTTACTTCCCTGCATTCTGGAGACATTTTCTGACCAATTTATGGTGGAAATGTTTTTATTTATATGAAGGGAAACAAAATTAAGGTGGCAGGTGACAACTCAAAAATATTAAAATATAGGCCTAATTGACTATTATGCAGTAATCAGCTTTTGGACAATGCACTTGCTTCTTCTATATTTCAATTGCATTGCATGTTTTCTGATATAAAACATGTTTTAAATAAGCTGATTCTGATTATTGTCCATTGTTTCATTTGTTATTTAACATTTCTTGTTGCTGTTGTTCAGAACATTTTTTAACAAAAGCTTTCAAAAAGAGATGGATACATTCTGATTCTGACCTGTCCCCACGTGACACCTAAGCTATCTGTCAATATTTTGACAGATAGCTGTCCCGCCCCATCCAGGCTGTGATTGGTCGGTTCACGCCAAGTGACATTGACGAGCTACATTCAGCTCACGGCTGCTTGAAAGGTACCCGAGCTCCGGTTGTCCCTCGTCTCCAGCAGGCAGGCGAGAACGGGAACAGGTGAGCGCCACGTTGCGCCCAGAGAACCTGATATGGAGAGGGGGCGACCCACCTCCTCACCAGCTGTGTGAGCCAGGGGTGCGTTCGGATTACACAGTTTATTCAATCAATACATAGCAGCGCATCGCATTTAACGTCCAGTAACGTTAACGGCGTTGAAACGATGGGGAAAGTAATTAATTAGATTACTCCGTTACTGAAAATAATAACGCCGTTATACTTAAACGCCGTTACTCCCAACACCGATCGTCAACAAGGAGCTGACCAGTAAGAAGATGAAGCATGTGACTTCAAAGCAGCTGTAGTTTCCACTGAAGAGACGAAAACATCAGATCTGTGTGGAGCGACAAGGAGGCTATAACCTTCTAATAGTGCTACATGAAACCAACTCAAATGTCACATTTATACATTGTTTCCCACCATTTGAGGTTTGACTGGAGCTCTTTTAAAATCATCTGACTGGTGCCTCTTCTTCTGCAAATGCTTTAATGGCGCCAGACTGTAGAATTATATTCAGTTTACCTCAACAAACCAGTAGTGGATGGAAACACACATTAACTTGCGTTTATTTTGCAGATTTTCTGGAATTTTAATTAAAATGTTTGCTAATGTTGGATGAATATTTGAGAGGCATGTGCTGAATTCACACCCAATTTGAAACCACGGGTAAGCAGCAGAAGATGGATGTTATGGCTTGTTACTAGTCACACTCATTAAGGTGGACAATTTCTACCTCTGAGGAACATGTGTAGTACTTTTATTCAGTTAAAATTTGTAGCTGCTGTTGGTGTTAGAGTATCCCCGCTGGCCGATTTTTCCACAGCCCTGTATCTTGTGAATGTTTTGCTGATGACTCTGCTTTTTCTTCTAATTAGCAGGAGATATTTTGGGCGTCCGGCTCAGCCACACACAGATTCTCTTGGTCTCTGGGGGTTCAAATCTCTTTGAAGTTGGAGATAATTATCCATGTATGCGGGTAATTAACAGTGTCCAGCTCATAAATAAACACATTTCCTCTACACACACACCATTAATGCAGCAGACGCCGCTGGATCAGAGTCTGTCTTCTGCAAAAGCTCAGAACTGGCTGGAGAAGTCAGCAGTCGGCTTGGTTCAGATCAGTTCAGATTCACTTTGTAAGGAAACCAAACCTCTTATTCTGAATATTAACCTTTGGCACTGTGTGCAAAATGTTTTCTTCCTCCCTATTTATATCAATCAGAGTAGGCTGAATAACATGACTTGCTGTATAAGTCATTGAAGTTTAACAGCACCACAAACTGCAGCGTCCAAAATGATCATACAGTTTAATTAACAATAACTGATCGTTATAACCGTCATGAAGGATTCATTGCAGGACTGTTTTGTTAGACTGCCTTAGTTTTAGGTTGGTGTACCTAATAAACTGGCTACTGGTATGACTGATGAGGAGCAGCTGACATGTGAAGGCTGTGTGCCACAGTGGCGCACAAGTACATTTACTCAAGTACTGTACGTAAGTACAAATTAGAGTTACTGAGTATTTTCTTTTCATGCTATTTTCTACTATTCCATTAAATCTAAAAAGGGAAATATAGTAGGTTTTACTTCACTAAAGCTTTAGTAATAAATTAAGATTTTACACACAAAAAAATATGAAGATTTAAATAAAATATTATGTTCTGTTGCAGGGGCGTAGGAGCGATTTTGAATGTGGGGGGGACTCAGAAATGCTAGGAGGGTTCGGGGGCAGGGGCCTTGTTAGGATCTTTTTGTGGGCTTAGCCCAGCCCACAAAACTTCATATCTTCACATAGTAATTGAAACCTCCACCAAGCATTAAAGCAATATGGCACAAGGCAACACTTTTAACTGTGTCATGTCTGCTAAATTGTGATGTTGTGTCAAAGTCCTATAGCCATATAACAACTGCGACAGTGTGAACCTGGGGGGTCTGGGGGTCCTCCCCCAGAAAATTTTGAACGTTAAACACTTAGTTTCCTGCGTTCTGGTGGGTTTTTTTCACCAATTTCTGCATTTTCTGCATCCATTTATTATTATGTAAAGGGACACACAAAATTGAGGCAGCCCACAGGGGGCTGTATCTTTGTTTCACTGTTGCTTTTAAATGACTTGAAGGCTGGTAATTCTGCCTTCAGATGCTACGACTGATCATCCTTGTTGCTGAATTGTGGTAAATATTTGAGAACATTTTGACATTTTATGACCTTGTAACTGATTATTTATTCCCATCTTAAATGTGCAATTGTACTCCTGCCTGCCTTGGCCAGGACACTGTTGGAAAAATATTTGTTCTGGTTTTATAAAGGTTTAATAAAATAATTTAAAATCTAAAATTGTCACAGAATATAATGCAGAGCAGATCTCAGCTTTCAGATGTTTCTCCTGTAAAAAATGTAATAATTTTAATTCAGTTAGAAACTCCTGGACTTTAATAGCTCCTGTATTTCAGCAGGTTTTCTGCTCATGTTCAAAGTTCTGCACAGAATCTAACTGGGTTCTCTGACATTTCCAGAATAAAGGAATATTTTGAGAGGTCAAACAGGATAAATTATAAACTTTGCAATCAATCCGCGGTCCACCTGCGTGCTCCACTGTGTGGACGGGATCCATACCACGGATTCTGCAACCCGTTGCACCACTACTATCCTTGGTAGTGTGGTGATGTTTTTTTGTGCACAGGATCACAGCCCCGATGTGTCCACATCAGGAAAGGTCAAGATAGGCTATCAGAGTAAAACTGTTTATTGCATCAGACTAGGCAACTTGATGAGTTTATTTTTTAAGTAGCCCATTAAAATATTCTTGCAAATGCAGTGAAGAAGCTGATTATCTGTAATTTAGCTATTTCTACAATTATTTTCCTTTTTTAAATCTCCATGAAGGTGTTTATAAGATCATTTTAAAATATCACTTTTGCTGCTCAGCCAACTTTTGTTACCTGTGCCTTTTATTATGGAGATGTAGCCAAACAAACCTCTTGTTCTGCAGCAGCACAGGCTGCCAAAACAATCTGATTATTCCTGAAGCATCTAAATAATCTTCACAACGCAAAGACTTATTGTGGCAGAAACACGAGAGCAGCTCCTTGTTGAAGCAGGTAAACCTGCAGACAGAGGAAGCTGTGCGTCATGCGTAAAACCAAACAGGGCTGTTTTATCCACCAAATTTTCTCTCTCTCTCTCTCTCTCTCTCTCTCTCTCTCTCTCTCTATTATACAATTATTTTCCTTTTTAAATCTCCATGAAGGTGTTGATAAGATCACTTTAAAATATCAGCTTGCTGCCCAGCCACTATTGAATCTTTTATTATGGAGATGTAGCCAACCAAAGTAGCCTACTTGCTTCGCAGCAGCACAGGCAGCCAAAACAATCTGATTATTCCTAAGCATGTAAATAATCTTTACAACACAGATAATTATTGTGGCAGAAAAACGGAGCAGCTCGTTGTTGAAGCAGGGAAGCTGTGCGTCATGCGTAAAACCCAAAAGGACTGTTTTATCCAACAACACTCTCTCTCTCTCTCTCTCTGCATCTCAAAAATGATAGTTTCCTGAATAAATAACAGCTGGTAGCTGATGAGTGAAAGATTAGTTTCACCTGCGACATTCTGTGTGGGGGGGGCGTGCGTGCATCGACATTGACTGCCAGCTGCCAGCTACATACAGCGTGCTAGCCTCAAAAATCCAGCTGCATTCTAACATTAACTTAGCTCTCCTTATTAGCTCGGCTCCCTGCATGCTGGCTATTAGGCTAATAACTTTTTAAGCTGGGTCTCCGACACTGACAGCCTTGTGTTGGACAGATTTGTGCAGCGGAGCTCCCTGAGGGAGAGAGAGAGAGAGAGATAAGGTGAGAGAGACGGACGAGAGGAAGTGTTGCGCTCCGGCGCTCTGCAATCAAATAGGACTAGGCTTAGTAAAAAAAAATCGCAAATCAATCTGTGACGGTCAGCCTTGATATTGTGGCCGCCACAAATAAATGAACGTAAGGGAAACAATGGATCATCTGACTTAGATGTTACAGTGTGAAGTCTACGTTTGCTCTGCAGAGACTAAAGACGCTTTAAATGCGCCGTTAATGGAAAGTGAAAGTTTTTAATTTGCCGGCTTGTTAAAGAGCGACACAGGCAGCTTTCCGACACAGCCAGCAGTGCACTGTGTGCGCTCACTGATTTTCAGTTATATTATTAGAACAATAAAGCCTTAAAGTAAAAAAGCATTTGCCTGATTTTCTAAATGTTTGCATCTGCCCAGCTCTGTGACTGTGAAGAGCGCCCGACACCAGGCGCTCTTCTGCGTAACTGCGCGCACAGACTGGATCATTTCGGTTAATGAAGCAAAATGCAGATTACAGACGGTTAAGTTATAAAAGGTATGAATGGAAATGTAGCGAAATTAAAAGTAGATTACTGGCCTACTGGAGTAAAGAGTATAAAGGTGCAGTTTTTAAAAGGTGTGAACGTGAAAAGGTGCCGATTACCTTTTAAAAAAAATGTATTTATTTTTGCAAATTTGCGTTATTTGTAACAAGTTCCTCCCCACCCTGCAGAGGGGGTCCTCACAGCTGTCTTCAGGTAGACTGTAAGTAACAGCAGCACAAAATAAATGGAATATTGAGGCACTTTGCTGCACCCTCCTGAGCGAACTCTTTTTTTTTTCTCCCGTAATTTTTCAGCACCACCTTGCCTCTATCGCATGTTTTCTATCGGCCGACATGATTTTTGTCGCGTTTCAACCGTTTATTTAGTCTATTTCTGATGCGGAGTGTGTGATTGATTGATTGTCTGTCATTGAAACCGCTATGAGCCAACTCCGAAATCGCCGGGGGAAAAAGTGAGGGGGACAAAACATAGATTTTGAAATGTGGGGGGGACATGTCCCCCCCATGTATAATGGCTCCTACGCGTATGTTCTGTTGTAAATCAAAATGCCCAACAGTTTTTACAAGTACAGCTGAAACAATTGGTCAGTTGACAGAAAATTAACTGGCAACTATATCAGAATCAGAATCAGCTTTATTGCCAGGTATGTGTACACATACGAGGAATTTGACTCAGGACTGTACAATGCTCACAATGTTCTTACTTATACAATAACACAATAATACAAAATCAAACACCTACATTATAGAGAACAGACACTATAAAAATAGACAGATTGAGACAACACTGCAATGAAGAATGAATGAATGAAGAATATATGATAATATAACAGTCACAGGGGACATTTTACTGCACTGAGTACTTTTACTTTTAGTATTTTAAGTACATTTTCAATGCAGTACTTTTACTTTTACAGTTTATGTGGTATTAGTACTTTTACTTAAATGAAGGATCTGAATACTTTGTGCACCACTGCATTTCATAACTAGTGGCTGAAATACAAAAGTTGCTGAAATTTTAAACTCAGGACACCAAAATTCAAAATTAAAAACTCAAAGTTGACTGAAAATCCTATCAGCCAGTCTGTCAGTCACACGATCCTAGAAAGAGAAGCTCAGATGAGTGACTGGAAATCGGGGATGTTAACCGTCTCACACAGGAATGAATCCTCTGCAGGAAAAAGTTGCAGCAGCAGTCCTGAGTAGAACCAAGACGTGTATCTGTACTTTGTGGGGACATAAACTTGTACACACATCCATACAAGGCGTTTTCACACCAGAGGAACTTTTTTATGGGTCGAAGAACAGCTGAAGGTACCCCCCCCTTTTTGTTGTGTCTGCACCGTCTATGGTCTGCATGGCAAGAACTGGAAACGACCATTTAGCTCATATTTCAGAGGACGTACTCTCCCAGCACAAGAGGAACTTTGAGTGACTTAAATGTACGTGGATTGGTTGAGGGGCTGGTTTGTCTCAGCCAGTAGCTACATTTACGGTACAATAATTTTAAGCTATGTGGCAAACAGACCACAGCCTTTAGCCTTTCCGGTCTTGTTACTGCAGAGAGCCTCAGGACCAGCTGGCTGAGGGTATTCTTCTCTGGTTTCAGCTCCTGGTATGTTAGGGCTTTGTGATGGTATGTCTGGGGGTTAACTGATTTTAAGTGGTTGTTAAATTTAAGTGATCTTTTCTGTATAGATAGTTTTTTGTTTTTATTTTGTTTTTTAACACACTCACACACTTACTGTTCTGCTTATTTATTTCATTTTTAGTATATTTTTATTTCTTTTCGCACACTCACACACACACACACAGTTTTATTTATTTTATTTTATTTTTAGTATTTTTAACACACACACTGTTTTATTTATTTATTTTATTTTTTAATATATATATATTTATTTTTTCTTAACACAAACACAGATGCTTTGATTACTTTACGCTTTAATTCTTTAATGAAATGTATGGGGCTGATTGTTGTTATTTGTATGTATGATGCTTTGGCAATATTGTTTTACAGTCATGCCAATAAAGCGAATTGAATTGTATTATCTTATCTTACTTCATCCGTCTTATCTCAAGGTTAGGAAATCCTAAATACGCAATCCAACATCGGTTATCAAGTTTTATGTCTGTTACCTAGCAACCGATGACGCTTTTCTCTCGTCGCCGAGCTAAACTGATTTTAATCGCTGTGTTTTGTAGTTTTTTTTAATGAAACATACACTGAAAATGGAGCAAAACAACAACTATCATTGAACTTAAATTAAGATGACTTTGTTGGTAACCACCGTCGAGAAATCCAAATCCACATAACGCTTAACTTGGGTAGAGTCAGATAGAGAGTGAGCTAAAATAGTGGACACAGTCACCGCCGCATATCCGGCATCCAGCGGAGCCTTAATGCTGCCAAAAAGAAAACAAGTCCATTTACAGGTGATACGAAGAGAAAGGCAACTTTTGTGTCCAACGAGCAGAGGAAGCCGCTGATCGCTCCTCCTGAGCTCCCTCACTGATGCCGGAAGAAACCCATAGTTCTTCTCGGGAAAGGCTAATAAAGGGTGCGGGCTAACGTCATCATGATTTTCATGAAGGCTATTTCTTGTCTCTAACGATCTCCTTCTATGAAAGACTTGCATTAGGATCATTTTGTTACATCAAGCCATTACGTTATGGGCGATAAGCCTCTAGCTTTACATCGCGACAGCTCTACTAACGAGCGTTTTGTCATCAAAAAACATCGGTAGAATCAATTAAGTTCCGCCCGTTGACATTTTGTTGATTTTGTAAAAGCAATTAAACAGCGACAATGTGGATTAAACGAGTTAGCAAACACTACCTGGTGGAAAAGTAAAAGTTAGGAGAACAGCTATCCTAAAGTTAGGAGAGTTTATTTAAGATTTTACGAAGTTAGGACGCTTCTGTAATACACTTTTCCTATCTAAAGTTAGGAAAGGAATATTGACTTAGGAACTGTTAATCTGTAATGGCCTTTTTCCTAAATCAGTTCCTAACCCTTATAACCACGGTCACCGAGCAGTTAGGATAGGATCTGCCAGTTAGGAAGTTTCTGTAATACGGCCCCAGTTCCATGACGCATGATCGGCGCTGGTTGTAAAAGTGTGTCCGCCTGCGCATGCGCGATTTTGTGTTTAGATTCAAATTCCTTTGATGTGTCACGCTGTGCTTTGATGTTAATGATGTCATACAGTCCTATAAATATCACCAAATTCTACATTCAGTTTTTACTTTTGACAAGTGAGTTCCAGACTACAGTCAGAAACCATAGCAGGGTACCCATCACTGAAAACATTAAGCAAGATACAATTTCCACAACAATTACTCTACACATTACTGAACACTTTACAGTAAGTTTCAAACAAACAGAAGAAAAGCAGAGCTTTGTGAAAAGAACGTACGAAAATGGACCAAACCGGATTCCAGATGGACAACACTTTCACACCTGAGGTTTTTCTTCCCATCGTAACAAAACATTTTGAAAAAATCTCTGCAGCACAGTGGAACATGTTAGCTGCAGGAACTTTGGACTCAGATGCACAAGCTACACTGGCTGATATGTTTGTTGAAATCATGCAGACACTCTCTATAGCCATCCTGAGAAATATCATGCCAGTGCTTCAGGAGCACGTGCACAGGAGTGCATCTCAGGCTGCTGTGAGGACAGTCACTCAGCTCAGAGACCTCTTTGGCAGCAGTGCTAATGCTTTTCAACTCTCAGAGGACAGAGAAGTTTCACAGGTGGTAAGCCCTTGGAACTTCAGCAGCAGTGTCCCACAGTCAGAGCCTAAGCGTTCTGTCCCTGGCCTCATCTCCCAAACATCATCTCTTCGTCAGATGGTGTTACATTGGACCAACTGTCTGAAAAAATATTTAGGAAAGTTAAACTCCCAGTGCCTGGGAATGTGTTGGCAGAAAAACGACACAAAGGATGCACCACTCAAAAGGTCTGAGTCTCCTGAACAGGAACCAGAGAGAGGTGAACTGCCTCAGAGCGTAAAATCTGAGATCTCCATCCCCTCAGTGACTGAAGCTGTGACTGACTTTCTTGTCTCACAGGCCGCACCTTCAGAAGATACCGCCAATGCCGACCAAGCAGTTCGCAAACACAGATTCTTCAAGTTTGCTAAAAAACAGTTTGACCAAATGATGACTGAGCTGAAGGCAAAACACAAAGATTTCCTTGTGACACGTAACCCAGATGCTATACCCTATCAACCCTTGGAAGAGGACGACTCGACTGAAGAAGCTATTGATGGCATTTTACCAGGAATTGTTCCTTATTCTCCAAGGCCCAGACGTGCATCTAGTGATCCAACCAGCAACTCGACATCGATCAGCATGAGAGAACAGCAGTTTTCTCAACTAGATTTTGAGACCATCAAAAATGATGTCGACAGCTTGTTTAATGAACTCAACCTGCCAGAGAAAGCTGCAGCACAATCCAACAAAACACTGGAAGACATCAAATCCAGCGGTGTGATCAGAAAGTTTTCAAAGGAGCTGACTGATAAAATATACGGCAATCTGATGGCTGGCCAGACATGTAAGATTCCCACGGTCTCAAGGGCGAGGAGTGCCTGTGCCTCTGTCAGGATGAAGGCATATTTCATCACAGAGGACGCAGTGGAGAAATTCTTGCAGAAGGTGCTGCTCTGGATGGAGACGGAGCCATCAAACAAAGAAAGTCAGAGCAAGAAGGTGGCAGGTGCATTAACCGACACCGAAGACCTTATCACAGTACTGACCCCACCACCAGAAAATGCCAAGACGACTTTAGGAGATCCAGAAGAAGTAACAGCTGATCTCAGAGCAATCCCTTACTCCTCTCCTCCAGTGCCTGACAATACCTCAGAAGGTGGGAATCCGTCCACAGTGGCAAATCATTCCTCTTCTTCCACATCAGAGTGGATGACCGGTGAACTCATCACTGCCCTGCTCATGAGGCTTGTCACAAAGGCCCCTTTGAAAACCAGAAGGTCCGTACAGACGGCAGACATCGACGCCATCATCACGCGTCTGTCAGACAAAGTAGCGGATGAGATCAAAATCACTGGCCCTGTTTTTGAAAAATCCAAGAACTGCATGACAAAAGTCAACAAAGCCGTGATTAAAGACCTTGACCAGGAGTTTGGCTCTCCAAAAAAGATACTGGAGGCTGCAATGGCATCAAACAGTACACCTTTTGATGATGCTGTTGTGAAATATCTGAAAATCCATATAACTGCCCTCCTCAGTCGCCCCCCAAAGAAGTCCGCAGTTGCCAGGTTCTTCTCAGCAGTGAGAAAAGGTGCAAAGAAAACCACGATGTGCTTCCTCACATGTTGTATTACAATAAATACTATCTCACCTGTCCCAATCCCAGCTGACCAGCCAAGCCGTCTCTCACTGCAGGCATTTTGACGTACAGCAGCAGTTCTGTCCTTCTGATGGCAGATGGCACCTCAGCCTCTGCCTCAGTGTGTGAATGGGGTAAATGTGATGTAGTGTAAAAGTGCTTTTAGTGGTCTAAAGACTAGAAAGGCACTATACAAGTACAGATCGTTTACCATTTACACTTGAGTCAAAATGTCCGCTGTGAAAAGCGTTTAGAGCCGCTAGCAAGCCCGACCTCCATGTAGTGCCTCACATGTGGTGGGTCCAGTAGCTTAAACCTCACCTGTCTCACTCTGACCTGACCTGTCCACAGACCTTTCTCACCGCAGGCATTTTGGCGTACAGTCGCAGTTGTGTCCTTCTGATGGCGCCTCTGCTTCTGCCTCAGTGTGTAAATGGGGTAAATGTGATGTAGTGTAAAAGTGCTTTTAGTGGTCTAAAGGCTAGAAAGGCACTGTACAAGTACAGAACATTTACCATTTACATGTAAGTCAAAATGTCAGCTGTGAGAAGCGTTTAGGGCCGCACGGCAGCTCAGTGTTTAACACTGTGACCTCACAGCAAAGATCAGGGTTGGATTCCCAGCCTTGATCTTTGCTGTATGGAGTTTGGCGAGGATTTTCTCCAGGTACTCCCACATTTCAAATGTTTTATTGATAAAATCAATAATTGCAAAATAAATAAATAAAATGAAAAAAAATCTAAACTAAAGTTTGATTTTGGTTGTGTTTTCCTCAGCTCTCAGATTGGTTGAATCTGACAGTATTTTTGCATTTGAGTGACATTTGTTTGTGTCATTTTCAGCTCAATACAACAAAATGAGCTTTACAATAAAACAGTTGTTCTCAAACGTTTTCATGTCAAAGACCCCTAAACTGCCACAAATTAGACCACGGATCCCCATTTGATGAGATTTTTTTTCCAGCGTTCCTCATCTGAAAGGATTTTCGATTTTCTTCTTTTAGATGTTTTTTGCAGAAATTGTATGAATCCCAAATAGTCAAACATTCTGTCAATGTGTTTTTTAAATAAATTATATAACTTTAACTAACGTCCCCAGTCTCATCTACTGTCACGACTACAATCAGGCTTGACTGTCTCTTTAGATAGAAACGTCTTATTTATTCTTCCTGTGCACCAAAACACAGAGTCTGAAGATGTTCTCACCTACATGTGAAACACACTCTGATGTCAGCATACAATATTACTATCCCAAAGTTTTGCAGCGTTATTTAACTAATCTCTTCTCCCTTACAGAACGTGGCTACGCAACTTAGACACAGCTGCAGGACGTTATTACATTTATTTAATTTATTCAGCTAATCATGTCAGAGGTCGCACACCTCTGGAGCAACTAGTTAAGTGTTTTGCTCAGGGGCACAATGGGGCATTGAACCCGGGTCTCTCACACCAAAGGCACAGTCTTAACCATTGCGCCATCGCCACCCCAGGTTAAAGAATAGGATGAACTACGTCTGCTTCCGGCAGCAGAAGCTTTGCCCAACTTCGCTCTGGAGTCTAACATCTAAATCATCTTTGCCATTTTCATTTCTCAGATTGTAATTCACACTTGCTTTTTAGTTTATAGATTGCTTTCTTATTCTCTTTGTGTGTCTTTGTGTGCAGGGACCAGTGTTTTATTCCAGCTATCCTCAAAAAAGTACCAGACACAAGAGGCAGGACAGGTATTTTTCGGGGATTGTCAGCCCAAGGACTGTTATTCAGGTAGGAACTACAAACACAAAACAGATGGCTCTATGATAATAGCTGATATTCTTGTACTGTCTATTCTATTTAATACATACAACATCCTAAACATCCTAAATCCTTTCACTCTGTCTTTCCTCAGGTAAACTCCCCCTGGTCCTAAGAAGCTGCTGGGCCTTTGAAGGTGGGCGTGGACATTTAGACATCGGCCCTGTCCCACCCAGTCGCCAGAAAAAGGTGTCTTCAACTTTGTGAGGCTGCATGTCGAGAGCTACTGGGGCAATCCTGACTACTCGTGTCTGTACATCTTCAGGGTCCATTAGAAGCTGGCAGGCCGAAGACTGAAATAAAGGAGAGGTTAGAAGACCAAAATCTGGGTGCAGAGCAGAGGATAAGTACAGCTGCTGGTCATATAATGTCATCAAAAAGTTGATTTATTTCAGTAATTCCATTCAAAAAGTGAAACTTGTATAATGTATACATTCATTCCACACAGACTGATATATTTCAAGTGTTCATTCCTTTTTATTTTGATGATTATAACTGACAACTTATGAAAACCCCCAAATCAGTATCTCAGAAAATTAGAATATTGTGAAAAGGTTCAAAACTGAAGACACATGGTGCCACACTCTAATCAGCTAATTAACTCAAAACACCTGCAAATGCCTTTAAATGGTGTCTCAGTCTAGTTCTGTAGGCTACACCATCATGGGGAAGACTGCTGACATGACAGCTGTCCAAAAGACAACCATTGACACCTTGTACAAGGAGGGCAAGACACAAAAGGTCATTGCTAAAGAGGCTGGCTGTTCACAGAGCTCTGTAACCAAGCACATTAATAGAGAGGCGAAGGGAAGGACAAGATGTGGTAGAAAAAAGTGTACAAGCAATAGGGATAACCGCACCCTGGAGAGGATTGTGAAACAAAACCCATTCAAAATTGAGTGGACCGCAGCTGGAGTCAGTGCTTCAAGAACCACCACACACAGACGTATGCAAGACCTGGGTTTCAGCTGTCGCATTCCTTGTGTCAAGCCACTTTTGAACAAGACACAGCGTCAGAAGCGTCTCGCCATGGGCTAAAGACAAAAAGGACTGGACTGCTGCTGAGTGGTCCAAAGTTATGTTCTCTGATCAAAGTAAATTTTGCGTTTCCTTTAGAAATCAAGGTCCCAGAGTCTGGAGGAAGAGATGAGAGGCACAGAATCCACGTTGCTTGAAGTCCAGTGTAAAGTTTCCACAGTCAGTGATGGTTTGTGGTGCCATGTCCAAGGTCAATGCAGCCGTCTACCAGGAAGTTTTAGAGCACGTAACACCTGAGCAGTGCTACAGACTGATCGACTCCATGCCATGCTGCAGTGCTGCAGTAATTTAGGCAAAAGGAGCCCCAACTAAGTATTGAGTGCTGTACATGCTCATACTTTTCATGTTTGTACTTTTCAGTCGGCCAACATTTCTAAAAATCCTTTTTTTGTAATGGTCTTAAGTAATATTGTAATTTCGGAGATACTAAATTTGGGATTCTCATTAGTTGTCAGTTTTAATCATCAATATAATATAAATGAAATAAACATTTGAAATGTATCAGTCTGTGTGTAATGAATGAATATAACATCCAAGTTTCACTTTTTGAATGGAATTACTGAAATAAATCAAGTTTTTGATATTCTAATTATATGATCGGCACCTGTGTATATATAGAGAGGTGAGTAAATGTGAAGGGAAATCAGACTCCACACATCTAAAATATTAACAAATGTTTGCATCTGTCTTTCTACGGGTGGGAAACCAGTGAGGCTTGATGCCCTCCTATCGGTTGAGTGGGGCACCTGCGCAGAGGTGGTGAACCTCGGTACCACTGAACCCTCATCTCTGCCAGGTTATAAGCCGAAGGAGGCTCCATGTGGATCAGAGGAGATACGTGGCTGTCCACACTATGAGGGGAATTTTCGGTCCAATTTCCGTAACACAGGCTGTGATTTCTTCTACATGCGCCCAGATGTTTTCAGTGTGATTCACCGTCACTGTGGGCCGCACAGGATAGACTGGTGTTCAGTTCTGGCTCTGGTTCTCTCTCTGTGTAGTTTTTGTATTCTCTCTGTGTCTGCGTGGGTTTACTCCGGCTGCTCCAGTTCCATCCAACACTCTAAAGACATGCAGATTGGGTTAATTGGATGTCTGCATTATTTAAACAATAAAGACGTTTTATTTACTGAATGTTTTTAATGTTTCTGCTTGTTTTGTTATTTATTTGAAATCTTTAAAGGGGCTATATGTAGTTTTTCTACTAAAAGGAATCCTTTTTTATTGCCTGTGTGTGAAGGGGTTGTAATCTGACATTAAAATGATCCACCTGCCGGGTTTGGCTATTAACTCTGAAGGCAGGTATTCCTATACCTATTTGAAGGCTCCGGGTTGGATTTTAATTTAGATTTATTGCCTTTTACTGATGGGTACACAGCTTCTCCACCTCTCAGTCACTATAACTAACATGACCTACATAATATACAACCCAGAGGAAGAGCCATCCACTAACACTAGTTACAGTAAAGTTACTTACTGCGGTTTGACTTTTATAAAGTGTGACACAATCTTATAATATTCAGTCCAGCTCACTACCCGTTTCATTATCATCCAGTCCATGTAGCTGTGCTGACGCTGCCGAGCCTCCGGTAACAGATTCACAGATAGTAAAGATAGTTACTGAAAAGCAACAGGCGAGCTAACGATGTAGCGCGTCATAATGCAGTAAATGTACCGTGATCATGTAACGAGCGTGGATTAGTTCAACCTGCAGCTGATAAAACTATTACTGTAACGTTGCAGTGGGAGTTTCCCTGAGTTTCCACCATGTTTTGTGAAGCTGGCTCCCTACCTGTCTATAGCCGCTCTCTCACTTTGCCTTTTTTCCGGAGTACTGTGCCGATATGCCGGTGTCTCGCTGCGCTGAATGAAGTAACGTTACGGCGCCGGTGTCCATCTGCCTCTGAGATAGGAACCTTGAAGTAACAGAGCCTGAACATGTCTGAGTGAAAAGCCAAGGCCTGCATGCTGGAGTTCCTGCATTTATTGCAGGATTTCTGCATACCTGTCAAGTTTTGGATTTGAAAATAAGGGAAATTTTCCGGTGCCCACCACAAGCAGTCCCACCACCCCAACCAAGCTCCAGTAGGCTATCCCTTACATTTTAACACAGGTGTTATAGCCTAAATGAAAACACAAAGGGGGTATGTATGAAGAGCATTTACTTAAATGCGTATTTGCAGATTTTCTGTTCATTTAACATTGCTTGTCTTTACATTTACATTTTACTTTCATTCCACAGATTTTTTTCATTTCATATTGCTTTTCTTTTAATTTCACAAACCTTTTCTTTACTCTTTTAGTGAGTTATTGTACAAATTTGTCACAGACTTTGCTTCTTTAAGACTGTTTTGGAAGAAGTGTATTTGTGGGCTGGGCCGGAGTGGTTAATTTTACATGAGAATAGAGCGCAAACAGTTCTGGGATATTACAGAAAGTTCCTATCTAAAGTCTTAAGTTAAGATAGAAGAGTCTAGATAGGATTTTTCTCAGTTTGGTATTATAGAAGCAAATCCTAACAAACCTTTAGGAAACCTTTAGGAATCCTATCTTATCTTACTTCATCCTATCTTATCTCAGGTTAGGAAATCCTAAATACTCAATCCAACATCTGTTATCAACCTTTATGTCTGTTACCTAGCAACCGATGACGCCCTTCTCATCTCGCCGAGCTAAACTGATTTTAATCGCTGTTTTTGGAAACATAAACTGAAAATGGAGCAGAAACAACACTTGTCATTGAACTTAAAGTCAGATGACTCAGAGGTGTTGGTAACCTCTGTCGAGAAATCCAAATCCACATAACGCTTAACTCTGAGATTACAGATACTCTAAACTGACACATCGCTTTTCCAACTCTATTATTAACACGAAACACACAACACGCAGCTCTAACCACGGCGTCCTCCAACTCTTGTTGTTGTCGCTGAAGTGACATTGCTATTCCTACTGATGCCCTTTGACAATATCACTTCAGCGTTCCTCTTGCTGGTACAAATGAACATGGAAAAAAGCCCTTAAAAGGTATGTAGCTCCTCAGGGTGCTTGGGAAGTTCCTGTCAGGGATTCCCCAAAACTGTTTGTCCAAAAACACCTATTATGGGCTCTCCCGTGCAGTGTGGGGACACTAAAAGGCAAACTTACAGCACATAAGTTTAGAATCAAGACTTGGTTGTGTGACAGAAACAAGTGCTTTAATAAACATGTTTCTGTGCAGACCTGCAGCCGCACATTGAAACAAAACGTCCTGTGTTTGTGTGAACGCCTCGCCTCACTGCCGTCTTGTGAATATTAATGCAGGGCAGCAGCAGCTTGTCTCCTTTGAAGTTTTGAAGTTTGCTATTAGCATTAGAGCTCTCTCCGGTGAAAACACGACAATGGAGGAGTAATTACACAGCAATTATGGCTCTATAATGAAAACCAGTGTTCTCAGGACGCGTTCAGCTGCCGTTAATGCCGTTTTAGTCTGATAGGGAGAATGCCTCGGGGAGCTGCAGCAGCTGTGGTAAAACGTTTAGTGTTTGCATTGTTTAGGGAGGTCTGAGTGTTACAGCGTTCTTTAATCCTGGACTCAGGCTCACACAGAGCTAGAGATAGACAGGAAGTGAACAAAACACAGCGAAGAGCAATGACAATAAATTCTAGTCTTTGAACTGAAGGGCAAAATTTTAACCACAACATTTGTTAAAATCTGATCAAATCTTTACTGTTCTTCAAGGAAGACATTCAACAAGCATCTTTGTTGTTAGTCTCAGGTCATTTTCATCATTGTTGCACTACTATGTTGGCTCTCTATGAGACCAGTTTGCAGAGCTCGAAGAATCAGCATGCTCTGTCAGTGCTACACAAGCCTACCGGTTCGACTTTTGAGGTGTGAGAAAAAGAAAGAGATTTGCAGACCAGCCTGATGATGACACTGAAGGAGCTTTTACAGATGGTCATTCAAGATTTAAGGTTCAAACCTATTATGTCAGTATTAATGGACTCAGTTCATGCCTATCCAAATGGATCAATCCCTAAACAGATGTGTTTGTGAACTCTTTGGCATTTTATTTGAGGGTGACTGTGGTGATTGTGATGTGCATGAAAGAACTGCTCACCTGAGCTCCACCTATCAGACGGACTTGGACAAGTCTTAGGCAGAAAAACTTATTCAGTCCATGCATTTTCTTAGCCTTGGCAAGACACAGAATTGTATTTACTTGAATATACCAATAGTTATAAATTTGATAAAGCCAGAATGAACATTTGTGCATCTGTAAACCATAATTTCTATTTATTAAAATTCACTTGATGATATGACAATGATACTGAGGCATTGGATATATTTAATGTATGCTACTGTAGGGGAGAGCGGGGTGATTTGAGCCTGTGGGAAGTTGAGCCACCCCTTGTTTCTCGGCAACCATAGACAAAATTGATTATATGAATACACATTTTTGAAGAGTTAATCATTTTACTCATCGTGTGATGGAGAGAGGCCCATGGATTAAGTGATGAGCACATTTAAGATCAAAAACTGTTTTTTGGCATGCAAAGTGTTTTTTTGATGTTCAAGGAGTCCTGATTCTTGTGTCTGAACAACTACAGACAGGTTTGAGAAAATCTTACGCATGTGTTGGTGCTTTAGGAAGTAACAATATGAGGCTATACTGTTAGCATGACGTTACCCTTAAACTGCTGGATGACACAAGTTTGTAAAAATGGCAGTGATGGGGAGCCAAAAGACCTGGTGGAAGATGAGCCAGTCATTTTACTGTAATTTTTTTTTTTTATGGTTTCTGGGTTTAATAACATGTTTCCTTGAAGACTCACAGGATTTGAGGAACATTTTCTCTTGCCTGGTCTTGCAGCATTTTTCTTTACAAATACCGCAAGATCAGTCATTGTTCTCAACTCACAGTAAGCTCAATGTGTCCGACTTGATGGCGTCGCTTTTATTTGAATCAGTTATGTGGGAAGTGATTCAGAGACTGGAACGAGGGTTTTTCCACTTTATTCGACAAGCTTAGACTTCACATGTTCCTCTTTTTTTATTACCGGACATACTGAGCAGCATTCAGGCATCTCCTGATTCTCTGGCAGCGTGAACATCCTGTTACTTCACCAACGTTACTGGTGAAACCTGCAACCTGCCTGTGAGTGTTGCTCCTCACTGTATTTAATCAAGCCGTTATTTTAATAGGAGCCGTAACGAGCTGGAAGAGAAGAAGTTCCAGGTTTCATTAGAAGCACTCTTTCACCTTTTAACTACTGTGAGAGCGAACTGCTGGAGGGGGCTGATTGACAACACACTAATTAACCAATCAAGGAGCGCCGGGCGAGCAGGCACCTGTGTGGTCACTCCGAGCGCAATTACCTTCTGCCTGCTCCCCTGCTTCCTGTTCAGCCAATCTGTCGGCCACAGAGAGCCTAATGACCCACTAATAAGACAAGCGCACATGGAGTCCATCTTAATGAAAATCAGCCAGCCAGCCCTTCCCGCCTCGCTCTCCTCTTGATTCCGCCATGATGTGGCCGTTGATCATGAAGCCGGTCCTCGACCTTTTCTCACCTCAGCTCACTGAGAAGCTGCGCGGCGTTGGAGAATATTGAGAAGGGGAGATGATTTCCTGAAGAGGCCGTTGGAGTTAATTCTCTCCTCTGAAAGAGAAATGAGTCGGCAGAGGACGGTGGCCTCTCAGCACAAAATGAAAAATCTGCTCTTTGATTTTTTTTCTCCCCTCTCATCTCTCAATCCCCAGGTCATTATCGGATGTGATTGGATGAGCCAGCGGGGTCCACCTGTTTGTCCTGCTGCCTGGAGACAACCTCACACCAGGGAAACCTCGTGAAAACTTCAAAATGTCCAGTCTTGACTGTTTGGTTGAAAATAAGTAAATAAGTTAGTTAAGATAAAAAGCAGCTATAAGTTCTGAAGTTAAATGATCTTTCCTGGGGGATAAACAAACTCTAAACTCTAAATGTTGGTAAGGATTTGAATCTGGCAGTTTAATTCTGGTTTAAACTTGGAGACCCAGAATTACAACAACCCCCCCACACAATTATCAAAACAATCTCACCTCATGGTCCACTCAGTATAGCTGCACCGGAGCTGTCAGTCATATCACAGGATCTTCCTCAGCAAATGAAGTTGCCCGGTTGTCATTAAAATTTGAAAAAAGTTTCAGTCCTCTGAGCAATTTCAGGATATTTCACCCATGTTGTTTTAAGGTACAACCCTGGTGCTTTTCTTAACCAATCCCATGTGCAGACTCAAACCAATAATGAATGTTTCTGCTAACAAGCATCGAGCCTGATATATCTTATGACCTCCGTCAAGGAGGTTATGTTTTTGGTGTGGTTTGTTTGTCCGTCTGTGGAAAGACTGCTTGCTCGATTTCCATGAAACTTGGTGGAAGGGTGTAGCGTGGGCTAAAAGAAGAACCCATTAAATTTCTGAATCCCGGGTCAAAATCATAGGGTTATTACTCATAACAAGATAGGTCAGTTGTGAGATGAGATGACGAGGTTTCAGCTAGACACAACCATATTTTGACATTCTGTTTTGGAAAAATATACAGTCATATATAGGCTAGTGGTAGTGCTTGCATATTGCATCATAGAAGAGGTCACAAACTTCTTCTGTGTCAGAATCAGCTTTATTGCCAAGGGATTTACACATACAAGGACGTAGCTTTGGTATCTTGGTGCATAACAATGAACATAGTAGGTGGAAAATATGAGAATATGTGTGACCGGCCCTCTCGCCTGTTTGGTTGAGTCTTGTTTGCTCCTCTCTTGCAGCTCTCAGTTCTCCCATTAACAAACCATAGTTCCCACACATCCACTCACCTACACCACTGACTTTACTGCCATCCACATCTCGTCTCTTTTGCGATTTAATTTATGTTTTTGTAAATTAATCAGTTCATTTAAGTGCATTGGTCATGTCACTCTGTGCCACAGAGCTTCATTGTTGTCCAAAAAACTATAAACACATCATCCAAAGAAGGTTAAAGTCAAGGGCAACTGGACTTGAAGATACTAGAAGACGTTTCGTCCTTCATCCAAGAGACTTCTTAAGTTCTGAAATGACTAGTAGTGAAACTCAGCTATTTAACCTCTGTGGGGTCGTTTTCCAAGATCATCGATACCGCTGGTTTGTTAGTGCTCCTGGCTGTGGTAATGACAGTCGTTATGGTTGTTAGAACCACCCATGCTCAAGTCTGAATGACCATCGTTGGTATCTTCACCTGAGGCCAAGTGGTAACGCTTGTTGAGTTTCTTGGGAAGTGATGAAAGGACAGCTTTGTAAGTGGGGGATAAGTGGTGGCGTAGATCCTCTCGTCTCTTCAATGACGGCTTCTCAACCCAGGTGTAAATGGCTTCCCTGACACCTCTTTGAAGCCATCCATCCTCTGTCTAAAATGTGCAAACGAGAGTCCTTTATCCTTCAGATGTAAGTTAACTGCCAAGTCTGTACCTGAGGAGTTGGTCCTTCTGTGTTGAGACATGTGTTTGTGTAGTGGTTGTTTAGTTTCCCCAATGTACAGGTCTGTGCATTCCTCACTGCTTTGGATCGGTCTTTGGGATGAACCAGTATCTGCCTTTAGCCTCTTACCACAAGCTCCTTCAGTGGTTCTTCAAAGGGAAACCTATACACAACTGGGCAGCTCTTTCTGCTGAGGAAGTCTGCTTGATACAACGACGTGGTGAGAGTCTCTTGCCAATCGCTGTTTTCAGTCAAGAGGGATCTTTAAAATCTGAACGTAACATACTTTAATCTAAGAAATTAATTCAGAAGAAACATCTGAATCAGTTGATCATCACTTTTTTGTATTAGAATTTTGTTCAGAAACATTTCTACCTAAAACACCTTAAAAGAAAGCCTGAACGACATCCGGTGCATCATGGGTAGCTAGTCTCCTTATTCCAGCAAGTCACACACACAGTGAGAGAGTGTGCAGTGCTTTTGGGTGACAGTGATCAACGGGCAGTTACTGTCGTACAACCTGCTATTACATCTAATAGGATATTGGACTAGTGTGTGTGTGTTGCTGGGAAAGTGACAGTACATTTTTTGCAGAGGTACGAATATTTTATGGAGTGAACTCATTAGACGCTAGGCCTCTCGGGAGCTCGGAGGAGAGTTTGTTTTGTTCCAGATTATTTGCGTGATGAATTATACATCTCTGGGATTCAACAATATGAAAACAACACAGCTACAATTAGATGGAGGGCTATATTTACACTCCACACATCAAAAAGCTGCCTGGCCCACTTTACTGTCCACCACGCACAGCTCACTTCCTGTCTGGGAAGGACACTTTAAATCTGCTTTTAAAAAATATGAATTATTATTATGATAAATGATATCTGGAACAACACTTGTTTGAGAGCTATTTTTACAAAGTGCATCATATTTAATTAAACAAAGTGAGTCCTTTTTTATATTTTCAAATTCTGTTACATGAGATGTTAACTGAAGCATTCAGTCTGACCTCTTTTTTTAAGGACTAGTTCAACATTTTGGGAATACTCTTCTTTCCTTTGGAGAGTGAGATGAAAAGATGAATAACAGTCTAATGTCTGTGTGTTAATTTACAACTAAACTTGACTCACATGTTCTGTGTTCTCCTTTGAGAAACACTCAAGAACCCAAAAGAAAAGAAATGCAATTTTTCACAATAGTTTGCATTAATAAGTCAGAATGCTGTTAGTTCTTTGTCTATGCCATATTGTTTTATTTAAAAATAATAAGTGTAATATATAAGTAAATTTGACCTGATCGATCAAAGTTATAATGCTCAATATTTTAATGAATTCAGACCCCATTTTTTATGATATTTAAGGTTGACATTATTTCCACAACAGGTATTTACTGTAATTACATTCTGTTATTACATCTCCATGTATAGTTTGTGGCGCTCGCTCAAAATAATTGACGTTCAGAAAATTGTGAGAGGCAACAAAGACGCGATTGGAAATGTGAGTCAGTGTTGGAGTTACGTTAGGAAATAAAGTGTTGTTAGCAGTTCCTCTATGTAAAAAACAAAGTCATCTCATTTCCACTGGCGTTTTCCTGCAACAACTCGCCTCTCGAGTGATTTCAGAGCAAGAATTGCCCTTGAGCGAGTCTTCAGTTTCTGGTTAAAAAAGAAGGGTGTCACAGCGAGTCACTTGTAGGGATCCTTTCCATGATGTTGTGAGACACCTCTTATGACAGTCTGAGCCTGTCGGTGGTGAAAAGAAGCACTATTGTGGACGTAATTCTGACAGGAGCAAGAGACCCTTCCCCCCTTTAGTTACTGTTGCTAAGTCTGACAAACTGTCGGACCTGTAGGACTTTTAGCACGAAGCTGCCACTGTCTATTACTGCACTCCCAAGAGAAATATTGTCTAATCTTTGGAAAAAGCAATCTCAAACTGACAAAAATAAAGACAGAAGCTTAAGCCCACCGATTACAGAGTAAAAGAGAACCACTTTATTACGGTATTATTGACTACTGAGAAAGAGGACAACGATATTAAGGATCAACACTGCTTCTGTACGGCTGGGCTAGTCTCTATTCACCATTACAATCGTTAAAAAGCAGAAGAGCAGGGCTTTATTATTTTACCTAGCGTTAGCTGACCAACATTATATGAGGAACAATAGAGAGCCTACATTTTCCTGCAGGATTTGTTTTAGGTTTTGGAAAATGAATAAATCAAACTTCTCTTTTAAACCTCTCTGTAACTATTACAAGTGCACCAGGAACAGCTTTCACCATATCTTGGAAATATACAGCAAAAAAAGCTAGAAAACGACTCCTTTTACATTAGAGTCAATGGAGCGCAGCCGCGAAAGTGTCAGACCTCAGTTAGAGCGATTCCTATATGGTGCTGTGATTGGCCAGCTGCTTATTTGGGGCGTGGTTTAACAAATGGTCAACTGCCCCGAAGGAATACGTTGCTGCTGCATGAATTGAATGAACAGCTTTTGTACCTACTAGTCACTTCTACCCCAAAATGTGTCTTTTATATTAGGACGAGTTTTAAAAATACATAATTTAACCTTTAAGTGACGTTTGCAGATGTGTTTTTGTGCTGTTTCATGTGCCGCAAAATCACCTGCAAAGTGTCTCACCTTTGGGTTCAGATTTCTCTCTCAAAAGAAGACACAGGTGACTTAGAGAGCAGATGTTTACGCTGTAGCAGAAAAAGACATGCAATTCAATATCTAATCTCTGAAGGAAAGCCTGAACAGAGTAGGCAACACAAAGAAGAAGAAGCTCACTTTTCACTAGTTTTTCAGTCTTTATGGTTGACTGTACCTTTAAAAGTGTGATGGGTGAGAGGGGTTCTGTAACTGAGGGTTCGTCTCCAATCTCCGCTGGCTCTATTAGAGAGCTGACAGGGCTGTGAATGGGCTGGAGGCCCTGTGGCCTCGGAGCAATCACCACGGCCATTTCACACCCTGCTGATCCCCTCATCTGCTGCAGAGACGAGAAAGGGCTCCGAGGGCCCCGGAGGCCCCTGATGAAGTCCTGACCTAACTCTCCAGAACCCACGGGATTAAAAAAATAGTCATCCCGCTCAAAGTGAAGACGGCTGCTCAAGTTAGTCGACAGACAAATTGGAAAGTTTTATTGCAAGATGAGAACTGCGACTTTATGAGAACAAAGACTCTGAAGTCACTGGACTTCACAGAGAGAGTAGAAACTTTATACACATTATAAGTACTACGTGTCATAGAAACGCTTCAAGAAAAGAAAATATATTATTCTGACATTTTGTCAGAAGTCATAATTTGGATTTATTAAAAGCTGGTAAATTAAGTTCCTAAATCTGATTCTTAAAGTTGACCAACAAACTTATAAAGCGAGATGTACACAGCGTCAGGCTTTTAATTTCCACTTGTTTAAGAAGCAAAGCGTCTGTTCTTCTTTCAGGTCACATTTATAATATAGTTTAGAGTTCATTTACCAGATGCTGTTTGCCTGTATTTAATATGACAACCGTTGATGCTTCTAACCTTCTCTGTCATCATTTTAAATGTCACTATAGTTGATCTCACAGCACAGCTGCTGTCATTAACCTGTGTTTTTGTTTATTTTGTCGGACGACGTCGTGATGGACCGGAGCACACGATGGCTGAAGAAAGTGACATGTTGGACTCTTACCCCTTCTCTTTTTAATGAGTTGTTAAATGACATTAAACCGCAAAATAATTGAACAAATCCTCTACAATCAAGTCACTAATATGGCCTATTATATGGTTCCCTATCCTCTTTTAAATATCTTCTTAAAACTCACTATTATCTTGTCTTTTTCTTAATTTTGTTGTAATTATTTATTATGTAATTATATTATTGTGTAATTATTACAGTGGATATTGTTAACTTGTTTTGCTTATTTTGGAAAGCACCTTGTAACTTTGTTTTGAAAGGTGCCATATAATTATAGTTATTACTATGATTATGATTATTATTATTAAAGGTACAATGTGTGAGATTTGACCAGAATTTTACTTAAAAACATTCATGTGAAGTAAAGCTGGAGACATACTGGGTCCTGTTGTTTTTTTTTTATGGAGAGCAGGAGAGCCATGATGGATATGACATGGCGACTTGACTGACCATTCATGTCTGAATTTGACACGACTTGCTGAATTTTATGCAAATGAGCCCATTCAGTGTAATTCAGCTGGCTCGTCAAACTCACATCAAATTCTTAAGTGCTAATAAAATATGAATCATGAGTCTGTTACTGGATGGCCTTTCACTCGCCTCAAATTTTCAGAAACATATATTAGTGTACTGTTTAGCACACATCTAGCACCACCCAACTCGCAGTTTCGTCACCCACCAGCCAGGGAATTCATAGGTGCGGTGCGTCTAGACGCATCCTCGCTGGATTCTGCGTGTCGTCAGTTCTGACGTCATATCAAAGCCCCAAAGCGCCTCGAAACGCTGCCCGCTTGCTTTAGTTCAAGTTAACCAGTTGGGCTGTTCAGATATCGCGTGTAGTTACAGCCACAAGCGAAAAAAGCACACTGATGTTCTATTATAAAATATAGATATATATGAAATAAATCATCTGATTTCAATAAATTATTAATTATGCATCCCATGGTTGCCAATCATTTTGATTACTCTGTTCCTCTCACCGCTGTTCTCCTGGAGTTTCAATTCCAATTTCTGAAATGTGGCTGGGAAATAAAGTAATTGTACCATTTATAAGGTGGCTTCCAAATTAGTTAACCGTCTGGATTTTACTTGGCCCTCGTCAGGTCAGGATGATCAGTGCCTCTCCTCTCGTGTTGATTCAGTGACACTTGAAAAACGCCTCTACTGTATGTGTTCACCTGAGCTAGAAAAAATAAAAAAATCAATAACTGCCACTTTGTGAAAGGAAAAACGATTAATAATAACTCATAAATACCACCAAAATGAGCTCTATTCTTCCACAGACACTAATGCTAATGAACCACCCTGGCAAAAGTACATGAGTAAAAGGGGAAAAACAATATAGAGGTTCAAACTTTTTTGTAAGCTGATTTTTTCAGCACCTCCACTTCTCACGTCCATGTTTCAAATTCAGATAGGTTTTATCTGTTGTTGCTTGCAGCCGTAAAGGAAAATCTTAACAAATCTGTACCATTGAGTCTTGTGTTAAAAGTGTCTTTAATAATTGAAAACCTCAAGCTATTTGCCCCTATTTCCAGGAAAAACGGCTAAAATAACATACCCAAAGTGAATCAGGAATAACTCCTCAACCATTTGGCCTAGATGCATAATTCTAGCTAAGGACGCTAAGGAATATAAATCCCGTGTAAATTAACACATTTATTTTACCATTATAGACTAAATGGAGATGTAATAATGTAAAAAGTTAAATTTTTAATGATAGATTATAATGCAACTGAATATCTTCTAATACACCTGGAATGCAATTGTAACAGTTATCATACAATAGTTTCAAAATATACCAGGCAATATGTCCATATTTTGGCATTATTTACTGTTTAAATGTTGTCTTTAAAACACTATTTATGTCCCGACAACCACGTTCCAAATAACATAAGATTGAAATATTGATAAAAACAGTGACATGCTTCACAAGTGTGTAGCTTGAGTGGGTGTGGGGGGGGTTCTGTAAATTGGGCGCATTAACAGCAGCCTGTGGATGCAGACTTTAGTGAAACTCTACATGTGGTGTGTGTACAAGACAACCAGCAGGCCTGCTCTCTGTGTGCAGAAATAGGGAAAGAGCACAGAAAAAAACCACACACAATTAGAGCTGTAAATGACAATCTGCTGCCCGACAAAACCAGAAATACGCCGGCAGAAGAAAAAAGAAGAAATGCCACATTGAGGGACCGATGCAGTCCCACTCATGTAATGATCTCGAATCAGAGGCCACTAAAAGGACAATTTTCCTCCCCAGGCTTTAATGTGTGATACTCATCAGCCTCTCTGCCTCAAATAGAAACTGATGTGCCGGGTCTCTGCCTGTTTCTGGGGAAAGTGAGAATTTCAATTACCTCGCTTCAGCAGCGGCCAATCTTAATAACTTCTTCCTTAATTCGTGTTCACGTCTGCGTCGAGGCGTTGCATCCAGGCGTTTCCCCTCACAACGGGCTGGCGAATACAAGACTGGCACCACTTAGCTCCATCAGGACCCCCTCCCCGCTCCTCCCTGCTAACCACCCAGCTCCTGTGGAATAAAGGTCAAGTAATCAGGCATCTGGAAGGACAGCTCATTTGTCATCCCTTGATAAATGCATCAGTGGCTAATCTGCGGAGCAGGACCCCGCCGCGCTGCCCCGAACAGAAAGGTTAACCGATTCAAAACAGGAAGGGATGGAGGACGATGGCAGAGGGAGCAACAGCGGTGGTGAAAAAAGAATAAAACTTCATTTTGATTCAATTGTTTGGTGGCTATTTCTGGACCAGTGGATTGTGGGAAGGCTCCGACAATAACCTCCACCCCGCCGCTAAATGACAGCAGACTGCTGCGAACATTAACTGTGACAAGACATTACAGCGATGAGGCGATACGTTTCACTGCGGGAAAGAAAAGCTGCTCCCTCCACGCCTCCTCCCTACATTCACTTCTTCTCCGCCTCCCAACAGGTTCTCCTCTCGTCTGCTGAAAGTCAACTTGACAACAACACTGAAAAGAGTGGTCTCACTGTTTTTGCTGACATGAATACCAGCAGAGAAAAATAAATTAACATGTAGTAAAAAAAAACACAAATAGGAAACCTCGTACTAAAGACTCACAAGGTTCTTAAAGTTCCCGGGTATCAAGTTCTGGACTGTCGCATTAAGTGGCTGCTCAGTTATTAACCTCATGTACAGTGAGTGTGTAGATTCGTTTTCTAATTAACTAAGAACACTGTACTAAGTATTGAACTGCAGAGGACAGTGAGAATCAGCGCTGAACGTCTTGGCGGCACGATCTGTGATGCCTTCACTTCAGTTCACACGTACAGCTCTACTTACATGCAGTGATGAGAAAAAACACAGTGACAGTGAATTTGTCATCTCATGATGTCGCTTCAGAACAGAGCATGCTCTGAATCTCAAGGTGTTTAGCTTCCAACTTTTTGTGTTGTGTTGCTTAAGTGTTTCCAGAGGAGTATATTTTTATGTCCAAACTGAATTACCTCAAATCCACTGACATCGGTGATTTATGAGACGAGCTTTGCATCGTCAGTGGGCACACAGGGACCTGTTTCCTGGAGAAACAGCCATATTATCCCCATAACAATCATCTCTCGGCTCATTTATGATGAAAAAACAGGATGCCATAATTATATTAGTCTTTATTAAATTTTTTTATTAGATGGAATTATTTTCTCCTTTCTGTGAAGCTCTGAATCGCCTGGAACATTTTTCTCACAAATTCCCAAAAAGAAGAGTGATTCAGTTACTCTATGTGACAAATATTCTCACTTCAAAGGTCCACTTACTACTAATTTACAAACAGGTGTCTCTTTGCCAGATGTTAATGATGTTCAGAGTGGGAAATGAGTGCAAGCAGTTAAAACATGACAACATATAATCACATTACATTGCAGAAGACAAGCATAAAATGAAAGACAGTTGCATAAAAAAAGACAATATTCGCAGTGAGGAAAAATGAATCTGCTCTGAACCAGCACCAGAGGACCAAAACGTGTTCCGCTCATTCAAACATCTGTGCGACTCATGAACTTTCTCCAGGGGAAAAAACAAATAGGTTTCAGCTCAGATGCTCTGGCATCGTCCCGGTTCAGAAGTGCGGATGAATCACTCCTCCAAACTTTTGATGTCCCATCCATCTTCCTCTGGCCAGTGGATGGGGTCGATTGGTGCTGATATCGGCAAATCACAGAACCACCCAGAGGGTCTTAATAAGCACTCACAGAGATGGAAACAGCTGCGGAGGCATCAATAAGACAGGGAGAGCTGGGAGGTTTTGGGCCTGAACCAATAATAAAAAATGTCCTGAATTTGAAGCCTTGAATTTCTCTTTAATAAGGGACAATTACAGTCAGAACGCTCCATCGTTCCAAGCACAGTCCTTTCCTAGATGGTGTCACTAAGGAAGGACTCCAAGAACATCCTTAAGGACTACTGGATCCTTTTTGTTCTCTGCCAACTGCCATTAAAGAGGCAGAAGAAGAGATCTCACATGCTCTGAATATGCCAACGTGTGGTAGTATGGAGGCATAATGTGTTAGGAGCGTTATTATTACTTAATTTCATTTATTTTCTGCAAAGAAATGAGTAATTCATGCAAGTAGTTAATTCAGGACAAACAAAATTATTAATTCAAGAGCACAAATTAAGAAGTCAGTGAGCACAAATGACTAATAATGCTAAGGAGATTTTACAGACCAGTGCAGCGTCTTCAGCCAACAGTGATGGGCACACATTGTGTTCACCATCCTCACCTCAGGCACTTGCCTACCAGGTCATACTGCTCTCTTTCTCTGACAGGCCTCCCCACTAATTACCACTCATAGCTAGAGCATGAATTTATAAATTCAAGAGCATTAACAAAGCACTTAGAGAGGCTGAATTATTAATTTTTGTGAATTGGTTATTTCTTTAGCCATGCTACTTGTAGCTTGTGTGGCTCTAGGGATGGTGAAATCAGCCTGTCCACCACTTTGGTCCTGACTGAAATATTTTAACAAGCCATCTGGTCAAAATACGTCCAATAGTTATGTAATGACATTCCCATCAGACTCAGTTGTACTTTGAGTTTGATGCTACTTAGTAATTATTAGCATGCTAACACGCAAAACTAAGATGATGAATATATGTTAGCATGATGTTAGCATCAAGCTCAAAGCACCGCCGTGCCAAAGTACATGCAGTCTCAGAGCTACTAGCATGGCTGTAGGCTCTTATTGTTTTCCCATGACACCAGCCTCTGTAAATGTAATACATCAGTGTGGACGACTGACCTCCGATCAGAATCATGGTTTCCATTTGGAGTCTCCCCTGAGCCATTAGAGTGCTGTGCATTGTGGTATTTGAAACAGCACACACTCAACTTTAGGACATAATAACCCTTGAACAGGTGAGAGACTGGAGGTGCTTTTCAATCAGCAATTTGCTTGAGTCTTTTCTCTCCAAACCCCTGCAGCCTGTGTGAGATCGATCTGTCCACCCTTGCAGATCAGAACCTCACTCACACTCTCATCTCTCAGTATTCACTTATGTATGTAATGAAGCTTGTGAAAAAGCTGAACTTTTACAGCAGAAGTAAAATGGTGATTCAGCCATCTGTCACACCAAACTACATGGTGGGTCCATCATTCCTGATGCACGTTTTTCAGCTCAGCAACCACAGATGATTAAACTTTTTCAGCAACCTCCACATTTAATAATTAATAACTAAAGAGGATTTAATCTTTATTATTAGCATGTGTGGAAAAAGTTGTGTGGTCAAACAAAGATCATATTTTATTTGGACATTGTTTGTTTGTAAAAGTGCTTTCTGGAAACACCTTTTCAGCTTAAGAACATTTGTATCTTTAGCCTTAAGACACTTCTGGGAAACAGGGCCCAGGTCCAGTTTCTGCATGTCCACTGTAGAAGAAGACATGATGTCACCTGACAACAGGTGCCAAACCGTGAAGAGATTATGGGTCTTTTCCAAAAGTACTTGCTACTCCCTCCACGTACCTACTTCCGCTTCGTTTGCATGTTAATGCTGAGGGTACGCCACATTGAGTGCTAGTATCCAGTTCCAGTATCCAGAGTTATAAAGCCCTTTAATGTTAAGTGAGCACCGATGCCGGCTTGTTGAAGGTGTGTAACACCCTTTGCTGCACATTTCTTTCAAATGTGAGTTCCGTGTCACTACACCCATAAACATGTAGGATTTTTAAATTCCAAAACTACACTAAAATTTCTTTTTCAACGTATACATGTTAACATCATAGCTAACTACAAATGCTTTTACTTGAATCTTATCCGTCTCATATGAAAATCTTTTAGCCAAAACAAAAGTGCAGAAAACGACAGAATGATATGACACAGGGGATATCACATGACAAGCAACAAAGGCATTAAAGAAATATTTAAATCTTTACACATTTTAACAGTTTTTATTTCAGACTATATGATGCCTCAATATAATGTTCAATTTCTTGTTTGAAATGATGTATCAGTGGTTTCTTTTTAGACCATTTTATTTGAGTTTGAATGTAATAATTTCCATATAAGATAAAGAGGTTCAACATATATAACCTCTTTTTTTAATCTTTTTTAATCAATATCAATCTTATAATAAAAGAATGTAAGGTGTCTTTTTCACAAATTAATAGCTTAACCAATCAATGGTTTAAAGAAATATTCTAAATCTAACCAAAATAATGTGGCACAGATAGCCTACAATCAGAAAATGAATGTCAAATGGATTTGTTGTTGAAAAACACTTTTCCTCAATATAAATCCTGAATCTTAATGCAACTGTTGTTTATTTGATAAACATACGATGGCAGTGAAAGAGAGTGAAACGGTAACAGTTGATTCTATTTACACTATAGGGAGAGGATAGTTCATCTGAAAGTTTAAACCCTACGCCAAACTCGATTTAGCTGTGAGGATGACTCCGACCAGAGTTCACTCTGCGACACAGCGGTCTAGTTTCGTAAAGGCCCTATGTTTGGAGAACAGACATGTTTTATATTTACAGGTGGGTTTAAAGACTTGTCAATCTGTCAATACAACATGATCCAATCAGGTTTCAATCTTGTGCTTTTATTATTAGGTGGTGGGTGGAGCTACCCTCTTTACCTGTACTGTAGTGGGGTAGTTTGTAAAGCCGTCTTTTAAACGAGGTGTCAATCAAACGCACAAGCAGCATCAACTCAAATGACTTATCGATCAGCCGATTCATAAACACAGCAGGAAAATATTCAGCTGTACCACATTTGCATGATGGAATGAATATTGAATATCTGTCAACCTCCACACAGGCTTGTTAGCATATTTCACACCTTCAATTAGCTCTGACACAATTGGCTACTGAGCTTGCAAAAAATAAATCTTTGGACAAGGTTGCTGGCTGGATGTGTGTTTGTTTACAAAGTGCAGTCTAAGCAGGTAACGTAAAGCTGACTCAATGATAAAATGACAAACTGACTGGTTTAATTACTTAGACAGTTAAGAGATGACAGGAAATGAAGGGGGAGCGAGAGAGAGAGAGAGAGAGGGAGGGAGAGACAGAGATATGAGGAATAACAAGCAACAAAGGTCTCCAGCCAGAAGCAAATCTGTTTTTTTTGGGCACCTTAACCCTCAGGCCACCAGGGCGTCCCAAAAGTTCATTCTTGACTTTGGAAACAGACCCCAGTGCAAGATGTTTTCAAAGACCCTTCTCGCCTCGAGACGTCAGCACACAAACACTGATGCTCTGTGTTTGTGAACTGTGACACGCAACTTGGATTTTATAATATGCACAAGGATATGAACTTATATAAAACAGCTCTAATACTGTTGATAAGCCAGTTTGATGCTGTGAGATGTGGGTTTGTGTTTGATTAAAGGTGGCAATGATGTGTGTTTGCTTTTATGTGAGGCTACAGGATTGTATAGGACGACATGGAACATTTCAAACCAGACTATTACATGGTTTTAATCAAGTAAATTCAATTTTAATTTTTTAAATTTTTTAATTTTTTTAATTTTAATGTCAAGTGCTAATTGGTAAATAAAGATTGCTAAGCAGTGTGCTAGACACAGACAACAAACTCTTGTTATATAGAAACTATTTGATAATTGTAGACTATACTGATACCAAATAGAAAAACACAAACAGTACTAATGAAAAAATATCACGTCTATCAAAAACACATTTCACATTAAAAAACAAATCTTAGGCAAGCACCAACGTCAGTCACGCAACACAGAAAGTCAAACAGCTCCCTGCTTCCCGTCAATGATTGATTTTAGATGCTATGAGCTTTTTCAACAAACACCCATAAATTTCGACACACATTTCCCAAAGCAGCACTTAAGAGCAGGTGCATGACGTTAGGGGCTTCTTTATGTAGGGTGTTTGTGGTGCTGAAGATGTAACTTTGTATTTAACGGTCTGTAAGCCTTGTTATATATTAAAAATGCATACAAGTGTAAGTGATGTAAATGACACAAAGAGTAGTAGTAGTAGTCACAAATAGTTTGTTACACACCAGTAAGCAATTGTTTATACACTGCTTATAAATACTTTTAAGTAAAGTTTTACAACGTACAAACGTCAATGAAAAACCTAAAACACAGATTACATCAGGAAGTAATATCCCCTATAAACAGTATAAATACAAATATAGATATTATTTTATCCATTTAACCTTTAGCCACCAGATCTTAACAGTTTGTCATCATAAAAACTGAATCTGGAATCGGGTCTTTCTGTCCAAAACAGACAAAAAAAATCTGTTCCCATCCAAGGGTTTACAACTGTGTCACAACATCAACAACAACAACAATCAGCTGCATCCATTTCCTGTGTGACGGACGGCTGTGTTGTGATTTAAGAGAAGAGAAACTCATCCCAGCAGCTACAAATTGAGCTGTCTGCAGAGCCGAGACAGCCTGATAACCACCCTCTCCCCCACCCGTGGCCCGATAATATGGCTCGACACCTATGGATGACATATGACTGCAAGGCGGGCTGCTTAAAGTGTGATAGCATCTCCACTACCGCCACCTCGCCAACCGAGCTCTGATGGGAGGGAGGAAGGTGTTACACAGGGCGTAGGGGAGGTAAAAGACTGCATGGCAGGTAGGTAGATTTGAATTCAAACTGAACTTTAATCCAGGCAATCATTTTCACGATGTCCAGGTCACTGCATGAATTACAGGAAATCCCATATATTAACTCTGGCCAGTAAATGTTCTCCATTAACTTCACTAAATGTATATATCTGTTTACAAGTATATCTTATCGAATTGCAGTAAATACTGTCTATTTTTGTTAACAAAAGGGATCACGACAAGGTGGCACCTGTGGTAGGGGACTGAGCTGTAGACAGCTACATATTAACTGAAGGCTTGTCAGTTTAACTGCCAACTGCTCATTTACAATTACAACTATTATTAAACGTCTTGCATCCATTACTCCACGAAGAAATTCCTCAACATTCAAAGAGGTTAATAACAGAATCAAGGTATGCAAAATGTTAAAAAAACACACGTCACATGAAAAGTAATAAGAAATTGACTTACATAGCATCAACAAACACACACAAAGAACTTCGGTAACTTCACACACCAAACAGGACTTGCTGTCAGTGTCTCTGTCTCTTAGTGGTGGAGATTGATGCAGTGTTAACGAGGTACAAGCCTCAATCAAGAGTCCTGTCCAATTCGCTGTCGCCTCAAGCAACAAGGTCACTCACTGGCTTCCTAACACATAGACAGATTGTGACCAGACTACACACAGACTTATGAGGACCCTCACTAACAAAATACAACCCAAACCCGACTTAAACCTAGTTCTAAACTTCACTCTTAAATCAAGTCTAAACCCTTAGCCTTTAGACGAAATGTCCATGATTTCCATAAATATCCTCACAAGCTAAAAACAACCTTTCATTCCAGAAAAAAAGTTTTGATATTCCCCAAAATGTTTGGACTTTTGAACTATCCTTTTAAAACTTTTAAAAAAGACGAAATTTCCCCAAAATATAGTAATGTAATCATACAAAAATGTCCTCACTTTGCCAAAATGTCTGACCTTTTACAAAAACTGTTTTCATGTCAACATTTACTAATGTCTGACTTTTAAAAAAGGATTTTCACCCAATTACTGGACCTTTATGAAAATGTCCTCATTTTCAGTCTCTTAACTTTCCAAAAATGTCTTGACTTTTGAAAATGCTTTCCTTCCTGTCATTTTTCAACAAGCTGATGTTGTGGTCTTACACTTACGATGTGGTGAAGACGGGGAGTCTGCAAAACACACGGACAGAAATCTTACCCAGCTGCAGGAAATCCTGCTGACGACTGCAGAATCAGAGTGAGATGTGCAGGTGAAGACACTTGACATACAGCAGACGAGTGCGCACACGCGGTGTATTTATATCATCATGTGTTTGGCAGCTTTTACATTTCTGTTTGTGGAATTAACAAACAAGATACAACATATTTTCATGGCTGCTGCGGTATGGTAACTACAGTTTTAGGAATTCTCAGGATTTGACATCAAGGTGCTGACACAGCTAAAACATATCAGTGTAGACAAATGGACGGACAGCAGAGAGACTATTTGACCATTCAGGCTAAATTCACATTACAGGAAAAACGAGGCGAACAATTGCTTTGAATTTGTTCAGTCTGACTGCACAGTTTCTTCATATTTATTTTTTTGTGTTATCTCTATGAAACAGTGACAGACCCAGTGTAAATATTCTTTTCTATTATTTTTTAAAAATCTAGTTTCTTTCACTGATTCAATCAAAATCTCCTACATATGCTTTTTTCCGCCTCTCTGAAGTTTGTGAAAACACAAAAAAGAACGACCTCCTTCCAACCTGGAGGTCAGACCACAATCTTCCAGAGAGGACGTTGCCCTTCACTGAATCGAGTGGCAACTGCTGTCATCTTTTTCGATATTCAATCGCTGACTTCGCTCACTTTATCTGGTTAAATTTTTTCCCTCTGTAATGAAATGAAGTGCAAACAGGCCGACCGTCTTCCATGCATCACTGAGGCCGCTGACGAGAGGATAATCAAATTGCTCATTTTCAATTTTTCATTTCTTTCATTATTTAAAAAGGCGCTGTCAGCTGCTCGGCCTCAGACTGACCTTCACTGATTATTATTTGTGCAACACTTTCTCTGTCAATTCCCCCTCTCTCACCTCTTCCCTCCTACTCCTCCAACCCTCCGTTCATCATCTCCTTTCAGCCGCCTGTCAAACCTTCATCTGGCCTCCCTAAACTGAAGAGTAAATAATCACCACCTCATAAATCTGTTCATTGCTTTAGAGATCATATTACAATATAAGTTGGCATTCTCAGTTTGACACATATTGTCCCATAATTTTTTTTTGTTTTTCTTTTCAGTCACCGTGGCTGAATGACTCATAATCTTTGATTAAAGCTACCAAACATGGTCCTTTGTTTACCGCCTAAGAGTTTGACGAAACAACCAAAACTCAAGACAATTTATTTATAGAGCACACTTAAATACAACAAATGTTGTCAAATAAAGAAGGCTGGGGGATGTACTGAATTAATTACATTAATTCGAATTGTGTGTTTGCTGACATCATTGAATGTCTAATTCTAATCTAATAACATGTGGAGGAAGCATTAATGTAAACAGTATAAAGTGTGATGTGAACAGTTAAGCAGTTTACATGACTGTTGTGTTTACGGGACCATTGTTTACAGATATTTCAAATGTCAAAAACAATGTCAATAGTAACTTTTGAATTTGAACAGGCCTGGGACATTTTCAGTATTTAATATTTATTTTCCCACATTTTGGATTTGGAACAAAAATTCACAGATCCCCAACACACTGATCTGTGCTCTCGGTTTCCTGTATCGTGACGAGCTATTGTAACCTGACTCACCTGTTGTTCAGTGTGTCCCTACCTGCCGAGTAGCTAAAGCTAGCTTGCAAGCTGTCTATCAGGGTAATGTCAAGAAACACAAACAGCAGGAGCAGATGCATTAATGTGCAGACTTTCCGCTCTATCAGTACAGATTATTAAACTGGATGTTGCACAGTTCTTCTTAGTTGAATCATCTGTGGTGAATAACACAGTATTTCACTAACAAAGAGGGGAAGGGGAGGGATAAACAGGGGTCAAATAGAGTTGTAATGGGCCAGAGCAGCTATCCATCCATCCAGCAGAATCACCCCCTTGTGGTTCCAACAATAGAAGAGGAACTATTACTTAAGTATTAACCCTAACATGAAAGAAAGAAAACGACGTGAATATGGGGAGAACATATCAATTCTGTACAGACAGGGTGACCTTGAATGGATGAGGTTCACGCCCAGGAACTTGTTGCTGTGAGGGGAGAGAGGAGAAGAAAAGGGTTTGGACAAATGGGAAGGAAATGGGTTAGACACGCTTATGTATGCACAGCAGGTGATTGAATTAGTGAGAGAGAGAGAGACCGTGGTCTTGTTCCTGAATCTTAGTTGTAATGATTTCATATAACCTGTCCTACAAAATATTATGTTACAATCGCTTTTTATGTTCCTGCATTTTGCAATCTTTTAAATCTGTTTATTTTAGATAAATAAACAACATTATGATGCCAGTCAAATAAAAAATGTGAATAAAAATGAATAACTAAAAAATGCAATGATCCGATAGACATGTGTCTGAGTGTGAGCGATCAAAGTGACAAGTTTTAAAGATACAAATTGAGGGGAAGCTCTAATAGTGAGGGTCAAACTGTCAGGGGCACCCAAATTTTCATTTCATCTTGATGGGTTTTTTGCAAGATTGACTTCTAAAATCAAGCTTTCAGCCTTGGTTTGTGTTGGTTATCTGTTCCAGTGATGAAGCGGGTTTCATTGCCCTTTAATATGCACTCATCCTGCCTGAAATCTGATGTTCTGTCAGTGATATCTGAAGGCGAATCACTCAGATCTCATGTGCAGCAGGGCAGTTTCTCTCTCTGTTGGTGTCTGCCGCCCCGATCACTGACTGACAGATAAATGCTTTTATAACCTCCACCCCTTCCCCGCACCTCTGTCCAGGGCTGGTGGTGATTGAGCGGGGCGGCTGCAGAGGTCAAAGGTCAGGTGATGGAAGGATACAGTCCATCAGCTCCAACAATCTGAGCAGAGAGGATGAAGCTGGATTCAAACTCCCAACAGCAGCAGATCTATAGGAGGAGGAGAGATTGAGGGAGGAGGAGGTAATACTTCTATTTTCCATCACTTAACTCTGACGGTGAGTCAAAATCAATAAAACAGGTGGTGATTACGTACAAAGTCAATGTAAAAATGCAAGTAGACACAAACTGGGTGCAAAGAATATGAGCAACTATATAATTATTAATATAATCGTAACCACCACTGAATACTTTCTGTTGAAATTTAAACACGAAATTTATGCCATTGAAATATTTTACTTTCATCTGTCTGAATTTATCTAATTTTTAAAAAATATAATAAAATTGTTTTTAAAAAAGAGCAACTTAATTCAAATTGTTTATGCCAGCAATACGTTTTAGTCATTTGAGGATCTAAAGTCAAATAAAGATAATTTCAGTTCAGATGAGCAACTGGAAACTTTTTTTTTTTTTACATCTGACTTTTATGTCATAATCATACTAATAAAATAGACTGAAATAAATAAATATGTGTTGGAATCTTTATGTATATAAGTTATCTCATATTTACTCAGTACATAGAAATACATATATGGAAAAATAAGCCTTGTATTTTAATATAAATCCTTGAGTTTGTTCACAGGAAACCTGCAGTGGATGGGTCACAGAGCCAGACACCCAAAGAAGCAAGAACCAAAATAGCTACTGATATGCAGCTGTTTTACATAGTTTCTGGAACATTCTGCACATAACAACATATTTTAATCTAACTGTCTCAATTTCAAGTTCATGTCCTTGTTTATTCCCTTTTCCCATGTAGCAGCAATGTGTATGTAACCTCCTTGTTCATAATAAAAAGAGAGGAAGCGGCGGAGATGCCTCAGAACGGTTGGAGTTTGTAACTGAGTGCATCTCTGTCCGTTCTCCTCGCGAGTAAAAAGCCATTAACTCTCTTGTCTTTCTTCCTTGTTTGATATTTTAGGTGTCTAAACCTGACAATATGTGAATAACACATAACTGAATAAGACATATGTCCAAATAAATAAATATTCATTGAAACATCCATCCATCGTCGACCGCTTACCACGTGAACAGGGAGGCTGGAGCCAATCCCAGCTGCGGGGTACATCCAGGACAGATCGCCAATCCATTGCAGGGCCACATATAGACAAACCAGTCACACCTAAGGACAACTTTGGGTCATCAATCAAACTAGGTTGCATGTCTTTGGAATGGGAGGGTGGGAGGAAGCCGGAGCACCCAGAGAGAACCCACGCAGACACGGGGAGAACATGCAAACTCCACACAGAAAGGCCGGGGCAACCGGGGTTTGAACCCGTGACCTTCTTGCTGTGAGGCAACAGTCTGACTTTTTAATTTATTTTTCTATTCTCATTCAATTAAAGCTCCTTTATTAATATCATGGTGTATTTATTTCAGGATGACACTCAGGATCAACAATTGTGATTGTTTGCTCTGTTGCTCGGCAGAAACGACTGCTCTTCTTGCGTGGATGTTCTGATAAGAGCGACTGTGAAACATTTAGATGGCGTACTTGCCGTTGGTGAAGATCTTCTGGGGGTCCCACAGCAGGATAGGGGTTCCTAGCACAAGCACCATACAGAGCTAACTTCAGGTTCAGGACTGTAGTTCAAGGTAAGCAAGCCACATAAAGCAATCTTTTAATGATTCCAGACAAAGTTACGGTTATTAGTGTTTAATGGCATTTGGCAAAAGCACTTAAAAAGTGAAATCACCACAGTTACTTCTGCCTACAACCGAGATTGCAGTTGCATTGTGCGTTGGGAGTAAATAGCTTTTTGTCTTTTAGCTCCATGCTAAATTGTTAAGCTTTATTTTTTTTATTTCAACTGAATTACTTACATTACATTCATATCTGCACCTGTAACCCCTCAAGAGCTGTGAGATTATGTTGATGTAACTTCCTGCTGAGTGGTGACATCACAACTTCAGCTGTCAGTCATCCTGAAGGCGAAGATAGTCTCACATCACCTTCGCAATCTGTCAGTGTTCAGTGGAGAGTGACACTCGTGCTGCAGAGCTACAGGGAACTAAACTTTAAAGGGCCAATATCGCGCTCCATTAACTCTCCTCCACACACGCTGAAGCTTTTCATTACACTCTGCTTTTTGACGGTGGATCTCCACCACAGATCGCGTTGTTGTTCTCCTGAGGGCCAAAAAAAAAAGGAGAAAACTTGGTTCATTCTCCATTTGTTTCAGCATATCAATTCTGCTGCTGGTGTCCAAATGCACCCAAACTCCCCATGAAAGCCAGGTATCCGCTATCAGTAGATCCATATGAATTTTTCATGTAGCGTTCAATTTTGGTGAACTTTGCACCGTTGATCAATAGCAACCATCTTGTCAGTGCTGACCTTTAAAGAGACATGGAGTGTGGGGGTTAGTCATTCCAACCTGCAAGCCAAAGGTCGAGTGACGTGGGGTAGCAGAGCCACTAGACCTGCTTTACAAACATTTTATTAATTAGAAGTTATTTGACTAGCAGTCAGTTTTCAGATCTTGACTAGGATGTCAGCCGGACTAAGAAGAAACGGGACGCCCAGGTGACAAATATGCACATGCATGAACCACAGCATAACACCATTCTAGTTCAACTTTAAATGGCACAATTTCCTAGAAATGCATTTAATTTGAGTCACATGGAGATAAAACAGAAGAGGTAAATTATATTAATATAAAGTTCCCCCATCTTAATGAACAAATTTACAAGGGAGGCCAAGACTATGGAAGCCCTACGCAGCCATCCATTCAAATATTTTATTTTACTATTTTTACTATATTTTTAGTGTCACTGGTTAGCTCAGTAAAGCACAGGATTTGTAATCCAAGGATTGTTCGTTTGAGTCCCCCTTTTGTGTGTTTTTTATTATTCTCTTTGGCACAATTTTTATGAAAAGATTCAGGGGATTCCAATCACACATTTCCTGATGGCTAAGGATCCGAATTAGCTGTTAGGAAATGTGCAATGTTAAATGAATTCCCCTAAATGAGAAGCAGGAATTTCCTTTACCTGGGAATGATGGCGAAATAAAACGTCCATAGGTTTAATGAATGTGGACCAATTGCAGGGATGCACACAGTCCAGCACATGTTTTATTGTGAGCATGTGAAACAGTCTCTTCATAAGAACTTTGTTGAAGAGGATTATGAAAACGAAAACGGCCTTCAGTGAGGATCAAACACAACCCTTTGACTGCGAGTCCTGGGCTCTACTAACTGAGTTGACCAGTAAGCAGCCTGAATTTACCATAAAGAAACATTCCAAAACTACTGTTTTGTTACCTTGAGATCACAAGATAATTATCCTGTTATCACGGGAAAATAGAGTAAAAAAACATTTGAATCGATGGCCGCTTAAGGCTTCCATACAAGACAGCAGCATAACTCTTTGACATAAAAACTCTCAGAGCTGGTTTGGAAAACTTAGCTGAGCAATTCGTAATGCGCTTCGTAATACCAGTTGTCAGAAGTTATCCGCTGATGTTGGGCCCAGTGAAACCCAGACAACCCAAAGTGGCACAGACTTTGTTGAACTCACTTCATGGTCACAGGTCCCTGGTTGCTTCATGTCCTCCCTCATTGCTCCACTTTTAAATTCTCCTCCACGTTTCCTCCTCTTGTTCTCCGCTGCTGCCTAATAACTCACAGCAGTTATAAATATATGAATCAAAGCTTATAAATTAATATCCAGCAGGCTTGTCTGAAATAGTTTGTGGTATAATTTATCTTCTGAGCTCATGATCGGGTTATGTAAGTAAATATGGGAGCAATCCATAACCGGCGACCTTGTTAGTCCACCCTGAGGTCACTGCTAATTGGTGGGAATGAGCGAGTAACGTCCGACTGCAAGTGTCAATAAAATGATTTCCTGCTCCCACACATTGCAGCGTTTACCGAACACAGACGAGCATACAAAGGAAACCAATGGCTTCAGAGGTCAAAGGTTAAGAAAAACTTAATATATTATAAACATATTTTCTTTTCTCTTGTTCTTTTCTTTTTTTTTTTAACTTTAGCTGCATTCAAGGAAGGTTAAAATCAAGGGCAACTGGTTGACGAACCTCAAAGACGCTTTGCCTCTGACAAGAGTTAATGTATACAGTGAATGAATGAATAAATGAAAACAAAGTACAGAGCCCCAACATGGGAGGAACCTCAAAAAGCATTAATTTTTATTCCCGCCTGACATTGTTTATGCATTTTGGGTTCCTGGCAGCTTTATACTTTGTTTATAATTGACAAAATGAGATTAGTTTTAGCTGAATTTGTGCTGAATGAAAGGGCACAATGCATATGGGGAAAGGACAGTTTAAAAAGTGCTAAACAAAAATAAAAATATAAAAATTAACCTGGACTCCAGAGGTTTAAATTTTCAAGTAACACTCTTGAAATAGCACAAGGCAATTTATTACTATGTAAACTGTCTTCTGTAAACCTAAAGTCACAGAGTCATTATACCTGTTTCAAAGGTGAAAAGGGAACCCTGAATATTTGTAACTCCCTGACAATAACAAATAAAGTCTGACTGACTGAAGGATTGAGCTGAATTTTAAATATAAAGAGTATTTGTCTTTTATTTTGAAATGCAGTAAAACAGAAATGGAGCTTAATGCATTCAGGCCGGTGACAGTTTATTTTCCTGCAGGTGTGACACGCTGCTGTTATATTCAAATACACACTTAGCATTCATGAGTCCCCACACACACCACCAGTGCCTGAAGGGAGGTAATGGTTTATTCAATCACTCGCACAGACCGTCTGCCGTGTTATGACAACCTATTAAACATTAAATTAAATGCCCCCGAGGATGGTGTACGTTTTGCCGAATGTTCTCCGTTTCTGTTCTGAAAAGCTGTACGTTCACCTTCTCTTCCTCCCGTCAGAGAGCCGAAGGGGCCGCCGCCGTTTCAAACAGAGATAAATGGCCCGTCAGCGCAGATGTAGACACTGTGACTCGGACGACCCAGAATGCCGCAGTGTCGGTATGTGAAGGGCTGCCTGATTGGCTGTGAAAAATGAAATGTCACTTTACTGTAACGAGTCTTCGCTGGTGATGACATCACGCTCCAGCTGTCAGCGCCAGTTGTTTTTATGCATCCACATGACAGACAGCTGAGTGCTCGATATTAATATCTACATGTGATCATTGTATTACACCACTTTTATTAGGATTTAAGCAACAGCCAGCCTACCAACAAAGAAAAAACAAAGGATAGAGTCACGGCTGCAAACTAACAGACAAACCTTTGTACCTGTTAGTCAAAGGCAAATATAAGCCATTTCATTTTAATTAAACTACATTTATCTGACAGCTAGTTACTTTGAAGAAGGTTCTACATACATGCAAGTTTGACCAGCTTCAACATAAAATACTGCTTATGTAACAGAAGCCAGTGAGGCTGTGCAGTGAGTAAACCTCTCTTCCTGACACCTTAAGAGATGCATTTGGCGACCAACTCCAGAACCTGTGTTTTCCCGTCCAACACATTCTCAGTCCCGACTCGTCACATACTGACGCTTGGTCATGGCTGTTTGGTGTCGCCTTTTAACGACCTGGGTACCACTTTTGCATTATTTACTGACGTTTAGGGCTCTGCAACTTAGCAACACTTAACAACACTTAACAAATATGCAATGTTTGGTTAGACTTTCAAAATAAAACGCTAGCATTTTGAAACATCGCCATTTTGAAAGTTTGGTTAGGTTCATGTTCAACAAAGTACTTGGTTTGGTTTACGCAACAAAACGTACTCTGTTAAAATCAGGAAAAGATCATGGTTTGGGTTAAAATAACTACGTAGCGTCAGTTAACACATACGTTAACTAACGTCACTTACATCAATTTATGTAACTTGTGTAACTTGAATGAAAATATTTAATGTTTACTATTTGTTTCCCACAGGACACAAACCCGGTCTCCTGGTTCAAAGTCGGGGTTCTGGCCCTCCATCCACCCCAACCACCTCCTTAGTGACTCTTTTCTGTTAAATATCATATACCGTCCTTTACTGTCAGAAGCGACAGGGCTTCCCCCACTACACTGAACTATGATGCTAAAGGGGTCCCCAGTGCGTTACTGACGACTATGGCTCTTGACCATGGGTCCATATGTGATGACTCGGGGAGTGAGAACGGGTTGTCTCGTCAGCGTGTCCGCTTCCCAATACCCGAGGAGGCAGTTGGTTACGCTTACACAGTAACTCATACACAATAATAATACAAAAATATGTCACACTTAACATGGATCGTTCTGTTGCTTAATGAATAGGCAATTTTATATTTTACCTTTAATAATTTATACATATTACAGACAAAAGTACTTGTTCTTAAATGTTCAGTATGTAAGTTATGAGTATTAGTGCTATCTAGTGGTGAGGGCTGCAAATTGCAACCAACTGCTCAGTCACCCCTCCCCCCTCCCTTTGCAGTCGCAAAGAAGACATTATGGTGGTTGACACACTATTGCACTAAATTTTTATCCTCTATTTTTCCAAATTTCACCTCTTCTAATTCTTCTTCTTTTTTTTTTTCTTCGTATGTATTCAACATAGTGATGAAACGCGCTCTGAAGAGCAGTTCATACGTTTGGGCTACTGTAGAAACATGGCGCACACCATGGCAAGTTCCATGTAAGGGGATCCATGGTGTATGTATTCATTCTAAGGTAATAAAAACATAACGGTTCATTATGTGAGGTCTTCATACACCACTGAAAACATGGTTATTTATATTATATTGCATTTCTGTCAATAGATCCTCTTAAATATTACACTGGACCTGTAAGTCATTTTTTAAGACAAGACCTTTACTAATTTTTCTGAGGTATTGGTACTTTTACTCTGCTTCTACTTAAGTAAGAGCAGCAACAAGTGTGCATGTTAGTGCGTTTGAGTCCTTAAAACAGTAACTATAAAATGGTTTAGAGGGTCAGTGATCCAACGGTTGTTTTTTTGTATTTAACACGGTGAATTAAGGATTCATTTTGACCAAACCAGAGTTGGTGATTACCGGAACAGTGGTGAGCAGAACCAGGCTGTTTTGGAAAGTTGATTTTTTTTCTGTCAAGTTTGAATGAGGTAAAATTATTGCTTTTATCAATGGACTGGTGAACTGTTTAGGTTAAGCAGTTGTCTTCCGCTTACTCTATTACTCTTACTCTTCTTTATAGGGATCATTTCCAATCTGTTGTCAGACACTTAAAATCACAGTCTGAGCCTGTCAGTGGCAAAAAAAAGTACTTTTAGTGGACATTATGGTAGAAAACATTGCAACCATTGCAGCCAATTTTGCGTCTGCCTTTTCACATCTCAGTGAATTAAGGGTTTATTTTGACCAAACCAGAGTTGATGATTGTTGGAACAATGGAAAAGACTAACAAAGACAGTTTTTAGTGAGTTTTATTTTGTTTCTGTCCAGCTTGAATTAAGTGTATTTAACAATGATCTGTGACGTAAAATTAGTCTTGCAGACCACACTTCATTATAAAATCTAAAATAATTTTTCTTTCATCTTGAACTGACACATATCGTATTGTGGTGTGTTTAGTTACCATATGAAGGAGTCTTTTCCGTGTGTGGTGAAGTTGGTTATTGATATCAAACCACTTCCACACCAAGTCTGCACTCATTCACAGCCAGCCGCATTGTCACTTTCACTTTCTGCTACATGTGTTTCTGCTGTGTCATCAGGATGTCAACAAGTCACAACGCAATATACCAAGACATATTAACATTTTATCAAATTATGATTTATAATACAGAGGGGTTTTGGGGAAAGTCAAGACATTTTGGGGAAGTGGGAACCTTTTTGGAAAGTAAGGACATTTTTGGCAAAGTGAGGACATTTTTCGAAAAGTGGGAACATTTTTGGAAAATGAGAACATTTTTGGCAATTGAGGACATTTTTCGAAAAGTGGGAAGCTTTTTGTAAAATGAGGACATTTTTGGAAAAGTGGGAACCTTTTTGGAAAATGAGAACATTTTTGGCAATTGAGGACGTTTTTGGAAAAGTGAGGACATTTTTGGAAAAGTTTTTTTGGAGAGTGGGAACCATTTTTTGGAAAGTTTGGGACATTTTGATTAGTGTGGGCATTTTGCCAAAGTGAAGGTTAGTGTCTAGGGAGCACAAAATGTCAGTGAGTGTCCTCACAAGTACAGTGTAGAACTGTGTATGTGTGGGTGTTTGTCAGTTTAGTGTCTGTCCTCAGCAGGCGTCCCTTTGCTCTGTCTTATTAATCACAGATTACTGACCTTTCACTCTGGTTGGGGACATTGTCTCATGGGGAAGGGGGTGGGGGTCTTGTCAGCGTACCTGGACAGAGTACCAACCAATGTCCACCATGACCCCGTCCCCCTCTCCACCCCCAGTCCACCGCCTGCTGTGACACCAACATCCATCACCTCTGGATGCAGGTCGACATCCATCAGTGGTGAAGCTTGGCGCTGTGGCAGCAGAATGGCCCCGCCCCCACTGTGTGTTAAGATGGTGTGTGTCTCCGTATGTCTGGATGTGTGTGTGTTTGTGTGTGTGTGTGACATATTGACCTGTTATCTGAAATCTAACGAGGACCCCTAAGAGCATTTTCATTATAGATTCACTTGCCCTTTGACATTTAAACTGGACAGAAAATGTGATGAAAGTTTTGGAAAGAATGGACAGTTTTGGAAAGTCAGTGGGGACATTTTGGAAAGTAGGGACACACTGGGAAAACCCCCAAGTAAGTATTTATTTACAAATAATAGGGATATCAAGGGAGAGTAACAGAGGAGAGATACCTCCTCCAGGGCCAACAGAGATTTTTGGAAAACAACAACATACTATATATATATATATATATATAGTATGTTGTTGTTTTATATTGGAGGAGCTATTTTTTTAGTGCTTCATTACACTTGTCTCTAATCTAAATCGTTAAAACAAACCTACGTTGGGGTTTGTCATTTTCAGGCATGTGCACAAAAAGTGCAATAAGAGTTGCCTATTAAGGGCGTAACAGTGTGAAGGACGGGTGCGATAATTAAATGAAATATCCTTTGTTAACAGAAAGTGACTTCTAGTCATAATTCATAACTTTAACATTAAAACAAATTTTGGCACTTTTATTTTAAAGGTACTAACAGGAGTCCTTGGCTGACATTGTTACACTGGTCCTCCATATTTTAGAAACCTCAGACAGCCTCCCTCCCTCTGCTCCAGAACAAGTTTCTAGCGTTAAATCAAAGTGGGAAATTAATGACAGAGAACAGCGTACCTGAGCTCCCTGTCCGCTACCTGCTGGATGTTAAAAGAAAAAAAAAAACTTTATTTAGGTCAGAGCTTCCCCTCTGGTAACAGAGGATCTTCTGGCTGCTGTTTCTGTAACAGATTGTGTGGGGATTTCAACGGGATGCCTCCATGGCAATAGAGATTAGGCAATTAACCTCGATGTCACTGTAATTATTAAGACACTTTAGCAAAAAATGAATTAATTTCCCAAAAGGTGCCAGAAGAAAAGGATGTACTGCTGCTCGGCCACAGAGAAACAGAGAGCAATACCATGCCAGTGGGTAATTAGAGGATATAATGAGTGAAAGACAAAGCAGAGGATTCATGTTTTCAACACAAAGAGGTGTGAAGTCAGATGAAGCTGTAGTTCTTTTCCTCTTGAGGCCGAACAGAGCTTGCTGCATTCACAATCCGTCAACATATCACTTTCATGTTGGCAAAGGTTAACCTGTAGAATTTTCAAAGGTGAGATGGTGACTGAAATTTTATAGCATTTTTTGTAAACTACAGCACATTTGTGCTCTGTGAATCACGTGTCCCCTGTTCTCCTTTGAGAAGAAATCAAAAACCAAATGTGAGAAATTGGAATTTGATATCATTTGATGTCGTGATGGCGGCTGTTAAGCATTAATTAGATGGAACTCCATTTCAATATCTGTCTATGTAGATGAATAACTTATTTCAATAAATACAGCCAATCAAATTATGATTGTGGAGGGATCCTTTTTACTCTTTGTTTAACCAGGAACAGTCACAATATCACTCTTGTCAAAGCCACCAGACTCCCTTGACAAAAATGTTACTTCTCTTACTCTACTTCTCTGGTCTGCCGCTGCCTCGATAGGTTAGTTTGTGTTATTTTGTGACTGTATTTAACCCTTTAAAAGAATAAAGTCACACAATTACACAGAGTAACCGACTGAGGCAGTGGTAGACCAGCAAATTTGCTGTTTCAATCAAGGGAGTCTGGTGGCTTTGATGAGGGCCATGTAGCGAGTGTTTCTGGTTAAACAAAAAGGCTCTCATCTTTTAAAAAGGTATTTCTTTCCACAATGTTGTCAGAAACTTGTTATAACATTTTGAACTGAAAAACAAGCACTTTAGTGGGCGTACTTTGACGGGCGCAGTGCTCTTTAGGATCACGTTGTACCCCGGTTTCGCTGATGCTGACTGCAGCGAGCTCACTCAATACTGGACCGGTTTCCCAAAATGTTTTCCCAATTAGTCACAAAAAAATGGGTTTTATTATTTAGTGGTTAAAAAAAAACAAAATATAAAAAAAATACTTAAATAAAATCACATTCACTTCTTCTGTCATCATAAATGGAGACTTTCTGTTGAAATGGTTCACGAATAATTAAATAGTTCCCGAATAATTAAGGTTCACATCATAAAATAAGCTGAGACTCTGGTGGCAGTTCATTAGAGAGTCTGCGGTGGCTTTAATATTAACATCCTGTGCGTCCACGCTGCTTCTCTCAGTTTGATGGACACATCTGAACATGTGGGAGGATGGAGGAGCCGCTGCCCACATCGTCACCACTTCAACGTATTGATATTCACCTCCAGCCGCTCCGTCGGCTCGTTAATTACATCTGAGTGCTCTGAGGATTAATGAAATCAGTGTCATCATCGCAGCACAGAGGGGTCAGAGGTCAAAGAAAAGACCAGAGGGAGCTTTGTTAGTGAGTGGGAGGAGTGGGAGGATCTGTGTGCTGTGGGATATGGTGGTGTTTTAATTAGTATGCTAATGTGTAACAGCGTGAATGTTTTCAACTCACACTGTTTCCATTAATTCAGCTAAGTTATTTATGAAGACCATGGGTGAAAGGACAAAGCCTGTAGTGTTGACAAGAAGGTTTGAACATTTTAATCTCTTTTACTGCAGGGTGACTTTTCAGATTTGTGAAATAAAAACATATCTAAATCTTTGTATTTTAGCTTAGGCTAAATGAGAGGGCACATTTTTTTAAAATTTAATTCAAGTGTTAGTCTTTTTTTAAATCAATAAAAAAACCTCAACCTATGTTAGCTTATTATGTTTGCACAATTAACAGCAAAGGTAAAAGTACATTAGCAAAGCAAAATCAATATGTGCTGGAGAGGAAAAGGGAGCTTATAGAAAGTCTCCCTGATACAAAAAGTGTAGGAGATAAGAAGACAAGAATAAAATAAAACAAGATAAATTAAATAAAAAACAATAAAGACACATGTTGCAATAAAAAATAAATAAAGGGCTGTCTTGAAGACATATTAACTTAACAAAGTCAATTAGTTCATATTTGATTTCACACTATTCCAGAAAGAGAGAGTGGATTACGGGCTGGGTTTGGGTCTCGACTGAACCTTCTGCCACATTTGTGACCTGAGCCCAAGTATTTGAACACCCTGCTATTTTGCAAGTTCTCCCACTTAGAAATAATGGAGGGGTCTGAAATTGTCATCGTAGGTGCATGTCCACTGTGAGAGACATAATCTTAAAAAAAAATCCAGAAATCACAATGTATGATTTTTTAACTATTTATTTGTATGATACAGCTGCAAATAAGTATTTGAACACCTGAGAAAATCAATGTTAACATTTGGTACAGTAGCCTTTGTTTGCAATTACAGAGGTCAAACGTTTCCTGTAGTTTTTCACCAGGTTTGCACACTGCAGGAGGGATTTTGGCCCACTCTAGAGAAGATCTGTGTGGAGGAGTTCTTTCGCTTTCTTGCAGGGAAAAGGACCAGGAGCTGCTTGATCAAACATCACATCATCAAAGATGACGTTACAAGGGATGTTGGTGTTTGTAACGTACAGTATATTGTGCTAGATGAGAGATGCATGTATTTCACTGAGAAAACTAAAACTGAATTAAATGGTATTCTTGATATTTCGTGGTCTCAAAATTGCAAATGATCAACTTTCTACCTATCAATAATTAGTAGATCAACTTCGCCTTTACATAATGTCAGCCATATGAATGTGGCTGGTGAACTGAAAAAGGTCTATATAAAAATGCATTTATTTTCACAAGGTTTGTCTTTAAACATTCTAAGCTGCTTGGCTATTTGTTAGAGTGTGTGATCTGAAGTCTAAGTCATTCCTAACAGCTTACCATGCATAAGAAACAGAGATTCATGGATGGCCAAACGGGCTAACTGAAATGAGTGATTGTGAGTCTGGTGGGGAGATATCAGGACTGAGCGATGTGTCCTGGGTCGGCTCTTCATGTGATGGGTCATCTGTCAGTGATCCAGCACCTTAGAGAAAAATGTGGCTGACCAGCCCTCCTCTGAATGAATGAATGCAAGTCATTTCTATGTATACTTGATAAATGTATATATAATGCTAAACACATTTTCCCTACATATTAATCACATTATAATGTTATAGGCTAAGAAGTGTATTATGCAAGGGTGTCACTTTGTGTTGAAAAGTGGTGGGGACATAAGGGCTGAGATTAGGGGCGTGATCATACACTTGGGTCAAAAGACGATGCATAAGAACCTGGGTCTGGGGTCCTCCCCCAGAAAATTGGAGTAATAAAAACTAAATTTCCTGCATTCTGGAAACATTTTCTGATCAAATTTACAGTGGAAATGTATTTTTTATATAAAGGGCAACAAAAAACAAAATTCAGCAGGCAGGTGACAATTCAGAAATATAAAAACATAACAGAATATAATGTAATAATTAGCAGCGTGTTTATGTGAAGTTACTTTTTTTGGACAATGCACATTTTTTCCCTATGTTTTAATTGCATTGTATGTTTCCTTTTTGTGCAAATAAACCTTTCTCAAAGCATGTGCATTTGTTGGTTAACATTTCTTGGTGCAAGCTATTTTTCAAAACATATTCAACAAATGCTTTCAAAAAGTGATGGGGACAAAATCAGCCATTTCAAAATGTGGTAGGGCCATGTCCCCAGCGTCCCCAGTGTAAATGACACCTATGGTATTATGTAAATGTATTATTTATAAGATTGTGCCGCAGGGCCATCATTACCAGAGATCAGGAAAGACAGTGAGACAGCCAGTCTAAAACATGCTCACAGCTGAGAGAATCAGAGTCAGCTGGCCCGTCACCAAGCGTAACATTTGCGAGCATTTTTATGTGTCATGGTTTGTTTTGTTTCCTGTTTTATTTTGAAAGTGTCTGCCCCTTGTGCCTTGTTTGTACATTCCCTGTTGAATGTCTGCATATGTTTACCTGTAATCATCCTGCCACCTTGTGTATTTATGTCTTGTCTCCCACTTGTTTAGTGTCACTTTGTTGTTCGGTGCCAAGCCTCCCTGCCTGTCTTCTGTACCCATTTTGGGATTTATGTTGGAGTATGGATTTTGCTTATTTCTTATGCCTGTGTTTTTGGATTAATGCCTGGGCCTTTTTGTTTGGCCTCAAGCTTTGGACTGCTCTCCTGTTTTTGCCACTTGTCTGCCTACTTCACCATTGGTGTAAGTGTCACCTTGTGTTTAAGTATCAATAAATTTACATTTAACTGAGCCTTTTGTGCATGGAAGAATGTGTCTGGGCCACATCCCTTTTTGCCTGTCACCACGCTTGACAACTTGTGTGAGATGGAAAGGGTCTGGTATGAGCTAAGGGGCGTTGTTGAGGAACCAGTTTCAGGAGAAACATTAAGGCATCATAACTAAAAAGCTAGCTTCACCTTCAGCATATTTTTATGAACATCAAAATGTAGTTTTTATATGTTTTATAATGTGAATGATTAAATAACTTGTCAATGAATGTCATTATATTTTGGCCGTGGTCTCTTCTGTGACCCAACCAGCCTATGAACCATATTCGTCTATATTTGTCCAAATTTAACTTTCTTTTTTGTGCTGCGCCTGCAGCTCGACCCTTCTCCTTTGTGAAGAGAAGAGTGAATCTGTTCAGTACAAAGGTGCTGAAATAATTACAATGACTGTGTACCAGTGCACGCCAATGAGAAATGTCAAGCATGCAGCACCAGCATGTGGCCAGAGACAGTGACCTACTACAACTTATTGTTATTATTTGTTATCAGTCTGTTTCTAAATTGTATCTTGCAATTCAGATGAACTGTATGCTGCCAAGGTGCCATAAGTAGATGGCCCGTTCCTGTTGCTGTGTTTTTCAACATCCTGGATTTTGCAGCCATAAATGCATGCGTTCTGTACGGGGGCTGCATGATAGAAAAGAAGGGAAAAGTGAAGACCCTTCTGGGGGGCCTTCACATTTCAGCTGGCAGAGTGGATGCTGTCAAAAGTGGCATTGCGCATGTGTCAGTGTCATTTTAGACTGATTTATACTGCAACAAAACACAGGTGACGATTAAACAAAATTAATTTATGACGTGAGACATTCCTTTGTGAAAACAATACCTTAATACAATAACAATACATTTTTGTAGTAGAAATGTTGTAGCCAGGTGCACGGGTAGGTTTTACTTCTGGCGGTTCTAGAGTTAATGGTATATAGAAATACACACATTCATACATTGCTCATTAGGAGCAGTTAGGTAAAGTAACTGTTACTGGAAAGGTAAAGTACTTTGAAGAGCTAGTTAAAGCATTGGAAAACATTAAGAATGCTGTCAGGTACAAAAAAGGCAGATGGCTCCTATGTAAATCGGCTACCAGACTTCTGCTGATATAAAGTCCAACTAAAATCAAAATACATTTTGATAAGAACCCAGTATGTATCTCCTTGGTGTTTGTTTTGACTTGGGTACTTTAAACATTTAATTACCAAAAAGAACGAGTCAAATACAGATTAAGTTTTTTGTCATATTGTGATTTTATTTTATAAATTTTATAAATCAGATTTTGTTGTTATCAGTGTCAAAATCTCTTTATTTCTCCTCATAGTTGCACAAATGCTGCTTTAAGTTGTAAGAAACAACAAAAGAAACAAAGAAAAAAAGAAAAAACCCTGTCAGGAAATCATTAGAAAAGGAGCAGGTGGACATATGAAATGGTTTTATGGTCTTCGGTCAGTGTGTTTGGTCTGAGTTTATATTCTAAAATGGTGTTGTCCTTCTCATGTATCTGTCAGGCTGTAAACCATCACAGTCAGCACAGATGAGCTTTTTCCCTCCTCTCATATATTTATCCTGGTGATTAGAGCTGTGTGATGGTGCTGCTCATTAAATGCTGCTATGCTAATGAGGACGTGCCTGCATTCGTCTTAACAAACACTAATTACAGCTACTCGTTAAGCGAGGCTCTCGGTGACATTAAAATGCACAAAGACCTTTTGAAGCTCAGCCCCTGGAACAGAGGAGGAGCTGAACGCTGTCGCCTTCACTCAGCTACAGTCGGCGGGAAAAAACTAGAGATAAGAAATCTTTACAAACAACTTTGTGGGATGAACAAGAACCTTTTTTTAATTTTCACTAAAAATGCTAAAATGCAAAATTCTTCACATCAACGAGGTGACATTATCGTTTGTATTAGAACTTGTAGTGCTTTGTTAGGTCGTAAAAACTGCATTTTTAACCCAACATGTAATCAAAACCAAAAACAGTACTCAAACAAAATGTCCTTGTACATACCACCGACACATCCGTACAAGTAACATGGCGTTGCACACCAGATGTCCTCACAGCTGAAATGTCTTCATAAACATGTTCTCCCAAGCAACCTCTAAAACATTTCTTCATTACCAAAATGTGCTTGCAAACAACATGTTTTTGCAAGCAGTTTGTCCTCACAACCAAAATGTTCTTCTGAACTAGATGTCAACACAACAAAAATGCAAGCAACATGTCCTCAAAATCATCAAGACCTCACAGTCAACATATCATAAAACCCCTGCGAGGAAAGCGGCATGAGGAATAAATTTACATTTGGTTTGAATGCATAACGCATTCATATCTCAGGGCGTCATTACCAACCCTTCAGCATCTGCAGTTTGCTAAGTCGCAGCAACACAAAGGAAGCTAACATGCATAAAGTTGCTAACTTAGGTTTACGCACAAACATTTCTGATGGTCATAGTAAGGGTAGGTGGCTTCAGGGGTCTGTCAACGCCTTTAACGCAAACATAGCTAGCTAGCACGTCCGGTGAAGAGGTGTCTCACACAGACTCTGAAGGGTACCTTTTGCTTCAAATAACTATGCTTTTTCACTTTTTCTGAAATTGTTGGTATTTGACGCCCTGAATGTCTGGAATGCACAGTAACAACCATCAGGTCCTCTCAAACAACGTCCTGCCAACTAATATGTCCTAACAACCAAAATATCTTAGCAATCAATATCTTTTCAGCCAATATGTCTTCACAAGCCACACTGTCCACAAAAACAACATGTTGTGTTATCACAGCCAACATGTTCTTACAACTAAAATGTCCTCACAAGCAACATGCCCACTAAAGCAAAATGTCCTTGCAAACATCAAAATCAACTTCTGATCAAAACCACCAGGACTTTGCAAACAACATCCTGGCAACTAACATGTCCTTATCAAGTTCTAAATGCTCTTGCAATCAATATTTCTTCACATGCAACATTCAATTCAATTTAATTTTATTTATATAACGCCAAATCACAGTAACAGTTATCTCACAGCGCTTTTCATAAAGAGCAGGTCTAGCCCGTACTCTGAAGTTATTTACAGAAGCCCAACAATTCCCATTAAGAGCAAGCACTAGGTGACACAGGCAAGGAAAAACTTCCTTTTAAGAGGCAGAAACCTCGAGCAGAACCATGGCTCAGGGTGGGCGGCCATCTGCCTCGACCAGTTGGGGGTGAGGGAGAGAGAGAGGCGAGAGAGAGAGAGAGAGAGAGAGAAGGACAGATAGAGAGAGGGAGGCAGTCTACACAGTATACACATAGAGGTACAGACAGTAAAGGTAATGTTGCTATAGACTGAATGAAAAATGGTACAGATATTTACAGTTGTATTAATGATAATAATTGTAATATTAATGATAATAATAACAGTAATAATAGGAATAGTAACAGTAGTAGTAATTGTAGCAGAGGGTGTCGAGTAGGAACACGGGGGCAGCAGGAGACTCTCAACCACAGATCCAGACTCCACAGCTCCAGAGCCAGAAATACCTGCAGGAAGTGACAGGAGGAGAAGGCACACAACCACGGGAGAGGGAAGAAGTCGAGTTAGTAACATGCATTAAATGGGATGAGGTTGCACTCAGAGGGAGAGAGAGAAGAGGAGAGAGGAGCTCAGTGCATCATGGGAAATCCCCCAGCAGTCTAGGCCTATAGCAGCATAATTACGGGATAGTTCAGGACTCACCCGAGCCAGCCCTAACTATAAGCTTTATCAAAAAGGAAAGTCTTCAGCCTACTCTTAAATGTAGAGACGGTGTCTGCCTCCCGAACCCAAACTGGAACCTGGTTCCACAGGAGAGGAGCCTGATAGCTGAACGCTCTGGCTCCCATTCTACTTTTGGAGACTCTAGGAACCACAAGTAACCCTGCATTCTGGGAGCGCAGTGCTCTGGTGGGTTTCTTGTTTTTTGAAGAGCCTGATAATAAGGAATTGCAGTAATCCAGCCTAGAAGTAACAAATGCATGGACTAGTTTTTCTGCATCATTTTAAGACAGGATATTCCTGATTTTTGCGGTCCTTGAAATTTGCTTAATGTGAGAGTTAAACGACATGTCCTGATCAAAGATAACTCCAAGATTTCTCTCAGTGGTGCTGGAGGCCAGGGCGATGCCATCCAGGGAAACTATATCTTTAGATAATGCGTCATGGAGGTGCTTAGGCCCCAGAACAATAACTTCAGTTTTATCTGAGTTTAACATTAGAAAATTGCAGGTCATCCAGGTTTTAACATCCTGAAGACACATTTGAAGCTTAGCTAACTGATGAGTTTCATCTGGCTTGATCGATAGATATAACTGAGTATCATCTGCCTAACAATGAAAGTTTATGGAGTGTTTCCTAATAATATTGCCTAAAGGAAGCATATATAAAGTGAAGAGGATTGGTCCGAGCACAGATCCTTGTGGAACTCCATGACTATCTTTGGCATGCATGGAGGACTCATCGTTAACATGTACAAACTGAAATAGATCTGATAAATAGGACTTAAACCAGCTTAGGACTTAAACATGTCCAATGTATCCTCACAAGCATTATGTCCTTAGAGCTGAAATGTTCATATCACCAACTTGTCTTTGCAACATATTATCGTGACTAGCAACACAATAAAAACCTTCACGCAAGACGTAGAGATAAACACTGTAAACACTGTTCTCCAGTGATGAAATGCATTTGATCCGTCAAGACTGAAGGATCAACAACATTGAGCAAAGGCAGGTGGTTCTAATATGGGTTACACTTTAACACTCTAACCTCTGCATGTGAAATCATGTCGACAAATTATTCACTGCTTCTGGTTTGTGAGTAAAAAATATATATATGAGAGTGTGTGAAAGTGCATTAAATATTTACATTTAAAAACATCAAAATGTTGGTCCTCACATGTATAGGTAAATGCACCTTCTAATGTTCTGCAGTAATGAAATGTGCTCTTTGGCTTTAGTTCCCATCTGGATGACCATCTCGTCTGAGGAAAACTGCTTTAGTTGCACCTTTTCCTCGCTGCCTCATTTCAAGACATTTTTCACAGAATATACAAGAAATTTTTTAACACCCTGTGAGCCTGATCGTGGTCTTAAGTGCTCTGCGTTCTGGCAGCTGGGAGGAGAAAACCCCCTGACAGAGTAAAAACAGTCTCTATTAGTTTCATCATTAGCTTTTAAGTAACACTGAGATTCCATTTAATCTGCCTGATAACTGATGGAGCAGCACAGCAGGGTGTGTGAGAGTATCAGTGGTGGAAGAGACAACATCTTCGAGGAAGTTTTCAGGTGATGTGCATTAATAATTGGGGTGTTTGATTTCTCATACACATCTCACCCTCTGCTGCTTTTAAAGATGTTGTGAGGAACTCATGTGACTGATTACACCTGGTTAGCACAACTCAAATATTTGTTGTCCAGTTTCAGCAGCAGTCGGTGCAGTACTGGAGGAAATGGTCTAAATTTCTGTGGCCAAAATGGCTGTTAGCAAGCAGCTTACAGCAGAAACACTTGACCTTATTTTTACTTATAAAGTTGTTTAATTGTCTGTATTTATTCCATGCTGTCTGACTGTGAACAGATTAAAATTTCCTCATCAGGACAAATCTTTATTCCATCATTTGTTCCTGTTAGCAGCTCTGCTTCAAGCCACTCATTACACTCTCATTTTTCATTTTTTTTCTTTTGTGAATTATTATCAGAGATGGCTACATTTATTATGACTGTGGGTTATGTTTCCTGGAAGCCATTTCTAGGGGAGTGGTTAGTTCCTGTTGATGAATGTTAGCTAATAGCAGGTGTCAGACGCAGTGTTCTCTATCATTTATCACATCTTTAAAGAACGTCCCTCAGGGAATATTAACCAGACCGCTGCCACCGCTCCACTCTTTAAGAAAGTCTTTAGTAATATTACAGCACCTCTGTCCTGACATCACATCAGGTGATGGAGACCCAGGTTAGAGGAGGTTACTGACAAGATAAATTTCTCCAAAATATGTTTTAGGTACAAGGTTCAACAAATAGAGGGAGACAAACTAACTTACGAGACAGATAAGTTAGTCAGTGAATGCAATTTCAAACGTTTGTTCCACAAAGACTAAAGATTTCGTTTGTTTAACATCCGTCTGAAGTTGAAGAGTGATTTTTCTGAAGTTAGTCACAAATTACCATCAGAGGTGTAACATTTTGTCACTGCAGAATGTGTTTGATTTAGTGGTGTCTTCACTAACACTGCAGAAGTGAATGACTTGCACTTCATATGATTTGCAGCTATAAAAGACCTGTCGCTGGGCTTGTGCATGTCTGGAAATCAATGGAAGTGCTGAACTTGGAATAGGCCCAGTGGTTAAAGAGAAGAGGAAATATTAAAACATCCTGATGTTGTCAGATCAACAAAAAGGTCAGCGGTCGAATGAGATGGGACAAAATGGCCCAATTAGTGAGTAGTAGTAGCGGCTTCAAAAATATTGCACTGGACAGGAGCTGCTGTTAAGCAAACTTTAAGAAAAATTTGCAGGAGTGACCTGTGGGAAACAGAAAGGAAAAGTATTGATGAAAAATAACACGTTGTTGTATTGCTTTTGTCTTGTGTTGTGGTGTTGAGGTAAAGTAACTTTATAAAGCATCTTCATTTTCATTTTCATTTAAAAACAGAAATTCAATGAATTGTACAAATGGGGATAATGCAGCTTATTATCGAAGTAGAAGTGTCAAGAATAAGAAAAAAGGAGAGTGTACTTTGTAATGGGAATTCCAAACATATTGCATGTAACCCTGGACTCAGGGAGACTCATCTGTGCTGTGTAAACAGTCAAAATATCTCTGTTCTCTGTGTTATCCAGACTTCAGGGACAACGTGTCTCTGTGGGATGATACGATTGAACCTAAAACTGGATAAATAACAGGCTCACTCAGCTCTCCTCACTCATTCGAGCATACATGTACACGCCGTTTGTGTGTTGCTGTGAGTCCTTCTGCAGAAGACTTGAATAAAACTCACAGACAGACAAGTGTTTGCCTGAGCTGTTTTTTGAAAACTCGAACTGCCATCACAACCTTCACGCATGACCAAACGCTGTGTGAAGTAGGTATGGTTGCTGGATTAAGGATAAAGGAAAGATACAAAAATTATGGGATGCAGCTCCCCAATTCTGCCATCTGAACAGAGGTTTCAGACACTGTTAAGACAATCCAACAGACACTTTGTCTGAAGCAGCAGCCTCATTTTACAGAGGCAGTCATTACGCACTGAAACCTAAATTCATATTAAAAAAAAGTAAAATATGTAGGGCAAATTAAACCCAAGAAATAAAGTGGTAATATTTCAAGAATGTAGAAAGTAGAAGATAAACTTGTAGAAAAGACTTACAATACGATTTCTCAGAACTCATAGTACAGTAAACAGGTGAAAGCTGTAGTTTCACCAATAAATAGTAGAGATTTTAGAATATTGAAATTAAAATGAAACCAGTTACATGATATTAAAATCCAACTGGGCAAGTTTTGAAGCAGCATTATGAGAAATTATGATTTTATTCTAAATACTTTTTTCTTTCTTTAACTAGAACATTGACCCTAATACTTTGACGGAAAAATAGGTAATTGGGAAAGAAGTCATTGAATGAAGAGAAGTGAAATACAGATCTTTCTGCTTAACAAGATGCTCGTCCTGCAGCAGCAGCTTCATCAATCTCTGAAGGGGAAACCTCTCAATTATTGGCTCACATTCAGGATCTCTTTGTACTGCGGCTGTCCTGAAGACCCACCATCCCCTGGAAATTTCTAACCTGGTTACATCATAACTGCCCCTCCTCCAACATCGAACTCGCGCTGAGTTTGAAACTCTTGCTGTGAACATTTTTTATTGTCGTTTCATTTCCTAGCGCAGTCAAAACATTTTAAGGTAAAACGGTGATGAAACAAGCAACATATGAATTTTCCAGTTTGCTTTGCAGAAAGGGACTTTTTCTAAATTCACCACAGCTGTAAATTATCAAAGAGAAATAAAAAGGATTTGGGCAATTAAATACAGCTTTCTTAATTAAACAAAGAGACTCCTGAACAAACTTCCTGTTTCGAGCAGAAGGGAGGGATCTCTCCTCTTTAAACTTGTGAGCTCCTCGTCCCAGACCGGCCCGGCCCAGCCCGGCTCTGTTCTGTTCTCCTTGTCAGCTCATGATTTGTGGGTCTCACAGGAGAAGAAAAGGGAGGAACTCCTCTAGGTTAAAATCTGCAAACAATGAGTCTTCTGTGGATGTGATGGATGGTGCACATCCCGGCCCATTTGTCTGTGCTTTACGCTCGCCAGTATCAATTGTTAAAGAAACTTTGCTTAACATGCAGTCCTGAGTGTTGGCTAGTCACAGCAGAGCAGAGAGGAAGAAGAGGAGACAAAGAACGAAAGAAAGGAGATAAGATGGATGTTCAGCTCGTTTCTAGTATTTTTAATTCAAAGTTTTTTAAGGATCATACAAGGCTACCTCAGCATTTTTCACTTCTCAAAGTCACAGAAAAATAAAAAGACTTTTACTGTGTCAGATAACAGTGATATTACTACACAACATAACTGGAATTTGTGCTGATTAGATCCAATCAGTAGAGAAAGAATGTGTCCAATCAGGTAAGTTTGAATGTTTTTTTTGTTTTGTTTTTTGCTGAGCAGGCTCAATTTATCACATTTACTGTTGATGTGCAGTAGAAAAGGTTTAAGAATGATTTTCCAGTAGTATTTATATTGTTAGTGGCTATAATAAATATTTTTATAATAAGGTGTCTCTCGTAGTGATGAACCAACAGAGATTTGTCGCCTGAATCTGCAGCTCCCCTCAGCTTTATAATGAGTCTCGGCTCATTTTTTTGCTCCCCAGCTGTAACTTTACTGTTTTGGTTCACTCTTACAGCTCTCAAAGCATTGTTTTCAGCCACAGCAGCAAAAACCCACTACCGGCTTAGGAGCAAACTGCAGACAGACACTGTTAGAGACTAGCTGGTGAACATGGTGGAGCATTTAGCAGCTAAGGAGACAAGAGAAATTTCCCGCAGGAGCTGGTGGAGACCAAAAACAGAGCAAAAACACAGAATTAAATTAGAAGCTGTCAGAAAACACAACACCAGCAATTCAGAAGTCTGGAAACAGGTTAACTTCAGTGTTTTCTTTTTGTTTGTTTGTTTATGTAAGCACTTATACCTACCACTGTCAAATAGACAAACCCAAAACAGGCATGAACTTTTTATTTATCCAGCACAATTTACCAGAGAATTTAAAAGCTGAAACACAAAGGTGATGTCACGTAGTTTTGAATCATGGCCTTAGCACACAAATAGACTTACAAGTAGTGATTTTTATTTTATTTTATTTTTTACAAATAATTAAATGTTAAGTCTAAACAATAAAAAATTAGTCCCATAACAGCAAAAATGTGTTTACGTGGAGCAGTGGGTGTGTTATCCTCGTAGCGGCTAATGTAGCCTTGAGCTGCTAGACTGCAGCAGAATGAGCAGCGGGCTAAAGAGATCTGATAAACACATTTCTTTCTAAATCTAATTTTTTTTTGGAAGTTTTCAGTCCCAAGACTTTTCACAATGCAGTAGACCTGTACACAGACTTTGACTTCCATGTTTTTTTCTTTACCACATTGTTTGATAGTCTAAACACAGTAATATTCGATGCTTAATATAAACCAGATGCCCTGCAAGACCTTATTTTAATTTTGTATCTCATCTCAGCTTAATCATACTGTCATTAAGATTAATATTTTAATTTTTGTCTTTGCTTCCCTTGAAACTTTGTTAGCTCGCATGCACAATATGAGGCATTACTCTCACATTACATAACCATATTAAACTGTATCAGGAGTGTTATGGCATATGTCTGTTGTTTGTTGTCTGTGTGAAATAACAGAACTGCAATCAGTCAAGAAACGCTGTGTTGTTTTTAGTATGTTGTTCCAGGTTTTTGTCCCTTAAAAAGAATCGTCACATCCTTGTGCCACCATCATGGCGACTAAAAGTTTAGTGAGAGAATAAGAAAAGTTTTGCTCTTGATTTAAACAATTATTTCTAAAATTGCATGATGAATCAAAAGCAGTGTATTTTTAGCATCGTTTGTACCCAGTTTGTACAGCCAGCCAATCCATTGGCTCCTCTTGGACCAGCGATTTGCTTCATGTCCAGCCACCGTCGGGCTAATTGGACCTCCAGAGGAATAATTAGGTGACTCGATGAAAGCGACGGGGCTTTTTGGCTTCACCAACAAACGTTACTTTTCTCCCTTTTGTACTGCAGATCATGGCGCTTTGCCGTCGCCACAGGACAAACCGTCATGGAAGATCTGACGAAACTTTATCACTCTTTGGCGACACCAAAATGCTGAAATCTATTTTTGTTTTTTAACTTTGTATACAAAGAAAGTTAAACATGCTGCTGTGCTGTTGTATTCGCCGCAAAGGATTTCTCACTGAAATCCTAAAAAAACTAGGCTTTTCCTGGCAGTTTGCTTCTCTAAAGTTTGTCTCATAAGACAAAATTTTACAAAAAATTTTATAAAGAAAAAATAAATGTATACTGAATGTTACAGAAACTATAGTTGCCATCACCAACCTACTCCACTTATTAGAACATCGCAAGAGAAACATCGACAAGAAAATACACCTAATTTTAAAGCAAAAAATGTGGCAGCCAAGTCATGTTAGCATATAATGATTCAGTTTAGCGGTTCAGGTTAAGCTAGGTACACTCAACTCAAACTGTATGAGTAAATCATCTGTGATGTAAATCCAAACCTCACGATTTATGTGCTCACACTGTTCAATCAGACTGTCAGGCCACAACCTGAGGGCTCACACTGTATGTGTAAACAGAAAATAAAATGGATCATTCTGGCTATAGACAGTTGTCAATAAAGATTTGTTTGAAAGCAGGTATGAGTGTGTTTGCTAGCCATAATGCTAACGAGGCAGGAACACAGTGCCTTGTTAGCATCTATGCCATCCTGTGTGTCGGAACGTCGTACATGGACTCAGGTGGCTAGGAAGATGCAGACAGTATAGCTTTTCCATTTTGCAGGGGGAATTAGAGGTAAGCTAGCTACGTTTAACTGTAATATATTGTTAACTTGATAGCTATGTGTTGTGTCGCATGATCGCGGGGAATCGACTCACGGATCTGCTTCGACTGTGCCACAGCCTCAAAAACGGCGGACCCAAATTTCTGACTCCATACTGAATTTTGACAACCATTCAGGAGTGATCAGTCCTTGCTCCAGGATATGCCTAGCTTTAGTGTTTAGTGTGGTTCAGGTTAGCAGCATTTCAGATTGAGAGAGAAAATAGTTAGCTAAACCAAAAGGTTCAGTTTATTTGATAAAGCAGTCAGTCAAACGTTCACTTTAGCAGTTAACTTTAGTTCAGATTAGTTTACTGGTCAGTACAGAACATTGAAGCTTTAAGCAAAAAGCTAAATCATTATCACTATCTAAATCACTAATAGCTCACAGATACATTGTGTGATATGCTAGCCAAGTTGCATTGACTATGCCTGACGGTAAAATAGGATGCGAACAGCCAAAGTCTAAATCATAGGGGTGTTTGTAACCATTAGCAGTTAGTTTTTGCCTTTTAGCAATGACTCCCATTGGGACAAAAAAACATTTATACAGCTTTTTACTGCCTTTCCAAAACAAAATCATAAGAGATAAAGTGTAAGGAGTGGATTAAATAGCATGTTTGTCTCAGAGAAAAGGCTGTGAGACAGACGCCTGGCTGGCCTTCTTTCTGTGTACACAGTTGGACTAGTAAATAATAGTGGGACATCTTGTGTTGTCGCACCTGCTTAATGTTTGGCTGTGTTAACAAAGTTGGCAACTTTCTAGTTTTTGATCGCAATGTAATCACAACAAAGTGACAGACTTCCTCGCCCTTTATGCTACGTAACCTGACCTTTGGTACTTTCCTGCGGCCACTAGAGGTCTTAATAAGCTGCTGCACAATCAAACTATCTTCCCGTGTTTTGGGTGAGGACGTGCTGGACCAGTCCATTCCTCACACTTTTACTTGGAAAGGTGGGCAAAAGAAAGCCACCACCCTCAAACTGTTTAGACACTACACTTACAACTTGCTCTCAGCTTATTTCACATACTTCCAGACAACTGGATTTTAACACAGTATGTGTGTGTGAATGTGTGTGTGTGTTTGTGTGTCGGCCCCCCGCTGATGATCTACTAATGACAAATGGATGGAACGAGCCGGAGGAGCCCTCGGTGGGGAACCAGCCGTGTGAAGTCAAGTGCAAAATTGATATTTGAGGACAGCTGATGCATTGTGGGAGCCAGGTCTGCACAGTGTCATTGGCTCAGTGTCACCGCAATGCTACGTTGACTCTGTTTCTATCACAACTTCATCCAGAGAGGTTTCTCTCTCTTCCTAACCGTGCGAGGAAGGTGTCTTTATAATACACCCTCGCTGCCGCCGGGAGGATGTTCACAGCATAGCAGAGAGTTTAGACTTCTGTAAAATTACTCTGAATAACTGAAGCGGTTCAAATTAATGTTCGCATATAGATGACCTGGAACATATGTGTTTATATATAAGCTGCAGTTTCATTTTCACTTAGAAGATTAGGCACATTTAGACACATTTATAGAACACAGACACATTTTCAAGATCACTTTTAAAGATCATTTTCAGGATAATTCAGGATGACTGTTTTTGTAGTTTTTGCAGCTGCAGCATATTAGATTTAGCCAGAATATTTGTAAACTTTCATTTAAAATGAAGTTAGATAGGAGTGATGTAGGTGATCCAGCTGAGTTGGACAGTTTTATTGATAATTGTGGTAGTTTTTACCTACATAAGATGCAACGACACGTAAGGACAGATCAGTCTAGCTCAATGTTCCTTGGCCTTTTTTCTGCATCATAGTTTGGGTCATTTTTAAGTTTGGCAAATCATTTTCAAGTTAGTTAATAGTTTCATAAGCCATAGTTTTGTTATTCTAAGATGCAAGCAGTGCCACCTGCTAAAACAGCTATTCAAAAGTAATTTTGCGAGATGAATATTACGGCAACCTGAACCAAAATAAAGATCTGTGGAATATGATGTACAGGACAGGACATATATTTAATTTAAAATGGTATTAAGCCACACATTATCGCCATTTACATATATTGCAGCAGGCAATATTGCGATTGCAATAAAACCAAATAGTGTAAGATATAAATTTCTCCCTATTGGTTTGAGATTTGTCTATCACACAGACATTGTGATATTGCGCCTCACTGATCTTTAAAAATATTTGTTGAGATCAAAATAAAAACAAAACCTCATCACTGTGATGTAATAAGTCATAAAATGTGACTGACTATAATCTTTACATGACAACATGAAATATAAATTCTATGATCAGAATGATCAATTATCACAAAATGGAGAGTATAGTAATATTTGCTAATTATGAGATAATAAGATAAGATAAGGAAACCTTTATTTGTCCCACAATAGGGAAATTGCGGTTTGCAACAGCAAAGACAGGAGCAGAGATTGATAAGTATACAAGTAGCATAAACAAGTGTCAAACAAAGAAGTACAGTAAATCTTCTTACAGTAAATAAAAACAAAGTTACTGTACATTAAATAAGACTAAAATAGACTATGCCTTATACAGTCTCATGCGGCATAAATAAATACTGGTAGTATAAAAGTATTGTAGAAGGGCACATCAGATCAGATAAGACACGTGTTCGTATTATGGGATAGAAAGAATACATATTTTCAAATTTTGGTAAACGTTTGGCAATGTATTTATATCTGTAGTGGGAATGTGCTTCTGTATGTGAATACATCTTTGCATAAATAAAAGTAAATATGAAATCTGAATTGTTTCTCCTCTGAAATGATTGATGAAACTAAATTAAACCTGGTTTTGGTGTTTTTCCAGCTGACAGAATAAGAACGGGATCGCCTTCTGGATCCTTAGTGGTCCCGTGACACTGAATGATGAAATTCTCAGCTGATTTATTTCACACAAAACGTTTATTTATCGCTGGAACTCATGTCCTTCTGCTCTGTGTGGATTTAAAACTGAAACCTGCAGAGCCGGAAGCTTTCCTCTCGGGACCAAACAGCCTGCCGCCTCCCTCGGCGGTTGTGATGAATGGTGTAGGAGAGGAACAGGACACATTTCCCAGGAGGCCAAGCGTCTTACTGCAGGTTAAACAGCACTCAATACAGAGCTGCTTCACAGACATTTCCCGACAGTTTAGAGCAAACTCTGAACCAAAAACAGTCTGGACAAAATCAACAACGCAGTATGTTAGAAAAGATTGGAAAAAAAGAATTTGTTAAATAACCTTTATTTCTATAGAGCAATTGGTGCTTAAAATGACACCCATGGTGTTTCACATGTAATTTAAAAAGGTCAAGGGAGGAAGGAAGGAGGAAGAAAGATGTTTATTCCCTTTTCCATTCTTAGGATGTTTTTCCTTCCTTCCTCTCTTTTAATCCTTGCATTGCTTACATTGACATCTGCCTTTCTTACATCATGCCTTTTTTTTCTTTCCTTATTTCCTAATTTCTTCCAATTTTTCATTCCTTGCAGTCCTTTCTTCCTGGCTTCCTTCTCTCCTTTCTCTTCCTTTCTTCCACATATGCTTTAATTTATTTACATCCTTTTTCCTTCTGTCCTCTCTCCCTTCCTTCCTGCAATGTTTCCCTTCTTCTCTTCCATTCCTTGCATCCCTTTCTATCTTCCTTTTTTTACCTCACTATTTAGATTTCCCTTTTCCATTGTTAGGATTCTTTTTTCTGTAGCTCCTATAGATGGGTGGACAAAATTGATATCATAAATTATCTGGATATGTTATGATAGTATTCAAAACAGATGTTAAACCGACACAGACCCAACAATAAATAAACATTTACACACTGTAATTCTAGAGAAACAACATATTCACAGGGTGACTTTTAATAAATACTCTCTGTGTAGTACTATTATAAAATACTACTATTCTAAACACACAATTGCCTCCACAAGTTTCTCTTCTGCCCCCAAGTGGCAAAAAAAAAATCCATTATTGCAGGTTTGATTTATCATCTAGCGCCATCATAAAGTGCATAAAGGTGCTTAAATTTTTACATGTCCAACACTTTGGTATATGACCAAATACATGCATAACTACTGACATTCCTATTAGCCTCTGCTGTACTTTGTATTAAGTGTTAATGAGCAACTGTTAAACTAATATGTCAACTTTGGAAAACATTATACCTGCTAAACATTACGTTTGCATTGTCATTGTGGTCCTGTTAGCATGCTGACGTTAACATTTAGCTCGAAGCCCCGCTGTGCTTTACCTGTGCAACTAGTTTAATATATTTGATTTATTATATATCTGATGTCATGATGAAACATGATTATAATAAAACGAACAAGTTAAAAATAGTACTTACTAACACTTTTCCACTTATGAAATCAAGAGCATTAAAGACCTCACAGAGCAGAGCTGTGTTGATCTCAGAGCAGCTGTTAAAGAAATACAAAAATAAACCCACCGAGCTGCACTTTGGTTTGACTTCACCATTTCTTGATTTTGATTGGAGGACAAGCAGCTCCTGGACCCTCACCCACACTTTATTTATTGATGTGGATTATTTCCATGTGTGACGTGACATGGCGTGACATCAGTTCACATTACCATATGGTCCATTGAAAGAAACACATTTTCCCTTTTAAAGCCGACCGCTCGATGTTTGCAGCTTGTAGACAGCAGAAAAATGAGCTGAGCTCAGCTCAACGCTGACCCTGTGTTAAGACGAGGGGTGAATCATTTAATCCTTCCTCCTGCCCATTTCTTCCGTCTTACCTTCCTTCCTCTTCTCCGTTCTTTGCCTTCTTCCTTTCTATTTTATTTAATTTCATCTTTCTATTCATTTTTATGCTTTTTCTATTCTTTGCATTCATGCCTTCCTTCATTTCTTCATTTAATTTCTTCTTTACTTTTATATCTTCCCTCTTTTCCACTCTTCCATTAATTTCTTTCATTTAGTCATTCATCCATTTCTTGGATTCCTTCCTTTCCTGCTCCTCTGTCCCTTTACCTTTTCTTCCATACTTTCTTGCCTCTTTTCTTCTCAGAAATAAGATCAGGTTTCGTTTTTAGTTTTAGTTTTTAGCTTTAACTCATTACAGCTGCAAAGACGTCATTTTGTTTGTATCACACGCAAGGAAGAATGACAACAATGCAAGGAAGAGAAGAAATCCACTTCAGACTCTCATTGTGTTGTTTTCCCATGTGTGACGAGCTGGGCAACATGAAAATAAAAATTGCATTCATTCATCATATATTTATAGCACTTATAGAGAATGTATGTGTCTGTGGAAAAAATCTGAAATTGTCTTGTTGTTTCCATCCCTTGATATTTATTTACGTAAAATTTATTCAGACTGTTTGCATCCGCAGGCAGCTTGTTAAAGGTTAAAGACATTTTAGTGGAAGGAAGAATTTAAATTTTAAGAATCAGTGTTTCAGGTCACGTCATCCTCTTCAGGAGAAAATAGAGACTGATTGATATGAGTGACATGTGTACAGAGTGTAGAACAGGTGATTCAAATCAGTCAGCTCACAGCCTTATCAGCATGAAAGTAGAAACACACGTCCGGAGAGACATCATTCACAACCCACAACATCAAAATTCTCCCCAGTCACACAGCTTTTAAAGCTGAAGTTTGACATTTTGGGGAATTTTATTCCCTTTCTGGCAGAGTTAGATGAGAAGGTTGATTCCACTCTCGTATCTCGTGTCTGTAAACCAGCAGCTGGTTAGCTTAGATTGAGGCGGGAGCTCTCTGCTGCAACTGCCCAGAGCCAAGAAATAGTCCACAAACCCCTAGAAAGAGAAACGTTAGAAAAACCCATTTAAGTAAATGCGTAAATATAAATAAAAATATTGGCTCTTGAATCTCGCGTTTGTCTGATATGGTGTTATAATGTTATTGGATTAATCTGCAATTAAACTGCATTACCACACAAAGACAATGCAACTTTAATGTGATGTTTTATGGTTGTATATGTTTTGCATCCCTCCATCATCACTTTAGACACATTTCCCCAACAATTAGCCAGCCAGCTTTAATGATTTTACTGTTACTCAATACAAAGACCGTTACTGCAGCAGCTCAATATTAGTCTCATTTTCCTAATTTGTGATGTTACTGAGATTCTGGAGGTCAGAGTCCTTCAGGGGGAAAAAATGTAAATGAAACCTCAGGCAATAACTGGAGTTCATCCGGCAGCAGTAACATTAATCAGCCTGTTCGGCTCTCGATTGTCACACAGTCACATCTGAGAGGAGGAAATTATTCCAGCTGTTTAACGGTGTCATGTGGAGTTACTTTTCTACATTTCAGGCCACTGTGTTCATCTTCAAACTGATCCCAGGGAAAATTGGCTTTTGAGAAATCCAGCGATGTCACAGATGGTTTAATTAAGAAAAACGAGTTTGAATTCTACGAATGATAAATGTCTTTGGGATGTAATTTAGCGTGCAGAGGAAGTGGAGGTAAAAAACCAGAGGCAGAAGAAGCTCAAGGGAGAAGAGTGAAGCTTTACTTGCGGCCTGCTGGGAGACCACTCTGTCCCTGTCCACAGGTGTCATGGCGGCGAGCTGGCACCGCCGCCTCAGTCCTCACCTGCCTCCGTCCTCATCTAACCTTAAAAAAAAAACAGCTCTGACCACGACATTAATCATCTGCAGGCAGCATCATCTCTCTGTTCCATAGACGTGTCTCAAAGGGACCAACCTGTCGTTCCCATCTTACCTCTCATACCTGTCTTCCCTCCCCTTCTCCTCCCGGGACCTCCGCTCTTTTGCCCGTTAACATCGACCCCGTCCTCGTCCTACAGGACTCCTTGTTGTCTCTCTGTCCTTGTGACCTCACCTGTCCTGTCTCTTTAAGGTTGTCACATGACCTGTTTGCATCGACCTCACAACGTTTTCGTTTAAACAGGCCTGGTGATGTCGCAAAGACAGAAAATGCTTCTGCTCTGTTTTTGCTTTTATTTATGAATCAATCTTTAGTTTGATCAGCTGGGACATGCTAAAGGCTAAATGAAAAAACAACTCCCATCTTTCTGATCTCTGATTGGTTGGCTCCTGTCCCGCCCTGTCCGTCTCTGCTGTCTGCTTCCCGGATGATTGGAGCCTGTTACAGCAGATTAATCTAGTCTCTCACATATAGCTGCAGTGTTCAGCTGTCCACATACTTTTGGCCATGTGGTTTATTTTTAAATGGTTTATTGGCAGAGATGCAGATGTCCATGGGCGAGGATCGAGGAGGTGAGGAGGCACAATTTGGGAAATGAGAAAGGCCCCATGAGCACCAAGTTAATTAAAATAATAAACAAGTGAGCGTTTTGTCTCATTTATATTCACAGCAATGTTAATAATAATAACAATAATAATAATAATAATAATCTTTTTTTATAAAGCATGTTTCGTAAACAAGTTACAAAGTCCTTTAACAAGTGCAATGAAGGCAATGAAACACATAAAACAAATACAAGAGAAAAGCAATCAAACACTTAAGAGACTAAAATACACATAAAAAGTAAATTAAAAAAATATAAAATAGAATAAATTAAAATGTGTTAAGAAGGGGCTTAAAAGACTTCACTGACTCAGCCGCCCTGATTTCTTTTTAATGACAGTGCACATTTTAATAAAGGTTATTTTTCATCTGTAGTCCCTGAACACATCTTACAGAGTCATCCTAAAAATATGTATAAATTATTATATTAAAATTACAAAAGTTTTTGAAATTATAACCACAGAGCAATAACTAGAAGAGAATAAAAACATACAGCATTATACTATATTGTGACATACTAATACACACATGTACATGTGGTCTCTTCAGTTGTATTGTTACACTGAGACGTGTTTATGATATAAAATCACTCGCTGACACAAATGGGGTGAACACAGTATTAGAGACACATCAGAAACTGAACAGAACTTTTATGCTGTATTAATCTGGAATTATGCTTCCTCAGGCAAACGTAAGCAAACGTATACTGGTGTCCTCATGTTTGCATTTTTGGTTCTTTTATATTTGTATGGAGGTATAATGTCACGTTTAGCAAATCACACTGAAGAAAATAGAAGAAACCAGGAAATGGAAATCATTTTCACTGCAAAATAATATCAGAGCAAAGGAAGCGCACTTTTGGGAGTTGTGTGCATCAGCTCCTCACCAGCCTACAGTAACCCATAATACCTTTTTCAGTGTATCACAAAAACATTTAAGCGTTATCTCCACAGAAACATAATTCCCGCTTCAGACAGGATTAGTTTTAGCCAGAATGATTCAAATCTATATTCTGCATAAACTCCCATGATGTCCCTTTTGTGACATTACCTTTTTAGCATCAGGATAATCAAAGTCTGGTTTCATCCTTCATTATTGCAGCTTTTAGGATCGTTCCTGATCCACGATCTCAGGGGAGACGCAGTATCCACTGAGTTTAACTTTCACATTTAATCAGTAGTTTTCAGTTATTATACGAGGTGCAGTGACGCTCTTCGTACATAAACTACTGCCAGAGAGAGTGATTAATAAATCTGACACAGAGGGAAAAATTAAAGACGTTTGTGATCCTGAAAGAGAGATGAGTTTTTTCTTTTTTATACCTCATCTCCAAATGATCAGCCGCTTTGGAGAATACTGACTGTAGACATAATAATGGAGGTTAAAGGTTAAAAAAACGTGTCAAAAGAAACGGGATCGCAGATCAAGACCAATGTGTTCCGCAGGTAAAGGTTCATTTTGCAAAAATAAACATCTTGAAGTAAATCAACTTTGACCTTGATGAGAAGACAGTTGCTTCGATCAGTTCTCCACGCTGGTGCTTCTGACATTTAATCACAATGGAGATGTCAGAGATGGATCACTTACCCTGCTCACTAAGCTGCTGTCTGGTTTCAAAAGTCCTGGATCAGGTTTACCAACCAGGGACCAGGGACCTACATCTGCTGGATCCTACAGTCTCCATTCTCCAAAAATCCAATTTACAGAAACACAAAACAATTTATTAAAAATTATTAGGTTGACTCTCTGGTTTGTGGAAATTTGATTCAACTACATCTTCAATGAAATAACTTTATTCCTCCCCAGGAGGGTATTTAAAAAGTAGTCAAGTAACTGTGAAGAGAAATATACAGTATAAATATATCTAAGCGTGCTAAGCTCTTGGGCCTGAATCAGCTGCTCCAGAGCTGGTTAACTTCAGAGGATCAGCTCAAAATCTGCCAACAGCACGGTCCAGGGGCGGCCTGTTGAGCCCTCGCTGGTCTGAGGGCCCTTTGCCCTATCTCATACTGCTGCTGGGTTTTATCACTGTCATAAGGTAGTACGGTGATCATGGCAATAATGAGAGCTGGTATTTTACTGTCGCTGCTTCTTTTGTTCTTCTTCTTTCATTGTGTACAGCTCAGTTCTATTATTGTCATACACTTCCGTGTATATGCTTAACACCTAAGCATGCCTTTAAGCACACAAAGAAGATATCAATAACGCGACTTTTACATCACAACCACTGCTTTCTCTTGAAATCAAAACATTTCTCTTTTTTTTTTTTTTACTGTCTCCCTTTTGTTTATTTACTTTTTTCCTTTGGGATCATGTTTTTCTTGAAATATTATTTGTCTTTTATGCTGCACTTTTGTCTTGAGCCTGACCACTGACCAATTAGATCACTGGAAGAATAAAGTCATCATTCTACAAGATCCTGACAGGTGAGTGAGAAGCAATAAAGAGCAATAGATATTTTTATAGTTCAGTAGAATTTATTTCCATGTGTCCGCTTTGTGTAACAGCTTCTAACAAACAGAGGAACAGTTTACCTAAATAGAACAAATACATAATAAAGGAAAAACAATAAAGGAATTCTATTTTATTCTAATAACAGGTTTCCTGAAAGTGTTTATTCATTTTAATGGATCACCATTAGCTTCTGCTACAACCGCTAATCTTCCTCTAAAGTGTCGAGGCTTTTACACTCTAAGTCATGAGATGACTGTGATAATAAGTGGAAATAAAAAAAGCATCCTCTGTTGTCTTTTTAAAAAATACAAAAAAATATCCTCACACTGTTAATGAGCTCTCAGTGAATCATCAATGTAACATTTTGGTCAGACAGACTTTATCAGGCATCACTGTCTTAGATTACTTTTAACTTTACGTGCATCATATATTCATAGTAGCTTATACACCATAAGACAAATAAATTCTCATCAGCTATTCAGCATCAAGACATCAGGCTCAATAAACCAGGTAATCCAAACAAAGCCGGACTAAATACAGGCTCCTGGTGTCTGTTCACAGCCTTTACTCTTTTACTTCTACAGATATCTACAGAAGTGTGTTCCACATATTCTGAATTAAAATTAGATGTGTGCAGAACATCCAGCAGATAATTCAGCTTGTTATGAGGGATGGAGTTGTAGTCAGAACCTCCTCCCCCAGCAACACACTGTTGCCTCACTTCCAATAATAACAACAATATAATAATAATAATAATAATAATAATAATAATAATTATAATAATAATAATAATAATAATAATAATAATTCTCTGGAAATCTCCATGGCTTTCCATCCTGCATGTCTGATAGTAAACCCGCCTCTGGGTGAAGGATGGACAGTGCAGTGAAGGTGTAGTAACAGGATTACGGGAGGCGGAGAGCAGTGGTCTTTTGTTGTGAACCGTCTGTTCCTGAGCGGCGGAGACCAAAACTGATCGATTCACAACCAAGTGGAGACTCCTGAATGTCACCTTCCTCTCTACTTCACTGGATGTCAGAGAGGAAGAAGACATTTACAGTGACACTGTCCAGTCTTCATACAAACACATTTATTCCAGATCAGATGACCTACAAAACCTGCCAGTCTTCATATTGTGACAATATATTTCTGCTCCCTTATTTTGTCTCAATATTCGAGTCTCAATGAAACATCTCTCACCAACCAAGTTGCTGTTAGGTGTGAGAAGTGTGGAGGTATATGACACTGGGAGGGCACACTGTGTCTCATACCTCCGCTTGTATTATCATCCCACCTTCCCGTACAGTACACAAAGCTACTTACACGCACTAATGTACAACTGTGACACTTTCAATTTATTTATATTACGCCAATTTATAACAGAAGTCATCTCACAGCACTTTTTATACAGAGCGGGTCCAGGGGCAGGGACAATAAAGTGAGGAGCAATAAAGATAATAAAGCAGTGTGATTCTGCGACTCACCATTTACGACAGCGTCAGTACAGGAAGTGATCTCACCCAGGTTAACTTCATGTGGTTCATGTTTTCATTGATGTACACGGTGTGTCCTGTTTTTATTTTGTCACTCACCTCTCCTCTCGCTTCAGATCACCTCACCTCCTTCCTTGTTAGTCTCACTCCTCCTAGAATATTTAGTTTATTTGTTCCCCTGTCTCTGTGACAGATCATTGTAGTACTAGTGTTCCAGCCATTTCCCTGTGTTTCATCATACTTTGGTTTTTTTGACACTGTCTATTGTTTTCTGACTTACCGGATTTGTTTGCCTTATCTGACTGTACCGAATCTGCGCTTCGGCAAGTAAAAAAGACTGTTCCCCTCCTGTCCTATCTACCACCGCCAGGATTTTTTCTATAGACGAGGCTAGACCAAAGGGTGGAGGTGCTGAGAAAATAGTAATAAATAGGCCTAATTTCATGAACACCGCGGCAGATGCAACAAGCCATATTAGGCTACACAAATGAACTGCCACTTTAACAGCTGAATAAAACATCACCAAAGCAGACAACACAGACATATAAAAAACAATATAAACTTTAATGCGGCTGCAGCCACAGACACAACTGCAGCTTCAGTCAGACAGAGAGGTTAACCGAAAATCATAAACGGTGCATCTTAACTGCTTGGTGGGGGTTAACTACGGATATGCAGATTTGTGCCGGGGCTATAGCCCCCCTCTTGGCCTGGTGTAGGGGTGTGTCAGGAGTCACACTTTCTCCAGTCGGAACAGGAGGTAGTATGTAGAGAGGTGGGAAGTAAGGGTGTGGAGGTTGGGGTGAAAGATGGACATCAGTGACGGAAGATGTATTCAGATCCTTTATTTACTGTAAGGAAAATTACTAGTACCATACTGTGAAAACACTCCACTACAAGTAAAAGTCTAACTCATTCAAAATTAGAAGTATTATCATCAAAATGTACTTAAAGTTGAAAAGTACTCAGTCTGTGGTAAAATGATCTCTCAGTGTTTAACTGTCTTATCTGATGTTACTGGCTTAATATTATTACTGCATTACTGTGTATGTTGCATTTCTGCAGTAGATGTTTGAAAGTACAAATAACTGAGATTACTCTCCACCTTCTACGGCCGGACCCCGGACAGACGTAGGCCAGTGTGACGACAAGGAATTCAGTACCGAATGAGAGGGGTAAATAGTTTATTTAGTTTAAGAAGTAGGATATTTTACTCAACACAGGAAGGACGACTTCATCGTCAGTCTATCAGACTATGTTATCAAAATGCTATCAAAAAATAAACGAGTACAAAGTACAAAATTTACTTTTGAGATGTAGTGAAGTTCAGGCATAAAGATGCATAAAAATGGAAATACTCAACTTAAGTACACATCCTTCCACCACTAATGGATGGAAAACACATCTGTTCATGCAGTTGACCTTTTTAATACCCTCAAAACCCTCAGATCTTTTCCCAACCTTAACCATACTTAAATTACCATGCACAGACATTGTGGGAAATAAATCATTGACATTGCTATACAAAAGAGAAAGAAGTTGAGAAATAAATCTACAGTCATGGGAAAAAAAACTGTTTGACCATGAGAACAAATGCTACCGTGTGTGTGTCTGTGTGTCAGTATGAAAATGTACCTTATTACATCCTGCAAACATGAAGCTACCGAGCTTCAATTATTCAAGCTGTAAACCTCTGACACACACAGTCGTGTTACCATCACTTCAGAGGACGTTGACTTCCTATAGCATCCATTTCCTACACTAAGCATAACCACTACTGCTTAACCTTAAATCAAGCCTTTACACTAACAGTTAATGATTTACTTTAGAGGGACAATTTTGTCTGCTGAAGGAAGGCAAGTCCCCATAACGGGGAAACAGATTTAGGTCCCCACAACATGACTAATACACGTTCTTACACACACACACACACACACACACTGCATGTACTCTGTGCCACATATAATTCAGGTTGATGGAAAATGACATTACTCTGTAGTGAGAAGCCGCCATATGTTAGATATAGTATGTGTATCTCATCATACTAATGTTACATGTAGGATGAGAGTTTTAGGGGGAAACTGCTGCATATTTCATGGCCTCCTGCATCCATTTCAGCTCTCCGACTCTGATGGGTGGTACGGTGGCTGTTTATTATCAGCTGCAGTGAGCTGAGACTTGCAGACTGAACGTGACCAGCAGATGCAGCTGATAAGATGAGAACAAGTCATTGAAGCCCAGATCCAAGAGCACTTTCCTTCATGTTTTAACATCGTAACTCGACAAAGCATCCGTGGGTGTGTTCAGTTTGTGTTCCTCTGGTTAAGCTTGTGTGTCCCCCCCCAGTGTTTGAGATGTTGAGATTTATACAACAATATCTGCAGGTGAATATGGTCCCACACAAGCACTGAGTGACTGCGCTGAACAAATCAATGATCAGATGTGCTGATATTTTGTTTAGTCAAAGAAAAAAGATTTTTCGGAGGAGATCCATAGAAGAATAATGAAAGGAAATTAGCTTCAGTTGCTAACATTAAGACCACAAACCAGGTCAACAAACCAGTGGTGCAGCCGTGGACTCATACTTTTACATAATTTTAGTTATGTAATATTATAATGAGAGATCAATATAGTTAGTTATCAGTTCTCAGATCTTTACAATGACTTCCTGTTAGTCAAATCATTTATTTTAAAATACTACTGTTGGTTGATATTGCAAATTATTTCTGGTCTGCTGCTCCATTATGAACTGTCTAGACCTCTAAGGTGGCCTAGGATCATGTCTGCCTAAGCCTAGTTCACACGCACTAGACAATTTTAAGCCCAATTTGCATATCGCAGAGTCGGACCATCAGAAAGATATCTAGAAAGCTAAATATGTGGAGCTGTCGGCCGACTCCACATCAACATCCAGTCAATGAGAGCAGGAAGCTGGCAGAGCAGGCAGCTACCTTTTCACTACAAAACATTTGTCGCAAGAGTCAGCAGCCTTTCAGTTTTTATGCACCACATATCTGGAACAAACTCACAGAAAACTTCTGCTCCAACCTTCACTTCTTACTAAATCAGGGCTTACTGCTGCATCTTATTAGATAAAATGTGGGAATATTTATTTATATCTCACACTGCATTGTACTTTTCATTCTTCTGTTTAATCTGTTTTCTATTTTAGCTTCTTTCTATTTTCTCTAATTATACAGTAAATATTTTGAAATCCTATTTATATGTTGTTGTTTTTTTTATAGTCTTAATGTTGTTTATGCCTTATGTAAAACACTTTGAATTGCTTTGTTGTTGAAAGCTGCTACACTTGTCCAGCCTGTGTTTGGTGAGCAGAAGCACTGACACAAGGGAAAGTACTTGTTATGCAAATTATTAGATTAATTATATATACATTATTTAACTATTTTTACTGATGCATTTTAGTGTAAGTAGCATTTAATGCTGTCAAGGTCACGCACAGTTTAAGAAGTGTTTTTAAGATTGTGATATGTTTTACATGGAAAGTCTTAATCAGCAAAGTAACTGATGCTCCAAATACATCTGATGAGATGAAGTGGAGTAAGATGTATAAAGCATGAAATTGAAATACTGAATTTCAGTACAAGTGCCTCAAAATTACAAAGAACATACTAGGGTTGAGCCGGATACTCAGCTGAAACGTCAAGAGTTTCTCCACATCACCGCTGCAAACAGAAAGCATCCTATTGGCTAAAACAGTCTGTGGGATTTCCTACAGATGGTGATGCCATTTTCCAGAGAGCTGATTGGTCAGTAGGCTGCGTTTTCATAGAGTTAATCTCTTTTCTGGAACATAACCTGCTCGGAGCAGGTTAGCTGTTCATAAAAAAAATTAAAAGTTAAAAAAAGAAAGTTATGTTGAGTATGAAAACTCTTATTCATATTACTTCATAATTGCAACTGCATGTGTTGTATTCATTGTAACTTGTTCTGTATATAGTTTGTTTGTTGTTGTTCGTGATCAAAACCATTGATCTGAAGCTCAATGCTGATGCTGTCATGTAAATAGTTTTGTAATCAGCAATAAATATAACAATTTTTGATCAACCCATATAAATTGCATGCTTAAAATAACATAGTGTTAAAGACCCGACCCACTTCCGGGTTAAATCCCTCCCTCTTCCGGATACAGATACAGATAATTCATATGGTTAACAGATACAGATAATTCATATGGTTAACAGATACAGATACAGATAATGCTGTATTGCTCAAGCCAGGTTTCAGGCAAGGTGGCGCATTAGACCAGGGGCTCATCTCCTGTTTCCAAAATGCATCACAAACTGCTTGGCAAAGCTGTTCTACTATGATAACTGGTGATGAAAATAAATCATGTTCAATAAGATGTACTTGTGTATAGCGTGTGATGTGCTTTGCGTTTAGGTGGTTCTTGAGACTGGAAGAACTCCTACAGTAAACTAATTCTGCATTGCACAAGGTGCAAACAACCTTAGTCTTGTCGAATTTTCCATTGGGAAGCTTCTTAAAAGTAAATTTTCCCAGAAGCAAACCCGGCGGCTTCAGAAATGTTCGTACACAAAGTGCTGTCCAACAGTATATATATATATATATACTAGTGGTGGGCCGTTATCGGCGTTAACGGCTGCGTTAACGGCTGCGTTAACGTGAGACTCTTATCGGGCGACAAAAAAAATATCGCCGTTAATCTATTCTCAAAGTTGGGTTGGGAGCTGGGTCTATACTACGCAAGCTGTGATGACTTTCACCTTGATATTTTAGCGCCGAATCGCACTGTAGGGGGCGAGAACAAGTCTTCGAACCTGTGTGTCTGCCTACTGTGAAATTACCACATCAAACGTGACGTGCTAACATGGATGCAGCTGTTGCTGCATTCCATTTACCTCGGAGGTCGGAGCTGGGAATGACGTCACACCCGAGTTGACGGCGTTCCCGTTACAACCTCGGTCGGCCAGCTGTTTGTTTACAACCAGCCAGGTTAGTTATTGATACGCCGGTTGATTAAAAAACGCATTGTGCGGTATTTACTCACACTAACTGTAGCAACACGTCCACAGACAGCTGTTGGACAGCACTTTGTGTACTGAACATTTCTGAAGCCGCCCGGTGTTGTGCGAATTCTGCCTGCCTGGCGAGAATTGCATGCACCTCGCGGGTGCTAACGGTCATCTATGCTGAGAAAAGAGGTGGATGCAAATCTCGGCAGGGAGCCTACAAAATCTGATCTGCCGAATTATGCATCCACCTCTTTAGGTCCTTCTCAGACACTTTGCTGTGCTCATTGATCAAACAGCTTCGCCACATATATGTACTGAATGTCAAGGAATGGTCCTTCAAGCCTACTAAGTGTATTAAAATATTAAAGACTCTAAGCGTTCATAAAATATACATAAAATATGTACTTCAAATCAGTTTATGGCTTGAAACCTGGCTTGAAACCCGTTCGCACACATATTCTGAATGCCTTCGGCAGAATTCAAATGAGCCATTTTAATCTAGATTAATCTAGATTAATTTCAAAATTAATCTAGATTAATCTAGATTAAAATGGCTCATTGAATTCTGCTGAAGGCATTCAAAATATGTATGCTAACGGTTCAACTCAGGTAGTACGATTAGACCAGGGCTCATCTCCTGTTTCCAAAATGCATCACAAACTGCTTGAGAAAGCTGTTCTACTATGATAACTGGTGATGAAAATAAATCATGTTCAGTAAGATGTACTTGTGTGTAGCGTGTGATGTGCTTTGCGTTTAGGTGGTAGGCTACTTGAGACTGGAAGAACTCCTACAGTAAACTAATTCCGCATTGTACAAAGTGCAAACCAGGTGTTGTGCCGAGTTTTGCCTGGCTGCCGAGAATTGCATGCACCTCCAAATGCTTTTAAATGCTGTAAAATTCTTTGTGGACTTCATCAATGGTGATAAATTGATTTGAAGTATATATTTAATGAACGTTTAGAGTCTTTAATATTTTAATACACTAGGCTAGAAGGACCATTCCTTGACATTCAGTACATATATGTGGCGATAAAGCTGTTTGATCAATGAGCACAGCAAAGTGTCTGAGAAGGACCTAAAGAGGTGGATGCATAATTCGGCAGATCAGATTTTGTAGGCTCCCTGCCGAGATTTGCATCCACCTCTTTTCTCTGCATAGATGACCGTTCTCAATTTCGCAATTCTCGGCAGGCAGGCAGAATTCGGCACAACACCTGCGGCTTCAGAAATGTTCGCACACAAAGTGCTGTCCAACAGCTGTCTGTGGACGTGTTGCTACAGTTAGTGTGAGGAAATACCGCACAATGCGTTTTTTAATCAGCCGGCGTATCAATAACTAACCTGGCTAGTTGTAAACAAACAGCTGGCCGAGCGAGGTTGTAACTGGAACGCCGTCCACTCGGGTGTGACGTCATTCCCAGCTCCGACCTCCGAGGTAAATGAAACGCAGCAACAGCTGCATCCATGTTAGCACGTCACGTTTGATGTGGTAATTTCACAGCAGGCAGACACACAGGTTCGAAGACTCGTTCTTGCCCCCTACAGTGCAATTCGGCGCTAAAATATCAAGGTGAAAGTCATCATAGCTTGCGTAGTATAGACCCAGCTCCCAACCCAACTTTGAGAATAGATTAACGGCGATATTTTTTTGTCCGCCCGATAAGAGTCTCACGTTAACGCAGCCGTTAACGCCGATAACGGCCCACCACTAATATATATATATATATATATATATATATATATATATATATATATATATATATGTATATGTATATATGTATAACAATAATGAAAGGAGGAAAATGTGGGAATCATCACTTTCCGTTTCTCTTGTTGATCTTCTGTTACCGGGATCAGTCTGCAGGATAATTTAGTCTTTTGAGACGGCCACTGTATCCAAAGACGATCAATAAGTCATGATTTCTTGCAGAGAGACATGAAATACTTCAGATTGGACCCAGACCAAACAAAGCTCGCTATGGTCCATGACCTGTGTGACGTACAGACGTGTCGCTGCGACTTGACTGTTTCACCTGACAGCACCAACAACATTGTTCGTCTTTCTCTGTAACACAATACACGGAATATAAACTTTATCTGATGCTCTGTCAGAATGTTTGTAACTGTTTCCCAACTTCAGTTTCAACCGACTTTCTTCAGTTCTCCATGATTTCTGTGTGTTTCCAAGGACACAAAGTTACTGTTAACAACATGTGTTTGTTTGTGTTCATACCGATATGTGCATCGTATATGAATATGAATAAGACCATACATTTACATTTGAAAAGACGTTATTCATCAGGACAGAATTTAGCCTAAGCTGCTGATCGATTCCAAAAACGAGTCGTTCCTGAACAATCTGCTGAACTCAGAGAAAAACAAAATCTTACTTTATCACGCTGTTGGTGAATTTGAAAGTCACACTGACCTTCAGGTTTCGTCAGACTGATAAATCCTTCCATGGTTTGTCACATTTCTCTCTGAGCTCTTTCAATTTGTCTCCTTGTTTTTTGATATGAGCTTGCTGTGACTTTCCCAAACAAACTTTTTTTCCCAGCCTCCTGTAACAAAGCATTCATTTTAACCGTTATGTTATGCAAATAATAGGAGCATCAAGATAAACAGTTGGTGGCACTTAGGCTACATTCAGACTGCAGGCCAAAGTGAGCCAAATTTTTTTACTCATAGGTGACTCAGATCTGATCTTTTTATGACAGTGTGAACAGGCCAGTTCGCATGGACTCTGATCTTTTCCAGTTCGGATTTGGGTCACTTCCATATGTGGTCCAAATAGGATGCAGATCAGATCTTTTTAAAAGCGACCTGAGTCTGGACACTCAGGTCAGAATTGACGCGACTTTGATGTCAATCTAGAGCAGCTGTTCCCCGCCAGACTGAGCCGCGGTGAACGAAAAAGCTCCTCAAAAAGCCCTTATAATACATGTGTCTCTCTTCCAAATTCACTTTCTTACACCTGAAATCCTTGCATGCTACTTGTATGAGCGGGAACAGTGGGGAGAGAGAGACAGAAAAAGAGAGAGAGGGAGGGAGGTAGTGTGTTTTGGGGCAGATGCCTTGTCCAAGGCCAGAAACCGTAAAGAAAAGGGCAGAAAGTTGTGAGCACTTGTCATAATTCGGGAGAAATGTGACCAGTAAGCACATGCAGGTCACTTTCAGGCCGCGGACAGTTCACACTAAAGTCTGATGTGGGCCACATTTAAGCAATAATGTGAACTGTCAAAAAAAAAATTAATTATTGCCATTAACTTATTGCAGAAGAAGAGGACGCAATGAGACGATGTAATTAAAAGAGTGTCAGTCAAACCTCAAACCAAGCGAAACAATGTCGAAAACATGATGGAAGTGTGACATTTCTGTTTGTTTCATGTATTCAGCTGAGGAAGGTTACAGTCTCCTCATCGCTCCACACAGAAATTGTGTTTTTCCCCGTCTCTTCAGTGTACATTTTAAATCACATGCTTCATGCACACCACTGCACTTTGCCACATTTTATTGAATCGATAAACCAGCTTTTCTACCTAAGCCAAGTGTAAATTCAGACTTGGAAATGCTGTTCTGTAAAGAAAAAAAAATTCTATTGGCCCTCTTCCGCACTCTATATCATCCAGTTCATCAGAATTTCAGAATAAAAGTCTTAGCTAAGTCTAAGCTTCTCTAAACAACTCTGTTCGAGATTCCCACACTGGTCTTCATTGCTGAGAAACACTGCTGGAATACCAAACGTGAGGACAACCACACACACACGCGCACACACTGCAAACCAACCCTCTCACAACACAGGTCACATTTTAATGGCATCATGTCAGTGAGGCTGGCAGGGCTTAATAGAGCTCTGCTGAGCTTTGCCAAGCCTGGTTTTAACATTCACAGACAGTCACAGTGAGAGTTTACATCAGGACTGTGAGGCTCCAGATGAAAACAGCTCTAATGTGTTTGTGGTGACAAAAAGCAGCCCTGCCAGAATCGTGTTCTTTAAATCAAAGTGTAAAGTGACAGCGCAGAACAATCTTTATTTATTACAGCCAGTGGAGTGTCCAGATTTCTTTGACTGTGTTGGCCCAAGTGGGGAATTGACTTATGCAGGGGTCCGAGCACACACACACATTTACTTAATGTCTCTTATGGGGACATGACATAGACTTACAATAATTTCCTGGAGACTTACCCTAACCAGTACTTGTCTAACCCTTACACTAACCCCTGGCACAAAAATCGGCTTTTTTCCCAATTGGGGGCACAGCTTTTGTCCCCAATTAGATAAGCTGTCCCAAATCAACTGGTCCTTAGTCTGAAATGTGTCCCCAAAGGCAGCATAAGTTACACACACACACACACACACACACACACACACACACACACACACACACATGAATAGCATGAATAGCATGAATAGCATGAATAGCATTAATTTACCATTTTTGTCTCAAGTTTCTTACATTCCTGTTTAAAAGTCTAAATAAAAGATAAATAGACCTATCACTCACAACACAACCGAGTGGCACCATACATGTACGGTAAATCTTGCATACTTTAACTCCACAATTTGGCTACATACAACAGAAAATAATGCACATTCAAAAATACAGTCACCTTACAAGGTACCAACTAAAATTAAAATAAATAAGCCAGTGTGGACAAAATATTGTATTGACAAAATAGTACAAACATTAATCTAGCTGTCTCTTGCATGCATATAGCCCAAGATAATGTTTTAATTTTAACTATTCTGGACATTTCAAACTGTTTAACTTGTCTGTTTTTGTGTTGGCTTGCAAACACTTTTATGAAGATTTAAAATATTTTACATGTCTGGTTTACACGTCAGAGAGTTGGTTCAAACTAATGTCCAGCCTCTGGCCGAGAATCATCAGTCATAGTTTAGGAAAGACAGGGTTTATTACAACTTAGGTTTTATCTATGTATTTTTTGCTATTATTTCTAGCAATGATGAGTTACAACTGACCTATCTTACAATGTTAACGAAAGTGAAAAATAATTTGTGTGTCTGCTTTGTGAGCCTTCCACAAAGATTCATGTAAAGGTTTTCCTGTAATCCTGCTGACAGACAACAAGACAGCAAGCGGCACTGAGAACGTGACCTCCTTTGTGGAGGTAATAACACCAAGTTAAAGGCGGTCACACCAGCGTTTGAAAAGGTGAACATTTCATTGCAAAATCAATGAATTGCCAAGTAATTTGCTTGCAGGAGTGAAGTAAATCCACTTATAGTGATGATGGGCTTTTACGTTGTGTTGGTTAGTAATGAGACAATTTGTTCTGAAAAGTCAGATAGTGAAGCAGAACCTCCATGTAATTTAGATAATTATCTTAAAAAGATGTTTCTGTTTATTAGCTGTGTGTTTCATTGAACCTCCTCTGCTGGAGTATACATGGAGAGTTGAGACAGGAGTTGAAGGTACAGAATATGTGTCTTTTAAATTAACTGTAACAACTTTTTGTCCCGTTAGCTAACGAGAGCTAGTGGGATTGAGCGGTGCTAGCTTTTTCCTAGCTGGCTAGTGTGGTAGCGGTTAGCTTGCCAGCTACATTAAACCAGCTACATTAAATGTAGCTTGCCAGCTACATTAAATCATGTGGGAATTAGCTCGTCACCAAACATATTTCACTAAGACACGCTTGAGTTTGACTGTGCCACTTTTGGTGTGACCAGGTTTTAATAGCAATGAAGTGGAAACATGATGAGTCTGACGGGTCAAAAAACAAGAGCACAGTTATTTTAATTAATCAATTTATCTGCTGAGAATTTTAACAGTTCAACACACACATACACACACACTTAGTCCCAACAACAGAGGTGTAATAAAAGCTGTTAACGTATTCAGGTTGTTAGTGATGTTAAATGAAGCCTGACGGCTGGCTGACATCAGCTCAACTCCCTGCAGCCAGGAGGACAGAGAGAGGAGGGAGGGAGGAGGTGGGAGGGAAGGATACTGTAGACCTTAGCCCTTTGGTCTACAAAATACCACAATAAACATGTTTCCCAGACTCCACATTGATGTTTTCAGATGTCTTCTTTTGGACAACCAACTGACCAAAACCCAAATTTATTGAGTTTACAACATAAGAAAACAAAGAAAAGCAGCAATCTTCACCTTGTAGAAGCTGTAGCCAATGAATGCTTGGTGTTTTTAATTGATAAATCACTGAAATAATTAATTAGATTATTATTATTTAATTGGTTGCTGATTAATTTTCTGTGGATCATCTAACTGCTTAATCAGCTAATTGTTTCTAATTGTCTCTAGTGGATTTCTGAGCGAAAATGTACGACTCTATCCTTGTCGTCTCTCGTGGAATTTGTTCATACGAACTGTAATGTGCTCATCATCAACAAATCGAGTCTGCACTGGGGATAAGATGCTTACCACCTCACTCATTTGTATCTTGTTGATCATTGTCACGGCACAAGTACATATAGTAAAATGATTTGTTGATGGATGTGTATTTCATGACTGGTGTGATGCAAATTCTCCCGCTGACAGTATCATTCAGCTGCTACTGTACAGCCACAGTGGCGGCGGCTTTCTGTCAGCTCTCACAGATCCTGATAGTAATAAACAGGTGATGTAGAGGAGGAGCAGATTTCTGGTGATTTCTGTGCATAAAAGTGGGCTAATAGTGCTGAGGGGAGAAGTAGGCCAGAATTTAAAGTTAATAAATAAAAGAGGATAATGTAAGAGCAGTGAAGCCTCAGAGAGCTCAGCCTACATTCTGCTCAGTATTTTTAGTTCATCTGAGGACTAAAACTGACACATTAACTCTTGAATTCAGCAGGAAAACGCCGGAAAATGTCTGAAGGCTTCTATGTGACACGGAGGCGATTGAGTGTGTAGCGCCGTCAGTCTGAGGTCTTGAGGAACAAGCTGTGGGTATAAATCAGCTGTTTATCTGTGCATTCACAGGAAACCACCTCTACACTGCAAAAAAAAATCTTGATTTCTAATTATTTGTTACATGTGTTATCTGAAGGTCAGGACTTGATTATATTATTTAGATGTCAAATAATGATCTTGTGATTGATATTCAAATTTTCTGAGGATATCAAACCACGTCTTGCGTCATTATCTCAAAATATTATCTCAAGGTTAAATGTTAATTATCTATTAGTTGGTGTATTAATTTCATGTTGCCACACTGACTTTTCATCACCTTTTTTAGCTCTCCATATATGATTTGTAAATCATATTGTTGATAATAAAAAAATATTTAAGCTAAGGGACTTGCAGTTCGACACGCTGTCACGTTCACCATTTACATTTAACCTGACACTTACAGCTCCTTGTGCTGTGTTTACCCGCCACTATTGAAAAACAGCCTTACACTTTATACAGTTCCTTTAAATGCTTGGACTTTTAGACAATTGTTCACCAACTGCTTTCAGCATTTTCACTTTAACTGATTCTTTAACTTTACTGAATATTTAGACCTAAATTGACATCTAACCTTCACTCAGCGGTTACACTTAAGTTGAGATACCCAGCTTGTTTGGTCAGCTTTGCTTCAGCTGACACTTAAGCTGTGTTCAGACTGCAGGTCAAAGTTATCCAAAGATGATCTTTTGGGGTCACACTTTTCCCGAGTTACGACTAATGTTCACAAGTTTTTGTCTTTTTCATTACATCCATTACTATCTGTACAACACATAGCCCACAACTCTCTCTCTACTGTTTCCGTTTGGTCAAGCAGCATACATGTGACTCAGAAGATAGCTCACAACCTGGTGGATTTCAGGTGGCAGAAAGGGAATTTGTGAGCAGATGATAACAAGGTAGAAGAGAAAGAAAGCCAAATGTTTAATTATGGCTTTTGTTAAGCCTTTTTGTTCACTGCGGAGAGAGTGACATCAGAGTCGCATGAATTCAGATTTGACTGTCCAGACTGACGTCGGATTTCGAAAAATCCAACCTGTATTGGATGACATGAGTGTCTCAAATCCAAACTGGAAAAGATCAGATTCCATGTGACTTGGGCTGTTCTCAGAATTCTTGAAGTCTGGACAGTCTGATCAGAAATCATGTGACTTTGACGTAACTGCCGCCACAATTCTGCGTCATGCGCATGCTACTTGTACGGGGGTAAACAGTAGAGTTGTAGGGCTCATATGCACTGTACAGTGTGAGAAACTAAAAGAAAACGTTGTGAACATTTGTCATAAATTGGGAGAAATACAGGAAATCAAGAGAATTGTGACCCCTGGAGTCTCCCGGGAAAATCGGAAGGGTTAGCAAGTATGAGCTAACCTCTGTGGCCACCATGTATACTTCTGTACTTCCGAGTGCTGTGTGTGACGCCATATTATTCTTTTGTGCATGTGGGTCACTTTCAGGACATGGCCGGTTCACACTAGAGTCTGATGAGGGCCACATTTTAAAAAGTAATGTGAACAGTCAATCAAAAAAAATCGGATGTGGGCAATAAATCAGAATTGAGCATTAAGACCTGCAGTGTGAGCGCAGTCTTCAGCTCCTTTCTTCTTGTCTTATTTTAACTAAAACCACAATGTTTTCCTAAACTGACCAAGCAATTTTGTTGCCTAAATCTAACTGAACTGCAATCATTAACCATGCGTTTAATGTCATATAACTTGCGTCATGTAGATAAGGTGCCTATGGAGTATGGATGTTACTGGACTGGTAAAGGAAACGTGTTGTTTTGGAAAACAATATTTTGTGCAGCAAACAGTTAAGCTGATATCGATGAGATAAAAATGGGCTGGATTGGCAGACTCTGCCTCTAATAATGAAAACTACCAAACAGAGATACTAAAAAATGGAAATATATTAAATGGGTTTGATTTCATTAAAATCTTAATGATTAAAACTGTACATGCTTGAAATTCCACTGATCTTCAATTTTCAGCACATGAACATCAACTGATACTTCCATTGTTATTATTCACATGATACAATGTAAAATATGAATATAACTCAAAAATGCAGTCATTGCGTTGGTAACTTTTTTACCCTTATTAATGCTGCCCTTAAATGGAACTTGAAATGTTGTAATTTCAACGTGGGAACACAATGCTACAATGGTTTAGGTTAAATACTGATGGACGTTGTAAATAACACGGCGACCAAATATTTCAATTAAAGTGGTGGTATTATGCTTTTTGGCTTTCCCCCCTCTCCTTTATTGAGTTATATATCTTTTTTTGTGCATGTAACAGGTTTGCAAAGTGAAAAAGCCCAAAGTCCAGCCCAAAGGGAGTTCCCATCTCCCACAGAAAGCTCTGCTCAGAACCGCTTGAAAGCAGCTCGTTTGTAGTCCAACCCTTCACTTCCTTGACTTGTGACGTCACAATGAAAACGCGTCATAAAGCTCGCCAAGCGGCTGGCGGGTTCAGGGACGCCCTCAAACCAAACTAGTCTGAGCGGAGGCCCTTTGGCTCGACTCACCTTTGTTTGGGTTTCCACTGTAGAAAAGTTGGACCTGTATCTGCTTCCAGGTACTTTTTTTCGTATCACCTCACCTCCGTCGAGGTTCCAAGCGAGCTGAGGGAAACTAAAATGTAACGTGAAAACACAACAGACTGCTGATTGGTCAGACAGAATATTCACTATTCACCGCATCATCATTGCACCGGACAGTTTTGGTGATGGCGGAACAAAAATGTGATGAATATTTTCGTAGTTGAGGAGCTCCGCGAGTGGCGGCGGGAGGAGCCAGCGGCGACCAGCGGGAGGAGCGTGTGAGGCCGGCCAGCCGCCCGCTCACAGAGCCCTCTGCTCCCGCCGTCACACAGACCGCTGCAGCAACAACGGCAGAGGAAAACACAGCTGGAAGGTTTTGGAACAATGATGTTGTGTGGTTGTAGACTGGTAATAACTTGGACCATCTGCTAGGTTACGGTCGCAGTCTGAAGGCTTTGATTTGGATCACACTGCCTTGTTTCTTACGACCCGCCCTTCTCTGCTTCTGATTGGCTAGTAGTCCTTACCTGGGAATTGCGCATGTGCAACTCCAACAAAGATGTTGTAAGAGCGGAGCGTACAACTCATAGGGTGAAAAGAGGAGCTGCAGCAATGTGCAGTATGAGAAAAATATGGTGTTTCTTGAAAATTAAACCATGTAAACCAGTTCTGGTACAACCCAAAATTAAGATTTTGAACCTGAAAACAAAGTCTTGATTACAACATTACTGTATTGTTCTCTTGAACACGAATGAAAACCCACCCCAGAAAGGCACCTGACCTCGTGATATTGAGGAAACAGCTTTATGTTTGTTTCCTCCTCTTGTCTTCCACACAAAACTCTTTAATTTGTCATCAGAAGAAAACCTTTGAGATGAAAAACAGATGAACTTGTGTTTACTGTTTAATGAAAAATATGGTTCATACTGGCAGAGAATCACAACAGAGACGCTGAATTAATCTCTCCAGTTGATGGAGACGGAGATGAATAAGGCAATGACCACCAGACACACTGCATTTTGGGATTTGGTGAACTTAACCTACAATAACTGGAGGAAACTTCAATGCCACTTTCTCACAAAAACGATTTATAGGTTGTAACTAATGACTTATTTATGTTAATAATTTATTAATGCTTTGCAGTTTAACACCTCCCTCTAACGTGACCAGGGATTTGTCTTTTTGACATAATGGATTATTATAAGAAATCTTATAACTACAGACATAAGTGTTTTTTACTACCTAGCAAACTAAAAGTTCAGGTATTCATGTGTGACTGATCTATAAAGCATTAGTAAATGATTAACTAATAATAAAGACAACCATTAGTTGCAACTTATAAATGCTTTGTAAAGGGTGACATATCAGAAAGTGGTTTCAAAAACTTTTTCTCTGACCTGCTGAGGAACAGTGCGACTGTCAGGAACGATTTGAACAGCAGTGATGTTCAGACTTTTGTAACTGGCTGTGAATTCATGAAAATTATGTTAAATAAGGATTTCTACAAAGATACAACATATAAAATTGTTAAATATAGAACTTTAGGCTTTTGAAAATACATTTAATGCTTCTCTCCCCCCAAACAGACATGACAGCTTGGCTTCTGGTGTGAAATGGTTTGCGTGTCGTTTCACTGAAACCTACCATGCTGACTGCATGATTTCCAAAAGTGGCACTGGAAAATGTAAAATCTGATTCATAATGGAGTCTAGTGGAGAAGAGTCAGAAATCATTAAGAATTCTGCAGTTTTTATGATAAAAACTTTACCAAACCTCTTAAAGAATATTTTAAATTTCGAGATGTCATCTGTCCACTGCGAAGTGTTGCATTTGTTATTTGATATTAACTCAACAGAGGAGATGTAAATGAATAGGCTGGATTCCACTAGACAATGCTTGTGAGTCCACCAGATGTTCAGAAGCAGCTCTTCGCTCTGCTCCATGCGATTAGCCTATTTTTGACGGAAGCCCTGTGAAGCTGCACAGAGAATACCGAACCGGGCAGGAAGTCAGACACAGAATCGACGTAGAGATTCCGGTCAGTTTTTAAAATAAAACACCCTGTGCAGACTCTCGATCCGATGTCAACAATAAACACAATTAAAACATACGAAAAATATATAATTTAACTACGTAGCTTCATTGTAGAAGCACAAAAATCAAGAACAAATTACCAAGTCATCAATATGCGAGCAAGTCAGCAAATTCGCTCTGCTTCTGAAATGCTCCCTGCAGGGTATGAAGACGGAACAAAGCCGGGTTGCAGAGAGCTGTGCCCGCTAGTAGAAGCACAAAAAGGAAAAATGAACAAGTCAGGCAGGCAACACTGCAAATGGGATCTGAAGCCGCACAGTGGGCAGAACAAATCCGTGTTGTAGCCAGAACATGCCGCCGCCGTGTCCAGTGGATTCCAGCTGTTAGAGTCTACATCCATTCTAGCATCTCTGTGAGACTGTAATGAAGGATCCTTTGAGCTGTAGTGCTCATGTTAGCATGCTCACAGTTACAATGCTGACATGTTGCAGGTATATTGTTTACCTTACTCATCATCTTAGTTTAGTATGTTAGCATGCTAATAATTACCAGTTAGCCTGTCAGTTCAATAAATTATCTGGGAACCTGAATATCTGAACAAATTTCACGGCAATACATCCAATAGTTGTGGTGGACCAACTAACATCCATAGAGTCACGCCGCAAGCATGACTAAACTATCTGATAATATATGTAGTTTATACTATGATAAATTCATTCATCATATTGTGGCTATTTAATTCATGCTTCACCATCAGTGGCCTGTTTGGCTAACAGCTGACTATTAAGTTGCATAACTGTATAAATAAAATTTGACTTGGTGTGAAAGCAACTTCAGTTAAACAATATTCATGTTTAATAAAACATGATAATAGAGTTTTATGATAAATGTTATTGTCTCGGGTCCATTTAGTGTCTGTGTTCAATCTTTGTGTAACTGTACAAACAGTTAAATGTACGTAGTTTTCTATAAAAGTACATTCATTAGATGTTTTTCCTGCCATGGCTGACTGACTTTTCCCAGACTGCTTCTAATTTGATCTTTCAAATATTTTTTTAGGTTTCTGCTAAAAGTTTTATACTCTTATCATAAAAACGCATGATATGATTTTTCACCTTCTCCACCCGACTGATCTTTTCTGTCCCGACAGAAACATCAACAAGCTTCATCAATCCTCATACAGACACATTTTATCATTAACTCATGTACAATTTTTCTTTGCTCAGTTAAGTCACTTAATGTATAATGTCACAATGTGTTAATTTCTTTACATGGATATGGTGGTGTGGGGAGGTCGGGGGGGGGTTCTGAAAGTCTCTGCCCCTCTAAACCGTCTCATTGTTGGCTCTGTTCATCTTTGGTCTGTAAAAATGAAACAGAGTTTTGTGCCAAACAAAAGAAATCGATCCAGCAGCTCATCATAATCCGCTTCAGTTCAAATCTCCTGGAAATCAAATGGAGTCACTTTCTTCCCAGAAAGAAGAACTTCTACAAATCATTCCGAGCATGAAGCAGTAAGTGCCGATGCCTCACTCTTAGCGGCTGGTAATTGGTCATCAGCAGCTGTGGCGGTGGCGGAAGCTGCTCCGCTTGGCGATGATGGGTGATGGCCGATGGGAACCAGTCTTTCTCTGGGGAGCGTCTGTCCTCGCCGCCGCTGTCATGAGACCTGGAGGACAGAAATGAGCAGCGTTAGGATAGAATCTGATGCAACCAATTAGAGCGTCTGCTGGTCTGAGCAGAGTGAAGACTGCCATCGAGAAAACATTCAGCTACATGAGCCCGATGAGGTCACGTTTCAGCATGAAAGAAGTTCAACTCACATACAAACATATATATTACATATATGTACACACACACAAATACCACAGTCTAATAAAGTCATGCATCAGAATAAAGAACCAGAAGTAAAAGTTCTCTTTATATAAAATGGCCCATTTCAGAATAATGTATATTATGTGTAACCCAGTATAAATAGCATACTGAGTAAGAATTAATTATAGGTAAATCTGATTAAAAGTTAAAAGTCATTGCATATTGATGGTAAAGATATGGTGATGTATTTTGTGTTAAAAACTGTTGTATGATAAATAAATAAAAGATGAAGTTTAGTTAAAAAGTAAGTACATGTTAAGATAAGTTCATGGATTGAATGCAGGTTGAAAATCTATGTTAATTGTGCTGGAGTCTGAAAGTGGGTTTTCATTGGTTGATGGAGTGGGCATGAGAGGAGTGCATGATCAGAGAGCAAACAGGTGCGGGAGGGGCGAGAGCGAGTGTGTGTGAGCGAGGTGATGGACAGGGACGAGGGAGAAAAGAGTTGGGAGAACTGTGTTAGCTTTGCCGACGAAGTAAAGCTAGAAGTCTTTAGCTGACGTTTATACCAAACTGTGGACTAATTCCGGGATTGTCTACTCGACATTCTGTGCAGGGATTATGTTTGCTAGTTCGTGGGAAGTCGAAGAATTCACCGAGGAGTCTTGAATGACTGTTTCACGGGGTATGTCATGCTAGCTAAATAAGTAGCACAGTTAGGCCGTGGGCCGGACCCCGAAATTGTGACTTTCATTGATCCCTGCCAAGGAACTAAGAAATTTGTTTACAGATGGCATGTAAAAATTCTTATAAGTAGTGTAAGCATTGTTTCCAACTTTGATGTGTGCACATGTGATAAAGAAATCGATCGAAAAGTCTTATATTTTTAAACGGGCAAATTTGTAGGACTACTAAATCGTAGCGTAGAAAACGTAAACAAATCACCCGTTTCCTTGACAACCTGTTACGTCTTCTTGACAACCGGCGTAGTTGATACCGTAACGTTGCTCTCTGGATAACGAATTCCTGTTAAGCTAGCCACTAAAATAGGCGTGATATACTTTTGTCTACACAAGCTAAACTATACATTGATCCCTTACCGTCAGAAAGACCTCTAGCGTTAGTGATCACCCATGGACGGGCTTCTGTGACCTAATGTATTTACATAAAGCACATAACAATAAAGCGGGACGCGATTGACAGCCGGTATGCGACAATATCAACAAAGATCACATTGCAAGAGCATGTCGGAGGAGAGAAAAGACAGCAAAAGATACAGAAGGTCTGGATCAAATCCATCAATTTTATTTTAATGATCTATTTAAATAATTGTGTATTGATGCATCATGTAGGTAGGTAGGTTTATTGTCACAATAAAACAAGTTAAAGAATGAAATTGAGTTTTATAACTCCCTTCTGCTACATAGCAGAAGATTTACCTTAATAAAGAATCAATTATGAAAAATGGCAACAGAAAAACTATCATCAGTGGAGCAGTGCTGAGGATGAATTATAGTTTAAGAGCCTGATAGCTCGGGGGAAAAGTAGCTGATGCAGCAGCTGAAACTTGTATATCTCTTCCCAGAAGGCAGCAGGGTGAACAGGCTGTGGCTGGGTACCTCACCTCACAGATATCACTGATGCCCAGGAGCTGGGTACCGATGATCTTCTGAGCAGTTTTTATCACCTGCTGCAGAGCCCTCTGGTCCTGGGCTGTGCATATCCCATAGTGATGTTTCCAGTTAGGATGCTTTCTGTACTTGCCGTGGGAATCTGGGCTTTCCTCCACAGCGTGGAGGTGTGAGATGACCATGTCAGGTTCTCTCTGTGATGCTGATTCCCAGGCTATGAATGTCTGTCTAGTTAGTTGAAAAATGTACTTTAAAATAAACCTCACACTACCTGTGAATCTTAATTACACAATGTGATTTTTAATTAATATATAATTTAATTAATATATAACACTTTGCATCTTAAAATTTGTATTGAAAAGCTGGAAATTTAACAAGGGCAAAAGATTCAATATAAGATTACATTGAATAGTGTGAGGTAGGCTATTGGCCAGTATTTATAATCAAATAATGAATTGAACACAAAAGGCACTGTTTTTTTAGAAATGTTTTATTTGAAACAAATACATTACATGTTGTTCTACCAAAACTGAACTTTGAGATTAGTAGATTAAAAGTAACCACCTTTCATTAACACATTCTTTGTCCCCTTTGTTCTGTCGCCTACCTGGGGTCCCATAACCATGTAGATAAACTGCTGCCAGAGGAAGTCAGTGATGACACTGCAACCAACTCAGTAAACATGGCCCTTCACTACATCCTGCAGAAAAGGAACTAATGTAAGAACAAGCGATACCAATGTTACGCAGGGATGGGCAAAAATGCTCAAACTGTAAAGGTATATAAATAAAACACAAATTAAAGCAACCATAACATGTATCAAAATAAATTAAATCAAATCTGCTTTGAGAAGCACTGTATCATAATGGGGATTATTTTAGCTGACTGTAGCCATGTTACAAAATATACTCCAAATTGTTGTCCAATCAAAGAGCGACAAAAATCTTTGATCCCTGCATGGTTGACCGCATGTCGGAATATAAACAAAAATACTGTCTATTCCTCTCTTCTGCAGGAGAAGTTTGCAAAGCCTGACAGACATACCAGGATTGAGGGGGTGGTGATGAAGCAGTGGATAAGACACATGTCCTAGCTGCTCCAGAGGTGTGCTGACCGCATATATCGCACTAAATAAATAAATAAATTGGATAAAAGTGCCAGCGTCATGAATAAATGTGAGGGGGAATTCTATGCAGGATGACACTTCCATCAGGACCAGCTTGAAGCTTGTGTATTGCCAGTGCATAATGTAGGAACTGCTCCAACGCTGTCTAAGGACGCAACTCACAACATTGTGAGCGTGCAGCCATGGCCTAAGTGCATCTTTGAATAACACGACAAAACCAAGTCCATTTTTGTCTGGTGTTGTTAATTCACTAAATAGCCCCAGTAAGCTGTTGATAATCTAACAATATAATCATGATCCCATAGCATCCAGGAATTGAGTGAAACTTACCAAGTAAAGGTTTGCTTACTGTACCGTTAGCAAACTACCATTACAAAAAAAATCCCACCTGGACGTTGTCTCATGGAGATAATGTAGCCTGTGTCGCTTACATCACCCAAGTGAGGTGTTCCAAGACTGTCTGCCTTCTCCCCTCCTGATCTAGGCTCCACTCCATAGACTGTATATAAAAGGATCCACTCTAAGATCGGCTCCACTGTCAGGTCAGGAAAAACATGCAAAAAATCCAAAATCCAAAGTGTGATTAGACAGGAAACAGGAGATAACACAAGATAAATATTTATATACATGTGTTGTAGATCTCCCCCTTGTCCCAACATAGGAAGCTGTTTAAATCACTGTCACAGTACATCAGCTTCACTTCAAATAAGATAAATTCATACAGCCAGTCTACACTGGGACTGGCTGAATGAAAACCTTAATTTTAAAACTTAAATCTTAATTGTATCTTCTTTTGGATGACAAAAAACAACTTCAACATCATAGTCAACATTTTAAGACAATGTAAATATGTCCTTGCTGAACGCTTTACAACAATAAAGCCAAACACACAGTTAAATAATTAGCTTGCTGTTTCCACAGAAAAAAGCTAATTCAACTATACTAAGTTACTTCAGGTGCTAACGCTAGCCAACTTGCAGTAGACTAACATTACATTTAAAACGACAAATAGTCTAATATTACCCACGTGTGAAGCATTCAGTACGTTGCTTTTTTAGTTGCACAAATACTGATTGCAGTAGCTTTTTTGGCAGTGAACACTTAGACCCCATGCTTTTGGATGTTTTACAATGTTTCAGGTAGTGCCAGTCAGTTACCTACCGTTGCCACGATGTGTGGTGCAGCCATACACTGTAGCCAAAACAACGGAGAAGTTACGTGCTTTGCGATGTGAAAAAGTCAGCATATCATTTCCAGTCTGGCAGCAGGGCGGACTTGAGAGCGGAGGCTGCACCTAAAGTGAGTTCAGAGCGGCACCGTTCTTCACCGGTCTTCGGGCACCGGTTTAAACAATGACGTGATTGGCCAACGCAAGTTGACAAGGTAACAACACGAGCTTTGATTGGTTGTTACTCCGGCTAACATGTTGTGGTTAGCTAGCGAGATTATATCACGATATATTTTTAATGTGCAACAATTAAAGTTGGAAACAAGCAGTAATGTATTCAACAACAATTTATATAGACATATACAAAAAATGAACCAGTTCCCTGGAGGAGATCTATCAAATCGAAAACTAAAGGAGAAAAACAGACTTGGCCCACTGCCTAAGTAAGCTGTATAGTACATTTATTGGAAAAGTGAATGGACAGTATATCTTCAGTTAGCTAGCAAAGCTAACCAAGGGACTTTCACAACGTTTTCAACGAGGAAACGCTGAGGAAAACCAGATAGCGCGCTCTGAGCTACCAGGCTGCTCAGAGTTCCTCTGGCCACGTGGGAAAAGGACGCCGAAGGCTCATCTCTCTTGCTCCGCGGAGGAGTCTGTCCTCGCTCATGGATATCAACTTTTCGCTCCAGTAGACAGTAACTGACGGTAGACACATCACAGAGAACTCACAGAAGTACACCAGTTACCAGGTACTCTTTAATTTTATTTTCATGCTCATAAACTGAGTGAAACGACCATTTGGTTTTGGGTCTCAACGTACACGAGCCTCGCATCAGGCCTGCAACGTTGTTTGAAGTGTTTTTGCCGGCTGTGTTTGTGAGTGTTATAGTGTGGGCCCACTGATTTTGATTACAGTTAAATTGCATTTGTAGTGAACTGTGGTACTATCTTGCAACAGAACTACTGAACCACCTCCAGATCTGGTGTGAAAGGAGGGCTATTTGCTTTATTGTATATTGCACCAATTGTTGATTTTGCATTTATTTTATTTATTATTTTTTCTAAATAAGAGAACTTCTTTAATCATATACTAGAGTGGTGTTTGATTATTTTATTTGAAAGCCAGTTATCATATGTGGGTGTTACATTTTGACTACAAGGGAAGCTAAGATAGTTGACGCTGGGTTTCAGTGTTGATATTAAGAAACAATTTTCTAAAAGAGCTCAGGGGCCCTGCCCAGACATTCAGAGGGTAGGACCGCTACATATGTATATGTTGCAGCTGGTAATGTTGGGGCAGATTTAAATTATATTTCTTCTGTTAGGTAGTTTGTGAATTTCCCACCATGATCTTTTGTTATCTTATTTTAATCTATTATAATCCATCATAATTTATTTGTTGATTGTATTTTGTACTATGAATTATGAATGTATTGTACTGTAGAAGTAAATAGAAATACTCTTAGTAGCACATGCTAATTTATGAATTTATAGTAAATAAACCAGTTTATGTTGAATGTATTTATGGCTGATTATATCCTCTGGGTTTTTTTCAAATAAAATACAATGGATGAGAAAGAATTCACAGTTCTCAGCATACACGACATGTGTTCCTTCAGTTACACAATGAAAACACGGACTTCAACAACTTCAATTTACTGAACATTACCCAAAGAGTCTCTGCGCACTTGGTTGAAATATAAGCATCAGACACACCGCTATGCTGCAAAAGACAGAGAAATACTGACTCAATTCTAGTTTTGCTGATTATATCAAGGGCGATAAATGCTGATATAGATGAGAATAGTTAGATCAGTTCTCCAAAGTAGGTTAAAGTGAAGGGCAACTGGACTTGGTTGACTGGATAACCATGACCTGGATGACTGAGAATTTTAGATCAGTTCATTATAAAACTTCAAAGTGGCTACTGTAAATAAAAAAATGTACAAAATAATGTAAATGGAATAAAAATAAAGTCATTGATGAAACAGCAGTTCATTTTGAATCTTCACAGCTTCATGTTTTCCTTCATGCTGCTGTTATCGAGAGCCTCACACAAACTGCAGAATTAAAAGCCACACAGACCTTCATCCAATTAAAGCAGCAGAGCAGGAAGTCAAATTGAACACAGAGTCACTGACAAGATGGGACTTTGTACAACAACACGCCTCTGCATGTTAAAGGCACGGAGTCGGGAAGTAATGAGAGAAAATTAGCAGAGAAAATTAGGTAAAACAATGTAAAACAGATTAAAAATTGAGTTTGACTATAAAGCTTAAGTCAATAAAATACGTCAACAACGCTTGCAGTCAGCAGTATTGACTGAACTAAGATTACAAACATGAATTTTATAATATATTCTGCTTATTTCTGGATCGACAACATGCTGCTGAGTTTATCATTCAGCTAGAACAAACAAACCATGCATTATTAGCATTTATTTTTTTAACCTTCACAGATTCTAGCAGCTATGATGGATATTTTTTACAATAAACAATCAAATGTCAATGTGAATGTGGTCTCTTTTAGTGATGGACCTACAGACAATTATGACACTTATTTTGCTGCTCACTTCAGCTTTATGGAGCTTCATAGTGAGTCTCAGCTCAATTCTTAGCTGCCAGATCCGCAGCTTTACTGTTGGGGTTCACTCTCACTGCTCCCATAGCATCGTTTTCAAAGAAAAAGCTATAAAAACCCACCGTACACAACCTGCTCAGCAACAAACAGCAGACACATTCAGAGACCTACTGGTGAAGGAAGTGAAGCATTTAGCAGCTAAAGGGCCTGATATTTCCCTCAGGACTTGGTAGTGACCAAAAACAGAGCTAAAAGAGAGTAATAATTGGACCTACATTCGTCAAATGACATAAACACAACTCTATATGATTGATAATGTTGCTCTGTAACTGTTGGGCCTGGTTATGATTACATATGCACAAGTTTGCAATTTCAATTTAAAAGGCTTTTTTGTTTAGGCATTCTTAAAATCAGTTGCTTGTAAACTAGTTTTGCAAGGGTTTTTCTAAGAAATAGTGCATTTAATTGCTTTAGTTGGGTAGTAAATATTTTTTATAAAAGTAATTATCTTTAAAGAATACAGCTTGTTTTCTATGTTTTTCTTACTACAGACCCAAACCACATCTCTCATACTTACCTTGACTTCCTACCCTGTCTTTGGCTCTCAGCTCCAAGCCCAAGTAAGTACTAAATCTTTAAAAATATTACGTAAAATATATATCATAAAACTTTGAATAATAGCATGATTTTTATTTGTTAAAATCACTGAATTGACCCTGCCTTTATTTGGGACAGGCGTCCATATGGGACAGGCCTTTAGGCCTTTTTGCACAACTAAAACTACTATCAAACAGTTTGTTTATTTCAAACAGAATAATACTTATGTAAAAAGTATCCAATAATATCAAATACACATCATTCATTTGATCTAGCTCCGACAGACGGCTCATACGCTTTTATTTTGAAGGCAGCAACCTATTGAAAACAACAACACGCAGGATGAGAGAAGTTAGCAGACAGAGAACGATGGGCTTCAAATGACAGGATTCACAACTTGGATTAATTTTTATGAATAGCTGTTTTGATTCTTTTGTTCGGTGGGCCCTTACAGACTGAAGGAAAATAACGTGAGTCAGCACTTTTTTCCCCTTTTTCTCTCTTGTAGCCAGGCAGGTTACACCGGTAAATCTAGAAGAATTAGACTTTGGGTCTTCTTGTTTCTGTTAAATGAACTTAACAGTGGTACTGTGGAGAATCTAACCAATCTAGCATGTCCATATTGACATATTGATCATAGGTTTAATTTGTATTAACGATCTAAGCAGCTTAGAAGCAGCTGAAGCAGGCGATCCTGCAGAGTTTAAGAGGTTTTATACATCCAAAAAATTTCTATGAAAACCAGACCAGGCGTTTAATTGAGGTAGGCTTTTAGTAGTCAAAATGTGTTCAAACACCAGGCCAGTAAAGGAGATAGGTGGCTATTTGGGACGCGGCTATTAATTGAAGTTTTACGGTAGTTTCACATTTGAAAAAGCTCAGTAATTTCTTAAGAGCTTTCTGTTATTGCTCAATCAGGAGTAAATAATGGATTTGTTGGGGACTGCTTTTGTTAAAGAATCCACATTTTGTGCACTTGTGAATATCAAACAAACTACAATGTGTGTTCATGATAATGAAGGAACTTCATTCACAGAGTGAGTGTGACTCACGGATGTGTTTTTAATAGTTTTTGGACAACATTAGAGCTATCAGACTATGAATATACACACAATACTAGTCAGTGAGATTAATTCGATTTGTTGACAAGACGACAAATACAGAATATTACTGGTAGGCACAGTTATGATTTATCGATTAATAAACCTGTAACTGATTAAATTAATTAGGTACGGGAACAGATAAGCCTAAAACAAATCCCATTTCCGCACAAAAGCATTTAAGGACACCTTATCAGCTCTCTACCCCTCTGACTCAGTTTTCACATTCCTCCCACCCAAACTGCTTCTCTTTTTTCATCTTTGTTGTTCTTGTCTCACTTTCTTTGTCTTTTGTTTGAACACAGGAACCACCGGTGGCTTAAAGGTAAGCGCATGACGAGATGGTTCTCCCACTCAAAGTCTCAACTCTGCTGGATCCCTCCTGTCTACCTGCCACCGGCTGACACCATTCCATCATTTTCTTCCATCCATCCACGACCCTGATTCCTCCCGTTAACCCTTCATCCCTCACCTTTCTTTCCCTCATTCTTCACCCTTATCTCTTCATCCCCACATCTTTCGATCCCTCCGTTGTATTCCTCATCCCTTCATCCTTGCATCCCTCATCCCTCCATCTGGACCCTTAACCCATTCTGCCTACATCATCTCGACTGTCCTCCATCCATGACATCCATATCTTAATTGCCGTGTTCTTTGTTGGTGAAAAAACGTTAACTTCACATTTAAGCTGCATTTTACATGACCAGCATGTTTCACTTGCTCTTCTGAATCTTAAACTCAGTTTTTAAACTACTCTACACTTTCATATCACAGTAGCTCCACCCAACATATAGACTCTGCAGCTCATAGAGTGTAGACATGTCCTCCTCAAGGCTCTGAGCCTTGGTTTAAAAACATGAAGCTCTGGGGACGAGCGTGGACACTTCATTTCTGTCCCCTCTGTGGAGGCAAAGCTCTCTGTAATTGCTTCTAGGTGAAGACTCACAAAAAGAAGAAGAACAAGAACAAGAAGCAGCACCAGCAGCAGTTGCGGCACCTCTGAGTCGCTCAACCCTGAATTATTCATGTCCATCCTGTTTGACTGCAGCTGGAATCCTAAAAAGAGCCAAAGGAGTCAGACAAGGACGAGTTGGATTACACTGAGAACCATACATCACTCTGAAACAGCATCAACATTCACACTGTCCCTAAATGCTCCGCTCACAACTGATTAAACATGGAGGTGGAGGTGTGTTTGGAACATTTCAAATGCATTGCTTCAACTCATGCAGTCAGAGCACACCTGAAACGTTGTTGTAGGAAAAAGAGGTAACACTCTCCGCTTACCCTGCTTCTGTGATACAGGTCATCCTCAGACCAAAGTGAACACTGAAATAATCACACAACATAGAAACTGCGGCCCAGTTTCAGTCTTCAGTCTTGCTCTAGAGGACACAACAGATAGATCCCTTTTGTGACAACAGTATCCTACAATGCAGCATATTTGCCACTTTTCCCCTAAATGCATTCAGGTGTTAGAGGCTGCAATGGCTTTAAACGTGTGGAAAGCACCATACATGTATTGCTGGAATGAGCACAACTTACTTTTTTCAATGATAACACTCTCTCTGATGTCCATTGAGGATTAACAACCGTAAATCTGCTTGGAAAACATAAAATAGGCAGACACTCATTTTTTCTGAAATTTCTCTGGGCTTAATCCATCAAAAAATGATGAAATGAATCCTGATCCCAATCCTGCTGGTTAAGATTAGATAGAATTTGATCATGTCTGAATCCAGTATTGAATCCAAATCTTTTGCTGGGGCCTAATGACCTTTACACCATAATTTTCACCAGCAACTCTAACTGATCTTAACTTGATCTTGACCTGGAGGTCCTGATATCCAACTATGAGGTGGATCAGCTTCATTTATTGATCATATGTTCATATATTGATATGAATAAACGTTGAACTGGGAGATTCTCCTAAAAGTGAGATAATCAGACTGTGATTTCTCTAGTGAAGAGATGCCACTGGCTGCAGAGAGCTCATTAAGGATTTAACATTAATTATCTACAGCTGATTAAAATCTGCAGCTGGTGACGTTTCTCGTTTTGATGAAAAAAAAAGTGACGTTGTCAGCACCGTCTAAAAGTGAGGAGGTTCTTCTTGAATTATTTCTACTGCTTAGTGAGTTTGGATATTTGCCACCACGGAACCTGTCTGTCAGGACCCAATCTTACTGCTGACCGACTCAGGACATCTTTAGTCTGAAGTGAATGTAATGTGACCGCCTTCAAACTACCTCTGGCTGATTAAAGGAAGGTTTTAGTCAAACTGACCCCTGAGAGTTTCCGTCTGAGCAGAAAACAAGGATACAACACAAGCACCTGTAATCTTTCTGGTTCTAAAGAAAAAGAGTTTACTGGATATTCAGTCTCTGATTTGCATCATGCTGTGTTCACACTCAAAGTAAACAGTCCACTCTCCTTCTCTCCAAGGACATTGGATTTCTGTCTGTTTGAGCAGACTGTGATTTGTTCCTCTTTTTTCTCCTGGTGTGACCGAAAATAAATTCAAAGTACATCTCCATAGGTTTCGACGAGACAGGAGCCTTCAACATACAACCATACACAGTTGTGTTGTGAAATAAAAAAACAACTCGAGGCGAACTGATACAAGAAGACACAAATGAGTTCTGCTTTCTGCTGCGACGCCTGATTACACCTTTGCAACTGCAAATTACACCCTTGCTCCACAAACTGTAATGATCATGTAACAGACGTAGAATGAAATGTCGCACGCTTACAGCTGCACCAAACTGACCGTTTCAAAGAGATGAACAGCAGTGTGCCGGTTTGACCTCTTCAACTGTGGCTCCATCGTTAGCTTGGATCATCGAGTTACCGATCCCAGAGGTTAAATAGCTGAGTTTCCCTACGAGTCAGTCAGAACTGAAGAAGTCTCTTGGATGAGGGACGAGTTTTAGTTTCTTCTACCAAGTCCAGTTGCCCTTGACCTCAACCTTTGTTGGATAACTATGACCTGGATGACTGAGAACCATCACAGACAAGTTCTTAAGTAATAGTCATATACTTTATGTATAAATTTTTAAGTTAACATATTTACACATCCAGCAGTCACAGAGCAACATGATCATTCATTTGATGTTGTGTTTGTGTCCAATATTCTCTCTCATTTATCTCAGTTTATGGCCTCTACCAACTCCCAAGGGGAAGTTCTGTCGCTAAATGTTCCACTATGTTCACCAGCTAATCTCTAACTGTGTCAGTCTGATGTTTGCTGCTAAGCAGGTAGTGGTCAGGGTTTTACAACTTGGTCAACACCCTATACATGCATGTCAACGTTTACTGAAGTTGAAATTAATGCAGAAGCAAACCCACTGATTGGAACTGATTTCAGGAAAACACTGTGTTGTACATTCAAGTGATACTGTTATAGATCGGAGAGCTTCAGTGTGAATTTAAGGGACAAACTGACATGACATCAAATCGACTTAATTCTCAGCTCTGACCCAGTTAAAACAACAATAAAACAACTGGACCTCGCTAGGTGATTGCAGCTTCAGCTGGTCTGACTGATCAGAGCTTTAATCAGATAATCAAACACTTCCTGCCTCCTGCTGTCAACTTCACAAAAGCAGCTGCGACCACACATTGTAAACCTGTGCTCTTGATTGGATTCAGCTAAAGCGCAATGGCCCAATGGGATCAATTACAGGAAGAAGATCAGAATGGAACACCTGTCCCGCATTGCTGTCTCCTTTCCCTTAATGGGAGAGAGTTTTTGTTCACAGCCAGGTGTTCAGACTAACAGATAATAGACCCGAGGGCGAACACAGGAAACAAACAACCAAAGATCCACTGAAAGTATCAGCTGAGCAGTTTCCTGAATGTGAACACAAACTGAGAAGGAGTAACCCCGCACACGTATTGTAGTGTGCTAGTTGTGTTTTTTCCCTGTTCTGGTCTCAGCTCCTTAATTCCAATTAACGTGAATCTCAATCTTAACAGTGTGCATCCAACTCTGTGGCAACATTTTGCGGAACATTTTGATTTCTTTTTTCATGGCAACGGAGTGTCAGAAAATAGGAACATTATACCATTTTGATGCCCTTTTAATAAATTCAGTGGAAGCGAAGCGAAGTTCAAACAAATCAACAATCTTAAATTGGTTCCTCATTTTACGGCAGCACAATAATAACCTCTTTGACTCTTCCTGCACGCTTGCACAGTGTGAAAACAGGTTTCTTGCCGTTGAATGCGTGCAACTTGCTTTCTTTTCAGCTTCTCCCATGCTCACAAGTGCAAAAAGTCCAGAAACTTCAGGCTGGGAAAGTTTTGCTGTGACAGCAGAGCGGCTGGATTTAAGGAGAGATCGTTACAGGCTGAGCTACAACCTTGGACTCAAACTAAATGCAGCCACAAGAAGCCTGACTTCTCACTCCAAACTCGTCACATATAGACGCTTAGCCAAGATCCCTCAAACATCACTTTTTACCACACTGGGTAATCCTTTAGCATTTTTTGTGCAGGGCTCCCCTGTCAGGTTACTAAAAACAAATATGCAACGCCTGTTTAAACTTTCAGAATAAAACATGTTAACGTTGTGAAATGGTTACAGGTTTAGGCACCAAAACTACATGGTTTGGGTTAAAATAAGTAGGTTACTTAAGTATGTTAGAAAGTTACGTGTCATAAGTTGAAAAGAATCAACATTGACTGAAAGGTGACAGAAGAATCTCACAGCAAAAACTCCAAGTTTCACTGAGATGAACTTCTAACAAGCAGAACTGAGAACAATAAAGAGCAGCTTCACCAAGTTCAACTCAAGTGAACCGTTTGTTTTTGCTGAACAATGAAGAGGCAATTTAAGTTACTGATGCTTTCTGCAGGTAAAAAGTGCACATCACTTTCATTTCACAGATAATTAGCAAAAAAGTGCTCAACACAACAACAAGTAAACTGTTTGAACTTGACGATAAGTCTCATCTAGAAGTTCAAGTAAGTCCGTTTCTGCTGCTGGTTTGGTTTTGGTTTTGGTAGTAAAATTCTCCTTTTCACAACAGCATATGGATTTTATATTTGCAGTGCCTGTAAATATGTTGGGTTGGAACAAACTGAACACTGCTTCCCAAAAAGGTGCAGCTAAGAACAAGAAGACAAGTGTTTGCCAAAAGTGACTGCTACTCAGTCTGAATATCAAACTTCAAACCGTTTCCTGTTTGCCAACCCTGAAGATTTTGATGAAGTTGTAAACACAAACTGTGATGATGATTTAGTTTTATCAAAACAAATAAAAGCATCAAAACCAACCAACCACTAGTTAATAAATGAACATTACTGCTTGCAGCTCCTTAACTCAACTAATAGCAAACAAACAAATTACTAAAAGCAGCAGAACGACACAACCAGATAACAGAGACTCTGAGGAGAGGAGACCATGTTGACCATGAAAAAATATTGTAAAGAAATTAAATCAGGGACAGAGAGGACAGAAATGAGCTTGGTTGTAGTGTTAGTTACACATCACATTGTTACTGCTCTACAACTGCAAATACAGCCTTCAGTTATCAGAGGTGTGAGTGAGTGTGTGTGTGTGTGTGTGTGTGTGTGTGTGTGTGTGTGTGTGTGTGTGTGTGTGTTGTCTGCTGTTTCCATGATAAACACTGCACCGGGAGTAAACTGGCAGGCGGCCTTGTTTCCAACATAATTGCTTTATGATGAATTGCGGCTGGTGATGAGAAACAATGAGCTCTGTTACTATTTATTTCACTTCCAAAGCAAAAACAAGCCAGAAGTCGTCTCATTAATATTGCAAAGCTGCGGCTTCTTAAAATATTAAAGCCCATTTTTAATATTCTTGGAGCCTATAGATGTTTAAAATCCTCCTGAGATATTACCGTCCGGCTCTGAAACACACAGGTGAGTTTTCAGGTGAAGAGACTTCTGCTTCTCTTTGGCTGCACTAACAAGAAACTGATTTATTTGTATCTGTGTCTACTGTGGAGATGACAGTAGAGGTGACAGCAGGTTACAAGTCAGGAACTGGACTTTCAGCAGGTGCACCAGAGTTTAAACAGCTGACGCAACCCAGGATGCAGAGAGACTGCTGAATAGGGCTCAGAGAGGTGGTTTAACAGGTGTTATTCATTGCTCAGTTAACATCTTTCATTACCTATAACTTTGAGTGAATTGTTGTATTTTGCTAAGGTTTTGAAAAACTGCACTTTAAGTGTAGGTTATTATTATTTTAGTTCAATAAAGATTTTTAGAATTGACCCACTCAAACTGCATTACACTAAAAACTGGATCGCAAAAACAATAAGAGAAGAAAGACCGCTAGATGCTGAAGCAGCATGAGAACTACAAAGGCTGTGTCCAAATTCACCACTCATTCACTACTCCCTACTTTCTGCTCTCCAGAAAGTTGTATGAAGAGGTGAGCTCACCCGCAAAGTGAAAACAACACTTTCGGACACTATTCCGGTCATTATCTCAGCGCCATTAATTACGTCATTGCTGTCAGACAATAGGTTGGTGGATTGCGCAATGCATGTTTGTATATATTGGTTAGTGACCATCGTTTGCATACTACTTTTCGAAATGCATTCTGGGATACTGGGAGTCTACTAAAATTCTCACTATACATTCGTCGAGCTCACAATATAGCCCACTATATAGTGAGTAGTGGGTGATTTCGGACACAGCCAAAGATTCGTCAGCCATGCAAGCAGCTCTGTAAGGCTATACTTAGCTACAGTGGTGCTTTGGGCTAAATGCTAATATCAGCAGCATGCTAATTTGCTATTTGGAACTAAATTGAAGTGCAGCTGAGAGCCAGGCTGCGAGCATGACTTAAAAAACAACAACATTGACATTCTTTCCCCATATGGTGATGTTTAAACAATGTAATTAAAAACATGCATGTGTAAACCAAAGAAAGTGTCATTTGCAGAGTCTGTAGGAGAGATAGTGGTTTGGTTTGGGTACAAACCAAAATCAAAGTCACCAACCCTGTCTCCTGCAAATTACCTTATAAATTACTTTTTTTTCCTGTTTATGTTGTACTGACAAACGTAATTGCTGGAAAATGTTCACAGGCAGTGTTTATGCTGGAGTCGCAGGGAGGAGGTTTATGCAGGTAGGTAGATTTATTTTTTCACGACATAACAGGTTATATGGTGAAATTGAGTCTGTAACTCCCTTCTGCTCCGTAACGGAAAATATACGTTAATATAGAAGCAATTATAAAAATGGTAAACTGAAATAAACTATCATCACTGGAGCAGTGCTGAGGACGAATTAGAGTTTAAGAGTCTGATAGCTTGGGGCTAAAGGCTGCTCTAGGCTGTGGCTGGGTGGGTACTGTCCTTTAGTATCCTTTGTATTCTTTGCATAGGCACCTCACTGATGTCACTGATGCTCAGTAGATGGGTACCAATGGAGTGATACCGATGGAGGCTCAAGTGCATGGCATTGACCCCAGAGTCTAGGGTTTGCACTAAGTCCTGTTTGTGGTTGGATTTAGGCAACAAAAGCACTTGCGTTTCATGATTCAGGTAACTGCAGACTCTATTAAACTGAGATGAAGATCTTTCCTTAACCTTTACCAAGTGCTGCCAGCTCCTTTTTTAACCATAAAAACATTTTATGATGCTGTTGTCACTATGAACGGACATTATTATAGATGAAATTGATGGTGGTGATGGTGCAATGGATAAGACACATACCTTTGGTGTGAGAGACCCGGGTTCATTTCCCCACTGTGACCCATCTACCATTGTGTCCCCGAGCAAAACACTTAACCCCTAGATGCTCCAGAGGCGTGCGACCTCTGACGTGTATAGCAATTGTAAGTTGCTTGGGATAAAAGTGTGAGCTAAATGAATATCCATCCATCCATCCATCGTCAACCGCTTATCCTGCGTACAGGGTCGCGGGGGGGCTGGAGCCTATCCCAGCTGACATTGGGCGAAAGCCGGGGTACACCCTGGACAGGTCGCCAGTCCATCACAGAGCTAAATGAATAAATGTAGAATAAAATCTGTTGTCCGTGAACATTTTATACTGATATGTTCAGTATCAAGATTTTTGCAACTTGCCAGACACGGTGTTGCGAATTTGTTTCATTTAAATGTCATGTCCAGCAGATAAATACAATAAACATTTGAGACACTGTCAGAACTTAATGCAGCCTGTCTTTGCCCTCCAAAGCTCGACCCTCTGTGTGTCATTGTGCGATCTCCATCTATCATTAACCATGTTTCTCTCACCACTGCCAACTTTCACAAGGGACTGACCAGGATTACACAGAGGTGTAAAAATGTGTAATAAGAAAATGTTCTGTCATGAGGCCCAACTGTTAAAATGGATTCTCAGAGTACCGTCTTTCATCAGACTGTGTGAAGGAGCACTGTGAGTCTTTCTCTCGTTATATATCACCAATTAAATTCTCCACACTTTCTGTACGTCCCTGTAAGTAATTGAATGTGATTTGTTCTTCTGATCCTGCTTTCTGAATTTTAATGAACGCTGACTCCTCTCCTCATGTAAACACAGTAGTCTTTCGTGTCGGTCCGCCCACTCAGCGCTGCGTCTCTGTGATTTAATTTGCCTTACAGCGAGGCAATCAGATCTGCTGTCCTTCATTAGCAGAGGAGCTTGTTTGTGTGGAGCTCCTTTTAAAAATGAGATTTTCTCGTCTATGTATTAAGCACTAAGCTGGAGGCAGCAGGCGCAACAACGCACCGCCATCTTTAAACCAAGAGAGAGTGTTGTGTGTGTTTGAGAGCCCGGGGAGACGCTCATCTGCTGGAGGACGGGCTCGGAGGATCAAACATCTTCTACCAGAATCCTCAGCTTCCAGTAAGAGCCGGGATCATCATCGAGGGTGTAGAGAAACCTAAAATCACCATCCAGTCATGCTATCATGCTCGCAGGCATGTTTTAGGATTATTTAGACTTTAAATATTCTTAACATCCTCATTAAAATTAAGATTCATTATATATTTTAAAGGGTTAGGGATTTATTTATGGCTGCATGCATGGAGGCTCTGTTAATTTAGGGATTTTTCTAATGCCTTTTGTGTTTAGTTTAGATTTATCCAAAGCTCATCATATAACCTTTAATTGCTCCCTTTACTGCTACGTAACATCTGGACATTACTGTATAAAAAGCCTCATAAACATTATTCGATTTAACATTGTAAAAGGATAAAAATCTCCAAGGGTGTGAATACTTCATATAGACTGCATTAAATGTTCATAACACCATGGATTAAAAAAACAAAGTTTAAAAAAGGTAAAAGTAAAAATAAATGTATTTTTCAGTCTAAATCCCCCAACATGTATCTGATTTGAGATGTCCTGCAGTGTTGCAGCTGTGTCTGTGTGTCCTCAGGAGGCCTGAGAGGGGACGCTTCATCGATCTGACCCTGAGTTTCGTGACGGCGAGCAGCTCCTCGCTCTGCTGTCCATCTTTAAACAACACGTTCCCTACGGAGGAGAAACTCTAAGACAGGGCAGAGAAGGGGGAGGTCCGCAAGCGTCCTGTCGTTTGAAAGTCAGCGGCGGTTTGACAGAATTCATTATTCAGAGAAGCAACCAACCAACCAGAATGCAGGGAAAGAGAAAAGGGAGTGTGGGGGTTTGGTGTGTTGATGCAGGACGCTGGCCATCAGCTTTCAGACACTCTGAGGAAACCCTCTCCTTGCTGTGATCTGATTAACATGATGTAAAGTGAGACATGGTTTCTGTGATCACAGTAGGGGGTAAGAGAAATTCCTTGACCATGAATACTTAACTGGGGTTCTAATCAGCTTTTTATATGTGAGCATGTGCAGAATACAGACTTCCAACAATTATTGTCATTATCCTGATTACATTTTTGATTAATTAATGAAGTGTTAAGTCTATAAAATATTTGAAAATGATGAAAAATGTCCACCCCAGAGTCCAAGGTGAGGTCTCAGCACCTCACAGCAAGGACTGGGGCCGAACACAGCCTCTGAGACCGATGGAGGCCAGTTTGACAACAGGCTATGGGCTACAGTACCAAGGTGATTTACAGCCGCTCTGATCAGGACTCTGACTCAGGGGATGATGTAGACACAGCAGGTTCAGGCGGGGACAAGAGAGGCATTAGCATTTGTTCTTGTGAAGTCGGAAGTTCAGCCTGATACCATCAAAAGGCGAATGAATAACAGGCTTATTTAGTGTGGTATGTAAGGCTGTGCCATTTATGCCACCTGAAGTCGACAGGAGCGATGGCAGGGGTTGATGGATGGTAAGCTGGTCCAAGAAACCGGCGTTCAGTTCACGCGTCAAACAAAAATGAAATAAAGCCAAATATATTAGTGTAGCCCTCACCGTACCTGACCAGCAGGGTTGAGTGCCTAAACCCAAATAAGTGATTATATTTTGACCGGTTCACCATACAGCTTTACACACTTGTAAAATTTATATTTAAACTGGTTCATTATTACAGCTTTTTTATTTATCTGTAATGTAGCAAGGCGTCAATAATCTAAATATTTTTTCTCAGCCAGAACTCAAACCATTTTCTGATACATCAAAAATATATTTTGAAGTAATTAATATCATAAACGCTTGTTAACTAATGGCTCAAACTAACAACTAGGCCTACTAGTTGACTATGGGAGCAGCCCTATTCATAATAATAAAACATAATTTAACATATTTAATTGAATACTGTCCTTGTATCTGGTTATAATTACACCATGTTGTGTAGTAAACATTTATTACATGTTTATGTTAAATTAAGTAATGTGTTCCCTACTTTTTTCATACGTTTAGCAGCTGACTTTTTCACTTTCAGCAAATCTTCAAACCATGTTTCCTCTGGATTATCAAAAACAATTGATCAATTAATATGACACAAATCTCTCAGTTGATGGAAGTGATGGGATTGCTTTTCTCATAGTATTTAGGCTACAGTTGTGCCATCGTTGTTCACATGTACAATATAATATGAACGTAACCTTTTAATCGTATAATTAAGCGCATTGTTACCACTTGCCAGTGTCGCTATAGCAGAACAGATATACAATTCACCCACAAGAAAAGAAAGAAACAAGGTGCCTGTCAAAACCTGCTCATACTTTTCTCCTTATAAAAGCACACTTTTGTTGTTAGCTGGCAGCAACTGGCTGCTTGTACTGTGAAGTACAAGCAGCTATAGGACCCTCTTGAAAATGAGATGCTGCATCTCAAGGGGCTATCCTTCAATAAATTCAATTCAATACAAACATAGCAAATAAACACAAACATTCTTTCTTACTTCAACTAAAATACACCAAACAAAGCTCACATACAGTATTTCTGTGTTAACTAGCTTCTATGTGTTAAGTAGGCTGTCCACCATTTTTTATAATGTACCATTTTACATTCAAGTAGCGCTAACGCTAGTTGGCAGCTAATTTAGTTCATCCTACTTGGTGGCACAGATTATTTACTGACATTTACTGTATATGCAAATTAACATTTCTGCAGAGCGGATAATCACACAAATCAAATAAACTGAATGTAAACATAAAGAAATATCATTCCCTAGCAGCACACCTGTGACTTAGCTGGCAGCCAACAGCTGCTTGCACTGTAATGTGAAAACAGGACAAGCACAGTACAAGTTAGCACAGCAAATAAACACAAACGTGCAGGCACCATCTTGTAAAATACATTATTCTGCTGCAAACCACACTTACTGTCGGTTCTCACTTTATATAGTGACAGAATGATTATGTTATTTCTCCGAGCGAGTCCCCTGTTGAGTCCCAGCTGCTGTCCTGGCAGCTTGGACTCAACACAAACAGACATCCTTATTGGAGCTTGGAAATCTTCACGCACAGCAACTATAGCTGTCCTCAAATCCTCACCATTTTAAGACCAAAATTTAAAAAATGTTTTTACAGATGGATAGATGGATAGCACCACGAGCCTCGAGCACCACGGTGAGAAATCTTGGAGTTATCTTTGATCAGGACATGTCGTTCAGCTCTCACATTAAACAAATTTCAAGGACCACCTTTTTTCACCTACGTAATATTGCAAAACTCAGGAACATCCTGTCTAAAAATGATGCAGAAAAACTAGTCCATGCATTTGTTACTTCTAGGCTGGATTACTGCAATTCCTTATTATCAGGCTCTTCGAAAAAGTCCATTAAGACTCTTCAGCTGATCCAGAATGCTGCAGCACGTGTTCTGACAGGAACCAGTAAAAGAGATCATATCTCTCCTGTCTTAGCTTCTCTGCATTGGCTTCCTGTAAAATCCAGAATAGAATTTAAAATCCTTCTTCTCAGGTACAAAGCTCTTAATGGTCAGGCACCATCTTATCTTAAAGAGCTCATAGCACCTTACTACCCCACCAGAGCACTGCGCTCCCAGAATGCAGGGTTACTTGTGGTTCCTAGAGTCTCCAAAAGTAGAATGGGAGCCAGAGCGTTCAGCTATCAGGCTCCTCTCCTGTGGAACCAGGTTCCAGTTTGGGTTCGGGAGGCAGACACCGTCTCTACATTTAAGAGTAGGCTTAAGACTTTCCTTTTTGATAAAGCTTATAGTTAGGGCTGGCTCAGGTGAGTCCTGAACCATCCCTTAGTTATGCTGCTATAGGCCTAGACTGCCGGGGGATTTCCCATGATGCACTGAGCTCCTCTCTCCTCTTCTTTCTCTCCCTCTGAGTGCAACCTCATCCCATTAATGCTTGTTACTAACTCGACCTCTTCTCTTTCCCGTGGTCGTGTGCTTCCTCCTCCTGTCGCTTCCTGCAGGTGTTGCTGGCTCTGGAGCTGTGGAGTCTGGATCTGTGGTTGAGAGTCTCCTGCTGCCCCCGTGTTCCTGCTCGACGCCCTCTGCTACAATTACTACTGCTGTTACTAGTCCTATTGCTATTAATACTGTTATTATTATCATTAACACAACTGTAAATATCTGTACCATTTTTCATTCAGTCTATAGCAACATTAGGCTGTAGGCTGCCTCCCTCTGCTCTCTCTCTCTGTCCTTCTTTCTCTCTCTTGCCCCCTCTCTCTCTCTCTCTCTCTCTCACCCCCAACTGGTCGAGGAAGATGGCCGCCCACCCTGAGCCATGGTTCTGCTCGAGGTTTCTGTCTCTTAAAACAAAGTTTTTCCTTGCCTGTGTCACCTTGTACTGCTCTTGGTGGGAATTGTTGGGCTTCTGTAAATAACTTCAGAGTATGGTCTAGACCTGCTCTTTATGAAAAGCGCTGTGACATAACTGTTACAGCGCCAAATTTATATTTATATATTTATATAGCGCCAAATCACAATTTGGCGCTATATAAATAAAATTGGATAGATTGATTGATTGATTGATTGATTGATTGATTGATTGCGGACCTCTTGTTTCAAAACTTTCATGCTGAGTTAGGAATGTAAGATACAGCTGACTAACTACTACAGAAAAGTTTACAGGTGAGCTGTGATCAGCATGCAGGTAAACAGAAACAGAACCAGAAACTCACAATTGAAGCTAGTCAAAGATTTTCAATACATACTGATGTAACATAATCAAACAATGAGCCTCATCAGACTCGACTGTCTTCAGCTAAACAGAGCATAACAGAGAGTTGAAAAAAGAGTTTTAAAAACCAACAAATCTTGAATGAGTTTGGTTGATGTGAAATCTGCTGCATGAAGAGGCTTTTGAAACAACTGCAGTTAATCAGCTGCTGTGAAGAGTGGCAGATGGAGAAGTGATTGCTCATGGGTAACAATTTTTCAATCAACACACACACACACACACACACACACAGGCTGGGATTTTAATAAGGGCCAGCAGCGTCCTCGTTAGGAGATGTTATTATGTTTTATTAGAAGCTGATGTTAAAATTAGATTTTTGATTGGAATTAAACACACAGAAGTGGAAAAGAAGGAATGAAGGACATGAAACATTTCCATCACTGAGGTTTCTTCTAATTTTTTATCCTTTTTTTTTAGTATTTCTGACTGTGTGTTAGTGATAGAAAACATACTGGTTGCTTTTTCAATACAGCTACTGGTATAATGAAAAAAAAAAGTCATATTACAGCGGAAATTAATACATGTATGTCTGTGGGAACAATGTGGACAGGTGGATGATAAAAATAAGTCTTCTAATCCAACAGTGTGTATCTGCAGACATGCCTTCTTCTGTTTCTTATTGTCATTCAAATATTGGTCTTTCTGTCTACAGATAACATCGATTATGTGTCTGTCAATCCCTCCTCTGTTGCTTATTTCTTCCACTTTAAAGGAAAGATTCACATTTTTCGAGCCTGTGTTACACCATCATGCGCCCATATGTACATTTTTGCTTGCTGTAATCGCTCCTCCTGTTCAAACTTACCATTTAATGGCCAAAATAATGATTACAGCAATTTCTGAAATCAGATTTGCGCATTTTTTTAAACAAATCTGAATCAGAGAAAGTTATACAAAGGTTTAAATGTGGAATTTGAAAAGCAGTGGAGAAAGGACATCTTACCAACAAAAGAATGAACTGTGTGACACCAAATTAACTCAAAATTTATGCCAAATCTACCATTACAAATTGAAAGATTGGTGGCACTGTAACCTATTATCTCTGGACTTCAAATGTCACAGTGTGCCTAACCAGTGTATCCACTAATATAGTCAGCAACGACTATAGGTGGTGCCACAATGCAATTTTGCTATTACGCTCTCCAGTACTTTCTTCAAATATCTCCAGTGTTCAGAAAACTCACAACATGTAACTTTGTCTTTGAATTTAACATATAACATAATTGAGCTTACCACAGACTCATGTTTTCAGATATACTGGGGTTGTAATGTTAACCCACAATATTTTGTTCTACCAAAAACTTGTCTCATGAAATTACTTCCCAGATGTTGGTGCGAGATAGAACACAGCGAAGGATCGGTTCTGTTCTCACCGTGGTGGTCTTGACTCGGCCTCCTGGCTGCGTGCAGGTCCAGCCCGACTGATTGACCAGGAGATCACAACCTTCATCGTCCAAACACGGAGACATTTCACACCACTGTCGACTCCAGACGATACGAACTGGGGAGGAGAGGGAGACCCAGGTAAATTTATTTGTTTCATTTTTATTTTGACGTGTTTTGTTAGTTGTTTACATCCCTCAATGACTTTCACAGTTCCTCCTGAGTGTCCTCAGACGTTTGCTTTATCATGAGGATATTGTTCTTCAATGTTACTGTTCTTAGACTGTGAACAAAGTACAAGTGATAAACAGTCACATGTCAGCTATATGAATGATTACAGTTTTTTTACAACTGCTTACACATGTTTTCAAAACTCTATACCCAATTCATAAAATTGCTCACATAAAATAGAAAATGCCTCATCTCTTTCAAAATGAAACACTGCATTCAAAATGCCATAAACACACCCCAAAATGAAGCATCAGATAGCAAAAACTTTTTTAATAATAGTGATTTATTGGATATACCATTTACACACTGTTGTTCTAAATATAAAACTCTTTTGTCTTTCATAGGCTCATATGTGCATTTCCAGACAATATTCTTAAGTTAAAGAAATCTGCCGAGAGGTGCTGAAAAGTACACTGTAAACACCAACACAATGCTGAAACAGAAAATATTTATTTGGCAAAAATGTTACAGTTGTAAAAGTAGCACAGTGTTGTATCCAGCAGCATACAAGAAAAGGAAATTATAAACATATATAATTTTTTACTTCTATTGCTAAAAATGTACATGTCACAAACCCCCGGTCTTGACCTTCCTGTTGGTATGTGTGTGATTGTAGTTTTTTGAGTTCTTTTCCTCTTTGGTATGTGTGCGGTGTGCTTGTTGTGTTTTGGTTTTTTCGTCTGACTCTGTGTTCTGCTTCCTCCCTCATGCTCTGTGGCTGCTGGTGGGCGTGGTCACCTGAGCTCCAGTCAACTCACCTGAGACACATCCTGTTAATTAAGCACACCGGTGTCTCATCCTGCAATCAACTCACCTTTAAAAGACCAGCTCAACCTTCCAGTCTCCGCTGGATTTTTTTTTTTACCATTCAGTATGAGCACATGCAAGCCACCTTGTCCTGAGTATTTGAATCTTGTCTGTTTTGAGAAACTGAGAGTACTGAGAGCTCGAACCACAAGCCTTCAAACCAACCAAAAACCTCCTAACCTACTTTTGTATTAGCACTTATTTTGAATAAATTCACCTTATTTAAACCAACACTCTGGTCTGAGTCTCTGGCACCTGGACCTGACACTATACTTTTACAATACTGTACTACTGAAATAACCATTAGATCTTCTAATTTGTGAAGGTTCAAATTACGGATGCCACTATAAAGCAACTCAAGTTGGGCTGGACTCTCAGTCTGGAATCTCTAATTGTCAACCTGTTGTTGATCACATGATCAATAAATGTGGCCCTGATGTCATCAGTGATGGCTCCCCTTCCTTCTTTTCTTTTCCCTCCTCCTCCTCCTTGTCATCTGAGAAATAGCCAATGGTTTTGGAGATTCGAGGTGAGGTTTCAAAAACCGTGTAACATGTAAAGATTTTGTGTGTAGACAGCGCAAGAGTAGTTAACGTGCATCGTTTTCTTCCTCAAAGTGTGTTTGTAAGTATTGATTTAAGATTCAAACCTATACGTAAAGTCCTCCAGCAGACAAACAGCTGATATGTTTCCTCTCTTCACTGGTGTCTTCTAGTTCTTATTGTCTTATTCACACTTTTTTATTTTGATGACTGTTTTTTATATATATATATATATATATATATATATATATATATAATATGACTGATTGTAGCCATTTACACACATACGTACAGAATGTCATAATGATTAACTTCAGTGAACTGAAATTAAAGAGCATGAAATGAAGAAAAAGATCAGAGTATTGTGCGGCCACTGTTCAGAAAAATAAATATTTAGAGAATAAATGTATAATTGTTTTAGTAGAAGACTATGATTTTTACTGCCGAATCATTAATAGCTGCGAGCATGTAGGCCTGGGGCTGACTGTGAAAACATAAGGCATGTTTGTCTTATAAAAATAATAATAATAATAACAACAAAGCCCCCAGCTGCAGCAGAGCATGGATCATGCGTAATATTCATCCAGCCAGAGGGAACAATCACAAACTTTTCACAGTGCGTCGGTCGTACTAGCGACACAACCCGTACCGGAGAGGGAGTGGGGCGGTGAAGCGTACAGGGCCAGGGAAAGGAGATTGCGGAGCCACTGGCCCGCTGCTCTTCTGAATTCACACATGGATACTTGATGATAGAGGAATACAGAAATTAATGGCACTAAAGCATGCTGTCAATGTAGACCCCCAAAATATCACAAATCATGCTTTTAAGGGAGCTTATGTCTTATTAAGGGGAGCTAACCTCCCCCTCGCTCCCCTCTAGTTCATGTCTTGATTGTGACCACATTCCAACATAATTTAAAAGACTGACTTTATTCTAAAAATATTACAACTTCCGAAGAAAGAAATGTGCTCTTGTAAAAAAAAAAAATAAATCTATCACTTAACATTCCAACTTTTCTTAGTTTCATTCTCAATTTTTACCTTTATTCTTGTAAAATTCCAAATTTGTGAAATTATGACTTTGTGGTCAAAATTTTACGTCTTTAATAATTTAAATATCCAAAGAAACTGGAAAGGAGTGAACTCACGAATCAAAAACCAAACTGAACTCAGTCCAACATCAGAGTACTGATACTGTTCAGTTCACAGCTCCTCACAATCAGCTATTTATAAAGAAATAGGACATTCTCACAACGACATTTGCATATTATGGCTTCCTGATTGGCCCACAGAGAGGAAGGAGGGGGTGATGAAGAGGAGTGCGTTGTGGAGGCAGCAGTCTCATTGAGCAGGAAACAGCTAACAAGAAACAAACAGAATCACATGACATTTAATGGGGTCAGAAATATTCTGACGTTCAGTCTCATGTAAGTGTCAAGCTCCAAAAACACTGGATCCTACATAATAACCATAATGCAACCAGGTCTTTCAAACTCCACATCTGCACTTGATAACACAGCCTATCTGTCAACAGGGTTATTTCCCCCTCGAGAGTCGCAAAAGACATTAGAAATGTTTTTAAAGGCTAAGCATGACTACGTGAACTCACCTATGTGTAAATTTGGGGGGTGGTCCCTTCAAGCTAAGTATTATATATATCAAATCTCCAGATACTCAACATTACAGTTGATTACACTCAACAGTGAATACTGAGGAGGTCAAATGTCACAATGATGGAGTCGATGTTTCCGTGACTCTGGATCATAACGTATGACACACAGTAAAATACTGAACTGTTCATTTATTCAGCAGAATATGGAGCAAGCATCTGTCAGCAATTAACAGTGTGTGCATCTCGTTAAAGATGGCCGCCGGTCCCAGAGGGGAAAAACACACAAGGGAGAACCGAAAGAGATGTTCCTCATTATGGAGAGGAAAGATACAAGGAGGAAGCATCAAACATAACAACATAAATCAGAGAAGCATTTCCTGAAACAAATACATGTGATTAAACTAGTGGAGTCTTCTAATATGATTACAGTGACAATATAATATAATGATATGAAACTTCTTTGCCCTTAATGGACTGCACTGGATGTAAAAAAAAACTTATATTACACGTATAATATATATATATATATATATATATATATATATACTATATATATATATATATATATATATATATATAATATGATGATAATATTTATTGCATTATATAACTTACAATAAATCCTAGACTGTAATAATGCTTGCGGAACTGAGCATTGTGCTAAACAGACTGTATACTGTACATAGTGCAGCACAACATAACACAGCACCATGCAACGTAGCCCAATGTAATGCAATACAACATGGCATTATGTGACATGACATAATATAGCATGACGCTACAGAACAATACAAGACGCAGCCTGAGTAATGCAACGCAGCACAAATTAACATGACGTAACGTAACATAAAGGTAACGCAGCAAAACGTAACTCTGCAACGTAACATGACATAATCTAACATGACGTGATAATGTAACGCAAGCAAAATGTAGCATGACATCACATAACATAGGCTGATATGATGTAACACAAGGTGATATAATTTAACGCATGACTTAACTTGACTTAACGTAAATAAAATAAATATTATATTGGTATTATTTAGTACCTATAGCAGGTGTCCTCAGTAGAATGCAACACATACACAAACTGTCCAGTCTGTCAACTGATCATGTGTCTAGCCTCTCTCTTTCTGTCATCTCATTTGAAAACGAATTCTCCATTAAGATGATTTCCTGCTGTTTGGCGACACTTCACTGACCCATTCTTTCCTGTCGTTCCAGCCCCGCTCTCATTCCCAGCATTAAATTACACTCTGTGAACACAGGGAAAGATGAAGAAAATGAGAGTATATAGGCCTGTAATACATAACCAGGTAATCAGGTCTCCCTTCGGAGCAGCAGAGCAGTGGTGTGATTGTGATAGCCCGTTAGGCCCCAATTATCAAACCAATTTCCTATTGAACAGCAGCTCCTCTCAGCCATGATACTTAATTAAATTCTCACATCGCTTACACCTCTATCAAGATGGAGAAAGAGGGATCCTCCAAAGAGAAAATACTTCACCTGCTTATGAAAATGTTAGTTTTCGAATAGCAAATAGCATGAAGGTTATGTTCAAAGTTATGTCGTTAGGCCCATTTCAGGGGGGCTGAAGCTACCATAAAGGGTCCCCCCGCCCCAAATAATATTAAGAAAAATAATAATTAGATTTTTAAAAAAGTTTTACAGTGCAGACATGTACTCAACAAAGAGAAGCAAGAATATTGGTATAATAGAAAAATACAAAATTAATGAATGAAATGAATGGTGTAATCACTCTTCCTCCGACACTGCATTTTGTTAAGATTAAGTTCCTTATTTAAAAAAAACCTCATTCTAAGCAAACTGGACTAAGAGGAAAACTCCAAGCCAGATGTTTTCAAAGTGGGAGGCAGACCTCTCCAGGGAGGCTCCAATCTGGATCAGGGGAGTCAGTCAGTGAAAGTAAAAAATATTACATTAATTATCAAAAGGAGACGACACAGAACAGCCTAAATGTTTGTGATTTGGTTTAAGACATTCAGAGATACGTCACTTTGTGGAAGTTTACGCTCTTTCCCAGAGTCAGAAACTAACAAATGTCTTGTGACAGACATTTTTTAATGTATTTGGTGTAGTCTGAAGTTATGGCTAGGGGGCACCTTTTTCCATGCTTGTCTGAGGGAGGCCCACAGTCTCAGACTCTAACTAACTGTACCTAGAATTACCTCTAAGCCCAAAGGAACCGAGAGGCAAACTTTACAAACTGTTAGCATCAGAGAAAGATGGCTTGCACTAAAAGTCAGATGGCTTATGCGCTTTTATTTTGAAGGCAGAAACATAATAGAAACATCAACATGCTGCAGGATGAGAAAAGTGTGGCAGAAGTTAGCAGACAGAGAGCGATGAACTTTACATGACAGGATTCACAACTTGGATTAATTTTTTGAAAAGCGTCTTTTGATCGGTGGACCCTTACAGACTGAAGGAAGCTCACTGTGGACCATTAAATGATGGACCAGAGATACTGATTGTACAAATGCTGCTGATGTCAGTTATTAATAATAAGCCTATTAATGCTAGCCCCGGCTCAGTGTGTCATCCTGTCCAGGCTTGTATGGAAACATTACACCACTTCTCCCCCTGTGGCTCTGGGGCGCAGCACTGAGCGCTCTCAGTTACCCCCTGAGACACAACATAAGGTGTCAGAGAACAGAGCGGCAGGAAACAGCAGCGCCCTGTTTGTTTCAGAGAGGACGACGTGTAATCACAGCTTCTCAGACTTCCCGCTGTGGACGGGGATGGAACCAGACAGCGGCCGCCATGTTTGTTGATTCATCTTTTTCCTCCATCGTCCCTGGACGCCTCCGTTGAGTGAGCACGCCGCATTCTATTACCCTCAGCAGTGTCCCAGTGTTTTATAAGATGGCTCAGAGAGAGGTTGTAAATGCTGCTGTTTCCTGCAATCACCTGGAAACGTCTAGACTGAACACATCAACCCAGAGAAAATGTGAAATGTTGAAAATGTCTTATTCATCTTTTAGTGAGTCAATTTCAGCTTTTGCAACGATTTGCTGGTTCTGCAGTCTCAGCATGGTTAACAAAAATAGTTTCAGAAACATTGTCAAACTTTGCCAAAATACCATTGGCACTAACTTGAATGACCTTATCCATGTTGATAAAGAGAGAGCCATTCGGAAGGCAAAGGCCATTTAGTTGGAACCTCGACACCCTGCAAAGTTTCAACTTCTGCCATCAGGGAGGAGGAACGCTTTCCCGAGGAGGGCCAAATCAAACAGATATTTGAGATAATTTGTTCCATCAGCTGTTGGGTTTTTAAACAAACTGTAGGCCTGGTTGCTGTTGCACATATTCTCTTATACAGGAGTTCTGGATCCATAGTGCTGCTATATTTTATGGTAGATTTACTGTTTGTTGATAACACCTATTGTATGTTATATGTTTTTATGTCTTCTATTTGTCATGTGGTTGATGTGTATTGACTACTGTTGCAAAACAAATTGCCTCTCAGGGACAATAAAGGCTATCAAATCAAAGAACAAGACAAAATGTCCCATCAGGACCTGTAACAACCTCATACTGAAACATGACTGAACAGCTCAGCTGCAAATCAAAGGTCACAGCCACAAAATTAGTGACTTGTTTGAAATAAACCGCAGGTACATATTCCCTGGAGCCAGGGAATCAAACCATCAACCATTTAGTAGACACTCCACCATCTGATCTACAGTCGTCCTTAGTGGTTCTATTTTAGGAACAACAAAAGAATAATACTAAAAAGGTTTGTAATATGAGGGCCACCCGGTGCCACAGTGAGCCACCTGCATGTCAGTCCTCCTCCCTGGCCTCCACATCTGTACTGTGACCTGACACTTTTGAATTCTGCTGCTGGAAGTTTTCTCCTGGAGTTTCACCCGATTTGAAGTTAAATCCTGGGAGATGAAACTGGAAGAAGGGAGGACACAGTGCTAAAAGATCTTTTTTTTAGCAGCAATGTCCACCACTTTGGTAGTGAATTAAATATCCCCATTAACTTTTGATACATTCATGTTCCCTAGAGGACGAATCTTACCACAGTCCTTATAAGTAATGAATTAACTATAGTCTATTAATTTCTCTTTTGTTGGGCGGCGCGGTGGTGCAGTGGTTAGCAGTGTTGTCTCACTGCAAGAAGGTTCAAACCCTAGTTGCCTCGGCCTTTCTGTGTTGAGTTTGCATGTTGTCCCCATGTTCCGGCTTCCTCCCACCATCCAAAGACATGCAGTGTCTGCGTGTGACGTCTTGTTATTCTTCTGTGCATGCGGGTCACTTTCAGGCCGCACTGGAGTCTGATATGGGCCACATTTAAACTATAATGTGAACTGTCAAACCAAAAAAATCGGATCTGGGGAAAAAAATCAGAATTGATCATTAAGGCCTGCAGTCTGAACGTAGCCTATGTGTGGCCCTGCGATTGACTGACGACCTGTCCAATGTGTACCCCGCCTTTTGCCCGAGGTCAGCTGGGATTGGCTTGAGCCCCCCGCAACCCTGTACGCAGGATAAGCGGCTGACGATTGATGGATACTTTTTAGTTCTTTTTTTTGTTGTGTATGTTTGTGTATCTTTTTTCTCTTGTAATCTTTTTTTTTCTCCAAAATAATGAAAAATGAATGCACTGTTAGAGTTAAAGGGATAATGTCTTGGTTTTGAATTGAAAACTTTTAAAAACCAATTAAAGTTTTCACATCTGACATATTACATTTCATGGCGTGAATGTCCACAGCAAAACTTAAACAATCCTTGCATTTGTAATAAAAGATGAACATGAGAACACTTCAAGTTCTCCTGATTTTTCCACAGTTCTATTTTGGCTCAGGACGGAGCTGTTGCTTTTATCTGTACTGGGATTTACTCTTCTTAGTAGAGTTTATGGAAACCTCATTCACCTGCAGGTTTCATACTTTCTGACCAATATGCGCTCAGGATGATATACCTGGTGTTTCCAGAGGGAATCGGCGTGTTTTCAGGCGTTAAATATAGAAAACGGTCAGAAACAGAAAACAGACTTTCATATTAGCGCGCAGTGTGTAGTGGAGATGCAGTGGATTAATCTCAGGTATCAGTGAACACCTGAACACCTGCGAGCGGTGCATCACCCAGTTGATTAATGAACGACCGCAACGCGGATCCATCCGCCGCCACCGTTCAGCGCAGTTCATTTATCCGAAAAAGGGAGGAGGCCATTTTTGTAATCGCTTCATTCATCAAAGACTGTGTCCAGAAGGAGGGACACTGCTTCATCCCCCGAGGACGAGAGGAAAGAATGAGGAACAAACAAAAAGGAAACAAGGCGGAAAACAAACAGATGGAAGAAAATATAATCTGTGCTACAGTCCGAACAGGAAGTGGACACAGAAACCATTATTCCTCTTTTAAAGAACACACAGTTTGATGACCAGCAAAGGCAAAGACAATCATCCATTTTGGGCTCCTTTTTTTGATCTTTCTTTGTTTCCTTTAATTTTTTGCTTAGCCTCCTTCCCTTCCTGACTCAACTTTTATACATTTTCAATTTGAAAGTGCTCTGTATTTGTCGCCCTTTACTTGTTCTCTTTTCCTTATTTACATTTTCTTTCCCGAGGGTCTGTTTTACTTAATTTCTGCAGACGTACGTTGCATTCAACAAAGAAAAGTAGCATCTGCAGTAGCTTCTCAATGAAACGATAACAGATCTCGTTATTATTATGGTTATGTCACAAGATAACAATCTCATCATTGCAAGACAAACATATCCTGATTAAAAGATAAAGATCTCATATATAGATGCAGAAATCCTAATACTGAAATATTTTTCATTTAGATCTCATTTAGAAGATACATCACTCTTAATTTTGAGAGTAAACATACTTTTGTGAAACACATTTGCTGCTTCTGTAATATTTTTTCTCCTCATTCATTTATTTCTATTCCTGTTTTCTTTTCCTCTCTTCTCTCTTCAGGTCAGAGGTTTTACCTTCTCTCATACTCTGAATGCGTCTGCCCTTTTCAGTTCGCCTGCACCTGATGGAAAAACAAAAAGGTCTCATCTGTTTGTTTTTTTCTCCACACGGACTCAGAGTCTGGTGGCCTTTTTTATTCATCGCTATCAATCTGATACGTCTGACACAAAACACCAGGATGTAATATTCTGAAACAGTGGCATCTTCTCTTTTTTCTGTCCAGATATATGTTGTAAGAACCATTTAGAATTAATTTTCCAGGATTCAGCTGAGTTTTCATATTATTTTTTAATGATTTATGTGAACAGCAGCCCCTTCAGAACTCAACAAAGTCTTTATACAAACAAACGTAGACACAGACCTTTTCAACAGATATTTTAAATTAAGAGGACTTTTTCAATCCTGGTGAAGTTTCTGTATCTGTAAACATGTTATGGCCTCTCGGTGTGACCTCCTGTGATGTGTGCTGGGATTATCTCCACTCAGAGTAGGACCTGCCGCACAGGAACCAAGACTCAGAATCATGGTTTAAGCCGGCCAAGGTATTTGAGCGGGAGCTTTGAGATGTGAGTGGTCAGATAAGAACTGACTGCACTCTGATCCTTCCTCTGAGCTTGGCGGTTGCAGCTCCGCTGGTGGATTTAAAAAGCAGAACAACAAAAAGCAAAGCGAGCAGCCGCCTCAGATACAAACTGACATAAATACCAACATGCAGCTCTCACAGGCAGCAGAAAGGTCAGAGATCCAAACGAATCGGCTGCTGAGAGGTCTGAGTTTTATTTATGACTTTCTGAACTGTGACCACACACAAAATATCCGAAGAGCTTGCCTGTCTATTTTATTGTTTTAAGGATAAGTTAATGTAAGACCGAACTCCTCACTAATCCCAGAGAAAATTCCAGCTTGATACATACATTGAAAATATTAAGATGTAAAGACACAAATATATCTAAAATGGAATACAACAAAATAAATATTGGGAGGAAAATCCAGGCAAGTGCAAAGAATAAATTAATGTGTTTTACCAGTTATAAGCAATTAATAAACTATACTGAGAAATCTATCTTACTAAAGTACTATGCAAAAACCTATACATTAACAAAACTGCAAAAAGATGCATTTCGAGTCCTTATACATTTCAGAGAAAAATATTTTACTTTGTTTAACCACTATGATAATTTTCAGATTAAAAATGTACAAAACATAGGATCAGTGTTGGGCAAGTTACTCTGAAATTGTAATAAGTTACTAGTCACTTTCAATAAATTAGAATTGTTTGTGTTTTGGGAGTCCCTGGGGCACATGGCCGGTGTAGTTGGGCTGGGGTTTGGCCCTCTTCCTTGGGGGTGTTTGACTGGGGGGTATAGGTCCGACCACGGGTTCACGGAGCTTATGGGCTGCTGGCTCTGCCTGCACCCTGGGGGGGTGCCTCTGGCTGGGCTGGGGACTGTCAGCCCTGGTTCTCCCACACTGCAGCGGGGAGCTCCCGGCATTGCTCTCCGCTGTTCTCCCTCGGAGCAGGGCACAGTTCTCCCCGGGACATGTGGTCTGGGGTCCTTTGCACTTAGGGGGCTCACGGGGTGCCCTGGCTACTGGGGGTGGGGGTCTCTGGGCACACCACTGGTTGATCTGGTTGCGGTTCAGAGGGCTGCGATGGGATTGTAGGGCGATTGATGACGCATCTTGATGCATTGGGTTTTTTCTGTGCAGGGTCTCTGGGGGGCTGCTGGGCATTAATTTGCGCATTGGAGTCTGGGGAGGCATTTCCTCGTTGGCTTGAAGGGACCCATCTGCATCCCTGGTTTGCTTCGTCTGCCTCAGATCCATGCTTCCCCATTTCGCTGTCGGCCGGATGTCAGACTCCTCTGGAGACTGAAGTATAAAGTTAGGTTTCGGGATGTGCAGTGTGGGTGTGGGGCAAGGCTGTGATCCGGTTTATTCTGGGCTTGTGCCTGGAATTCTCGGCCCTGGTGACATGCAGCTGGGCTAGTTGGTTTTGCCTCGTTGATGGTTTGGCTGGCATTGCACGGCAGCCTGGGGGCGTCTGTGCATGGGGGATGTTGGCTGGCGGGACCTTTTGTGGTGGATGCATGGTGGCCTGCACGGCACGTTTGCCGCCGGCTGGGACTTTTGTTTTTGTCAGCCGGCTTTCGCCGTCGTGTTCTGCCTCTCGCTGTCTCTCGTTCACTCGTTCGACCTCTCGCACAGGATACGCGCAGGGCTGCCAGGGATTGGGTGTCGCCGTGTTTGCGCAGTGTGTGGGTTGGGCTCATCACTTGTGCATTGATGTTGATGATTGCATGGCGTTTTGGCAGTTTGGTTGTCCGCTTTAATTTATTATATATTTTATTGTATTAGATTTATTATATATTATTTTCTTTATTTTATTTTATTTTTTTATTGATTTATTGATGTATTTAATGTTATTTATTTCTCACACCCCTTTTGGCTCCTGGGGTTCTTGCTTGCTTGTTGCTGGAGTCGGTGCCGCACGGTTGTGGCATCCCACTCTCACTAATAACTACATTCTCTAACAGGCTTATGCGCACACACACACGCGCACACACACACACAGAGTCTCACACATAAACACAAACAAAGTTGCTTTTCTTTCAGCTACTTATTTAAATTAATTGTTATTATTCCAGCTCTCATGGCTGTGCTGTGTTGCTTATTTATGGTGCTTGACTCTCTCTTGTTTTCATTTAATTTATCTCTTAGTTGTCTTCCTATCTCAGCTGTTTATTGCTGCTGTTCGGTTGGATGTCTTTTGTGTTTGTTTGTTTGTTGTTGTTTTTCTCCGCCCCAAGCCCCCCAACCCCTTTCTCTTGTAGGTGTTGTCTGTGCTGGCTGTTTGTGCCCCCCCATTCCCATGTCTGCCCCCCTGTCCGGCCCGGTGACAAATCAATACACAATTAAATAAGTAATAAAACAGACAAAGGTATCCAGCTCATCATACTTTACACCAGGCTGCTGGGCTACGGAGCCCCTCTGGTGACATTGATGAAAAATCTGTGGCCTCAAATTAATAATTAGTGGGCACAAATTATTATTTTGAGGCCATGAATTAATATATTTTCTGTTAATGTCACCAGGGGGGCTCACTAGTAACACAGCGTTACTTGGATTAATAAATGTAATGTTATTACTGTTTTGGAAATAGTAATCCCTTACCCTACTCGTTACTGGGAAAAGTAATAATATAATATAAAATGTGAAGCAATGTTACTGATTAAACTATCTAAACAGTATTTGAAAGCCACTTTACTTTGGGAAAACGAGATATATATTGTTGCTTATAGTTCTGCACTTTTACTTTCAGTGCAGGACTTATTCTTGTGCTGGTATATGTATATTATTATTTGCAGTATATAATATTACAAAGACTATGGTCTAGACCTGCTCCATATAAAAAAGTGTAATAAGTGTAATAAATAAAATTTAATTTCATTGAATTGTATTTTTTAGTTGTTGTACTGCTACGTAAGTGAATGATCTGAATACTTCTTCCACCACAGACGTCCATTGATGTGGGTGTGGAAAGTTTAGATTGTTTTGTACGTTGTATTTTATCTGAACTACACCAGCTTTTCTCCCTGAAATGCTGAAGAGACTTTAGAGTTTATGTTACCTGAGATTGCAACAGAAAACACGGACTGACATAAATATCAACACGCAGCTCTGTAAAGGTCACAGAGACGAAGGCTGAAGTTTGCACTGAATACTTTATGAAACAACTCATTCTGATGGACAGTTACAAAGATACTAACACTTGTATTAATATACTCTAATATACGTTACACAATATCTCCAAAAAGATGTCGACTATCCCATATAGCTTGAATGTTTGGACATTTTTGTGCCTCAAAATTGATCAGTTATTAAAAAAATAGATTAAAGGGTGTAAATCATAGCTTTTTTTCCCCCCTTCTTGGCTGTTGAAAGTTAAAGAAGTTTTATTAAGCTTGATGTGTCAACCAGTTCCAGAGTTTATTGTCTGACATCGCCTATCTAACAACCAGCAGCAATTCATCATCCACTGCAGTGAAGAAGTCACTAAGAGTTTAAACAGGTTTTGTTTTTTTCTGAGACATTCGGTGAGGAAAAAACAGGAAGCTGCTGATGAGTCTCTGAGCTCAGAAAACAGGTCGCAGCGATCAGCAGCGTCCTCACATCGAGTCTGCTGCTGAAAATATCCTCCCAAAGCAGCAGAGCAAATTCAAACAGCTCGGATCACTGACGTCACAAACTTTAGGCTGTTCAGCTCCAGCACTGTCTGCAACACCTTGAGCATCAGCACTGTTGACTACAGACACAAATGGTTTCTCAGCATCTATCAGTAAAATATGAATATATATAGGAAATTGTCTTGTCTAAATCAGATGGGAAAAAATGGATATCCAACACCAGTTTAATCTCCGTGTGTCCGTTAGCTTATCTTAGCACAAAGACTGGACGAGTGGGAACTGCTAGCGTAGCTCCATGAAAAGAGAAAAATCAACCTTGCAAGAACTCCAAAGCAGTCTGATTTACATGTTTATCTAACATAATAAGATAAACACCAGTCCACCCCGTAGTCTGACAGTAGAGTTAGTCAGAGCTCAAACCTGTTCAGTGAACAAGATAAAGTTTTTCTGCTGATTAGGTAAAAATACAATCTTTGTTACACTTTGTTGGATATAATCATTTTGGATAAGTCAGTTCAGATGTGAGGAAAAGCTGGTAAGACAAATCTGAAGAAGAACATATTTGAAGTTCTATTCATCTAAAGCTTTATTGAACGGAAAGCAGCGAGAGAGACTGCAGAAGTTCTTTAACTCAGCTAAACAACTGTTCACTGTCTCACTGTATCACCGGGAGAGCCTGTAAATCCCTGCAGAGCAGGCCGAGTCCCTCCAGCTGTTGCCATCATCTCCAGATGGCAGAAAGAGAAAGAGAAAGGAGGAGACAGCCGGTGATGAAATGCAATGCAACTCTGGGCTTTTCCAATCTGGGCTGTGACTTTATGAACCATGCAGTCCAGATGAGGAGATGAGGAGAATACAGAGGGAAGCTGCAGGTGTCTGTGTGTTTGTTTCCTTCAAAAATTAAAGTTAACCCCAAGCTGTGAAGCGGCCTTTAGTCTGCATGCGGGCGACACCTTAACTCAATGTGAAACAACACACCAAACATGCAGTCACCCAAGTTTGTTAACATTGTCAGGAATCAGAAACTCTGGAGAACAAGTACTTGTTATGGCAGGAAATTCATAGCGAGACAGGGGAGACAGTAACAGACGACCTCCATATGTTAGGGAACAGATTAGAAGCAGGAACAAAAATTATACTGGAAGATGGCGGAAGCAGTAAAACTAAGCTCGTGTCCACAGCGCTTTGCCAGCTGAAAGCATGCTGTTCTGAAAACTGTAAAGCAGACCTGTTGTTGAGTGTCTCCAACAATCAGCAGATGCTTGGTCAAGACCCCTTGGCATCAGTTTTTCACGCACTGGAAAGCCCCATTATTGTTATTGTTAAATGCACAGAGTACCTCGTTAGGGTCATTATTCAATGCTAAGTAGGCCTAGTATAAATAAACTCAAAGGTCTACATAGGGAGGTGATCTGGGTGGTTCAATGGCTCAATCTTACCACTATTTTACCCAGGACAGCTGGTGTTCAATTCCTGTTTGACACCAGTAGTCGATGCTGATTCTAACAATAACCAAGTAGTTTTGGTGCCTTAACCTAACCAAGATGCGGCTATTTCACAATGTTAACCACATTTTTTATTTTGAAAGTCTAACAGGACTTTGCATTTTTATTATTGTTAGCTTTACCAGGGAGCTCTACACATGCAAAAACTAATCCAGGAGGTCAAGGTGGATCAATGTGTCAACAAAAGCAGAGACTGCAGTTTGTTTATTGGTTCAAAACAACAGTTACTGTTGTTTTTCCATTGTTGTTAATTAACCATAACCACAATTAACCATAATGTATGTTTGTTGTTGTAGCTATGATGATGAAGGTCCTCTAATTATAAAAAATGAATCATTTTAACCCAAACCTTGATATTTCCCTCAACCAAACCAAATCATAAAACTGATTTATTTTTCATCAGTGATTTCTATAACACTTTTCATATAACAGGCACAATGTATTCTGTAGTTTAATTTGGAGGGCTTGTTGGCAGCAACTGTCAAGAGGAGAGCAAGCGTCTTACCGTCGACGCAGGCCGGTCTGGCTCGTGTTGTCCCGGCGATCTGTCCCTTCCTGCAGGCGCAGCGGGCCGTCTGTCGGGCAATGGTCCTCCTCGGCTGGCTGCTGTCCCGGTCCAGAGTGACGATCTCACAGGTCCCTGCCGCCAGCTGACCTGAGGGTCACATGGGAGTAAATCATGTAAACATATGTTTGAACATTTTGTAAACGGAAATGTTTTCTTTTATTTACCTTTTTGTTTACCTCACCGTGCAATTGCTTCAGTTTGAGAGAATAAGCCACTTGATTGTGCAATTGTTAAAAGTAGAGGTCAAGGAGCTTTGTATGTATAAAAACCACTGAGTGGTAAAAACCTGCACAGTAGCCTACTTTTGACTGACACCAAGAAATTTGAATAAAGGAAAGAGGTTTAGAGTTGGAATTGAAAGTCTCTGACTGCTTTGACATTGTTTCCATTTATCTCATTAGTCTTCACTGGATAAGGTCAGCTTCCATTATCAGTGTCTACTGTACTGAATGAACTTCTCTGACTTTGGAGGAGATTTATTTAACTTTAACGCCAGGAATCCACTGACTCCGGCTACTGCACGTTACGGCTGCGCCACAGTTTTGAAGCGTCCATAGCCCGGCGTTAAAGTCCACCGGAGGCGTCTCAGCAGCAGAGCATGCAGCCTGCCCCACGTTATAGACTTGTTATTAATTTGTCATTTTTGTGCTTCTACAACTTCTTCACAGCTCTCTGTGACCCGGTTTCGTTCCGTCAACTTCAGGCTGCATTTCAGAATCTTCGTTTTGCCTGCCTGATTTTGCCGATATGTTTAGATTTTGTTGAATTTTGTGCTTATTATAATTAAGTGGTGGCTAAATGGTTTATTTTTGTGTCTGTCTTAACTGTGTTTATTGTTGTTTTACGATCGGGAGTCCCCACAGGGTGTTTTATTTTGAAACTTTACCAGATTCTCTATGTCTGCTCTGTGCTGCTTGACGTGGCTTGCGGCAAAAACAGACTAGCTACCTTCCTCTGCGGCGCGAAGAGGCCGCAATTAATATAATGGCCGCAGCTGTAAAGCTCCGTAGCCGAGGTAAGTGGATTTTAGCCGTAAGACGCGCAAACTACTCTAAGGTTCAATATCGTCTCTGATTGAGCAGCTGGTCATTTCTGTCAGGTCTTGTCTGAAAACGCTTTGTGTCCGTCTGGAAAATAACAAAACGAGGGAATCTTTTTTTAAGCAGGACAAGAGAGACACCAGAAGGAAGTTTTTCCATCAAACAAAATCTTAACTAACGGGTTGCGTATTCCGATGAAGCACTGAAGTAGTATACAGACTCTTGAAGAACCACTATGACCTGCAAGGTGAGGGTCATGTTATCATAGGCACAGAAGCAGATGATGGCATTCCTAGCCCACTTTTACTTTAAAAATTGAATAGTTGGAGATGTAGACTAGATAACTGTACTCAAACCTTGTAAAACAATTTCACAGCAAAGAGAAAACAAGAATATAGCCATCTTCCTGTTTAATTTTCATGTGAATTTTAGGCAGACTTTTGAAATGTCACAAAAAAGAAAAAACAAGTGAAACAGGTGTGTTTCCATCAGCTGGTTTGGAGCGAATAACCAGGCTACAGCAATTGACTTTACACATGGCTGTAATAAACAAGAAGTATGGGTTGCAAACCATAAACAGAACCAGTCGCATGGACCCGAGGACCATTGATAAGTAGAAAAATCGAGAAAAATTGATTTTTTAAAAATCGATTTTGAGAAAAATCGAGAGAGATCCTCAGGAGTGTGTTTCAAGCAGGCAAGCTACTACCAGCCATGTCTCAGTGCGTTATAGAAAAATCCGGCAAGACGCCGACAGCTGATCAGCCGTGAGATACCTGATCGCTAAGTCAGAATTTTTTTCAGTGAAAGCGTTTCCATCTCTCATGTAGCGCATTAACTCTTTTTTGACTAAAGGCAAAAACTGTTTTTTTAATTTTGCCGTTTCCATCAACCTTTTCACACTGCAGTTATTTAAATCTCGGTATGTTGTGTTAACTCGCGTCTTGAACTGCACAGCCAAAACCTACAACGTCTATGCTCACACTGTTGGATAGGCTGTAAACACTGAATCCCCTGACAGTTTTGTGATAATACAGATTAGCCTAGCATATTTGTACTATCTTAGCTACCTTCATCTGTCTCATGGCCCTCACCTCACACACGCTGAAACTCTCCAAAAATGATAAACCCTGAACATTTTATTGTAGACAGTCTGAGTGTTCCTGCAGCGCTATGATCAGGACAATATGTCACTTTTGACAGAACATTTCCATCTCGCGTACGTTTCAGGGGGTTATCGTTCGCTCTGATCGTCCATTGTGAATAAACGTCCATAAATCCACTTAGAAATCAAATTACAGTCCAAAAAAACCCCAACTCACTTGTCTGAGATACATCAAGTTTTTTTCAGTGTCAAAGTAACCCAGTGATAGTTGTCTGTACATCCATAGATTCACTGTAAACAGAAGCTGCTATGAGCTAGTTCCCTATACTTTTAATGGTGCAAATTTGCAAAACTGTATAGAGAAAAAACTAAAGTTTACATCCCTCTCCACATTATGGGAACTATAGGTCCAAAAGTATGTTCATGTGGTCTTTATACATATTTTATTTTACACTGTTCTGCCTCAGCAAGTCTCATCCTACATGGCTTTACTGTTTGACACTCCTCTATTCATTTAAATATGTATTTTTTTTTGTGTTTGTTGAAAACCTGTGCACATCTAGACCAAAAACGACTAATTGCATAAAAATATTTTGGCCCCGGGGCCCCCTAACAGGTGAATCTAGTCATATGCTACACTGCTGTAATGCACTTTTAACTGGGCAATCCCAAAGGTATTTTGAGAAGCTTTTTTCTGTCTTTAGTTAAGGGAAATGTAAGAAGAGAACCTCCATTTTTATTCACAGTATTTTTGAAATTGGTATAAATCATTATTTTACAAAGGTCAGTCTGTCTTTCAGCTGTTTTTAAAAAAAATCTATCCTGTCATTTCTGCAGCTGCAGCTGTTTAATGTAATGTGTTGAGGTGAAAGGCTTCAGCTGTCAGCCTGAAACATGGTGCAACAACAACAGCACTCAGAAGCTGAGAGGTTTTGATGTAGCGAGCAGTGTTTTCTGTCAGCAGCGTCTTTGTGAAACATGAATGAAGAAACAGTGTTGTTGTCTGAGTCATCGCTGCTGTCCATCAGGTGTGTTCAGGAGGATTAATGTCTGTGTGACAAGGAGCGTTTTGCTCTCACGTACGCACAAGCTCCACTTCTACAGGGACATTACATAATCAAAACGATTTATCAAAACATCACATGAAACCCTGGAGGAGCTTTTCTAAAGTCTGAGAAACTAACTCTGATGATGTTGATGACAGCCAACAAAACACAAGATAAAACGCAAGTTACTCAGCTCCTGACTCAAGAAAATTATATTAAAAAACTAAAAATACTTCCACTTCTTCATCTCCAGGGCAGCAAGAGGTTCAAGAATCTGATGATTTACAATCAGATCTGTCTGAAAGTGGAAAATGAGAAGCAGCTGGCCTTTGTTCCCTCAGAGAGTGAAATCAACGAATCAAAGCGGCCCACCTGTGGCTCATCAGACACACGACCACATACCAATCAACAGAATGGCTGCAATTTAATTAAAGGTGCTCTGTGTAATTTTCTTGTAACCAAATAAAAGGTATGTTTACATTCAGTATTACAAAAACACATTGTGTGTATCAGTGAGGCCAAACAAACAAAAGTATTTAAAATCCAAAATGATTTACATCCATGTTTCCCAGCTTGCAGTCTTCTTCTTTCCTGTCTTTGTTGGCGTGTTGCAGCCACCTGTTGTTCAGTGAGTGTGACACTATTGGCAGGACTGTTTATCTCGTGTCCTAAAAACTAACCTGATATAAGTGAGACAGTAGTAACACTCAGTCATCAGTGGGCTGAAGGCAATACATCATATTGGCTTGTAAAAGTCGCATTAAAGTTATAATTTGTCCAGGTTGATTTGGCAACATGTGGTTTAATACTACAACAAATGTTCCTGTGAGCAGATACTTTGTCAGAAATAAAACAGAGCAACTTGTGTGTTTGTTTACAGTGCAGTCAAACAAACTCATGCTGTTGTATTAAAATCGGAGGTGTGCAGCTTACTCTTACATTGCTGCCTGCAATATTTAAAACTTATCCGTTAATGAAAGATGCCGATAATTACTATTGTTTTGTAGATACATTTTTAAATGAATGATAATGGTCAGCGCTAACCTCAGAGACAAATGCATTGTGTTTCCTGTGACTGCTTCAGTTTTTTTCTGTTTCACCAGTTGAAGACTTTGAATGTGAAGCAGCAACAGCCTGAAATGTTGAGCTAGCATTAGCAGTAACTTGCTCTGATACGGCTGTGGTTGACTGAACAGTGAAGTTGATATCAGTGAGATACAATTTGATGCTGTATTACATGCTGCACCATTTCCTGTGGGTGAGAAGGCAATTTGAAGCCAATTCAGTGAAGGAATAGCAAAATCGACCACTGATGATGGAAACTACTAAATAGAGGTAATTAGTGAATGTAAATGCTTTGAATGGCTCAAGTAAATCTTAAGGATTCTAACTTTACTTTTAGAAATATATAAATACACCTGCAAATACAATAAATCTGTCCATACACCCACAAGTGAAGATATTTTTAAAAGCCTGAGGCTTTTAAAAGATGAAGCTTTAGATGCTGAACCTCCTTTCACACCAGTGAGCTCCAGTTTAAAGGATCAACCTAAAAACTTAGTAGGAAGGGTTCTGTTTGATTAAATCCAGATTAAACAGGTTGAAGTTTTTTCTTTAAAACACTAACACAGTTCAGATCTTCGTGTTGAGACTCTGCAGTTTTAATGAAGCTCATAATTACACCTGACAGCCTGCATTAACACGACTGCTGCTTTCTGTCTGATGTCCTCTCCCCCTCCTGTTAGCCTCGAGGCTACATGAAAGCTAATAAACTATCTCATCTCTGTCTGAGTGCCGCTGTGATGAGGGTTATCACCCCCCTCCCTCCTCCTCCTCCTCCTCTTCCTCCTCCTCCTCCTCATTTCTGTCTGAATACAGACAGTCAGACCTAATGTAAGCTCTGTGGAATCAGCAGTTTATGTACTTTCATGTTTATAGGGTCAAACGTCACAATCTGACAGCAAGTGACACAGCACACAGAGGGGAGGACACTTTAACCTCCACCACAGTGTAATCATATCTGACACAAAGGTCAAAGGTCAGAGGATGCAAGCTAACACATACACACAAAACCACAGAGGAGTGAGAGACTGACCTCTACGAAAGGATTGGACAATTTGTTGAAAAACTAAATTAAACTCAGAGGCTGTGACAAGGCAAGAATGTGAAGATACAAAGTCTTTATTCAACTCTGTCTCCTATAAATTACATTAATATTCTGCAACAGCAAATATGTTCAGCAAGAGAGAAAAAAAAGCTGGTCAGACTATTTTTTTATCATGAGGAAATGTTTTTAATGTATCTAACCCTAACCCAGCTCAAAAGGGTTTCATGTTTTTCCATATGTCAAATATTCAATGTATGATTCCCTGGGTCAATATGTTGAAATATAAAGCAATTATTCAACAGACATGAAAGTGGTCTATATTTTCCCATCAAATTATTTCTCCCAAAATGTCTTTTCACTTTTAACTGAACCAACCACCTTAACCTTTAGCACAGTTATTTTGCTGCCAAAATCGAACCACACACAGGACTCAGGATGCGAACCCTGGTCTGCACAGCTAACAAGCTTGCTTACTGACCATTAGCAAGTTTGTCAGTCCTCTGAACAAAATGCCAGCCAGGAGTAAAAAGGACTGTGCAGAGAGAATGGAAAGAAGCTCAGGGAGCAATTGTGACTTAATAGTGCCAGCATGTTCGTCGTTGGCTAACGTGTTAGAGATTCTGTCGCCAGCTGTGGCAGGCTCAAGCATCAGGATGCCTGTTTTTTTAGAGCTAACCCCATGATGGGGCTGGTTAGCACACGATCACCTAATTTTAGAAAACATTAACGTACAATAAAACATTTTTATTTCTAGCTGAGACCTTAACATTTCATTTGTTGGTATTACTCTGAAAATAAATTATGCCAGAGAAATACAGTGGAGAGTGAAAAGTGTGCCAACCAATCCCAATCTCCACTACGCAAGGACGCTGACAGAAGGTCAGTCTGTATAATGACGTCATACTAAATGGTGCAAGATATTAACTGAACTGAAGACCATTAAGAGGGAGGAACAGTGCCTCAACGAGAGAGACAGATGTGGCCCACGACCGGTTCATCATAGTTTATAATTATGCATTTCAGTGAGGATGCAAATGCTTCATAGAGATCTTGAATATATTTGGAGGGCGGGGCAAGTTTCCACTGACACAGGTGAAGCATAGCTAAGGCTGCCAATGTTTGCCAGATATAGCGGGTCACCAAGTTGCCCGGTGAGTAGTCAATTACATCACAAAGCTTATAGAACCAATTGTTTCATGAAGACGTGCAGATTAATTTTGCCGTGCCGCTTTACCCTTCAAACTGAAGTCAGCGTGATGATTTATCTGCAGGACCATTGTCAGCGCTTCGGTGAAACAGCTGCAGTGCGTTTTTTTAAAAATTACAGGTCGACTTTTCTATTTCAGTGATCCTGAACCCTCTGAGCTGCTGACATCGAGAAGCCCTGGAGCTTTCTGCAATAATTGGGATTCAGCCTACATGTAGATGATGTGAGAGACGCTGCTCGCTAACAGGTAGTATACCACGGTAACCAAGACAGCAGCGGACCTCTGTTTGCTCATTAGCTGCAGCTCCTTCCTTCTTTAGTTCTCCATCTGCTGCAGAACACCAGGATGAAAATACTATTGTTTCTCATTTTCATCAGTCTGAGCAGAGCATGCTGAGAGAAGACGACTGAACAGCATGTTTGCTGTAAACATGATTAAGGAGACACGGCAGCAAAATGTCATAATAATAATAATAAAATTGAAAACAAAAAACAACTGAAGGAAATCTGATGACTGAGGCTCGACGCCGCAGGTTTGTTGTGGAGCTGCACATTAAAACTGTTAACGGTGGGACGTCTTTAGTGAATGAAAAAGCTGTGTTCACTATGAGCTGCATCAGAGGAGTTCTTAATCAGGGTTTCCCACTTAACTGCACTTCAACACTTGCTTTTACCATCAGCACGAAACATACTACTTTTTGAAAGACTGATACATAAAATATTCTGTGGATTTTCCTGCTCCTATAATGACCTTTTCCTCTAGCGCCAAACTAAACTAAACCAAAGCTATACTTACTTTTCAGCCGCACACACAGAAACTGCAGATTTTCCTCCTCTCTGTTCAGAGTTCATTTAACGCTTTTCACATGAAGGTCGTTTGAATCGCTTCTGATGAAAAACATACGCAACCCTTCCTCAAACGTGACAGGAGTGGATGTTTTGACCTGAAAATGAGGCCGAAAGGAGGCTTCACCCTCCTGTGAGCTGAAGAGTTTCTATGATGGGAAATAAATAAGTTGTTAACTGTGGCTGAAAAGCTTAGTGACAACACTCAGGGACCTCTGAAATCCTCAGAACTGAAAAACACAGTAACCAGCTGATCAGCAAGTTCTTTCACTGAATGAAAGGAAACATAAAAAGTTCACAGGATCTCTGCTGACTTTCATTTTTCTTTCTGCATCAGTTTCTATCTGTATTTGTCTGCATCACACACTTTTAGTATTTTAAAACTGAGAAACCCTGATGCAAAAAACTAAACCAAAGAGGAATGTCAGTTATTTATTATTTATTTAATTTGACGTGCACTGAAGCCCACACTCGTCTGCGCCTGCACGTTCTGTCTTTAGTTTGCTCTTCATGCATTCATGTTCAATTTAAAAACAGTGGATCCACAGTTAGCTTTAAGCTAATTTGCAGTCACGGTCCCTGAATAGGACGTGCAGCACATAAAACATAAAATGGTACAAAAAGCAGTAATGTGATGTGTTGAAATTTTAAACACGTTTAATTTTTTGTACAGCCATAATTATCGAGGTAATCTAAAAAACTAAAGGTCCACAATACCTTCTCTTTTTTTAGATTTAGATCTGCTTTATAAACTTAAAAATATTTTTTCCATCTGCAGGAAAATCTTTATTTATAACTTTATAATTATTATTGTTATTCCTTTTTTACAGCAGTAAACTTGCTTCCTGCCTGCAGGAAGTCATCACAGCAAGTTTACTGATCTCTGCAGTAAAACTCTTGTTGTCAATTTGACTTTGTGTGTCGGCTGAATGAATCACAGATGAACCTCAGCGTCCTGTCTGCGCAAAGCATAAAGACTCACTCACATTACAGCAGAATAATGAAATTACAGCACGCTGTTTTCTCTGCTCTGACTATGTTTTCTCAATAGCAGCTGACATGTAATCTATTCATGAATGAGAGCGAGGAAGTTAAACTGACATCTGGTTGGTATGAGCTTTTATTATCCGTCATCTTTTTTTAAATTCCCTGCAAATTGAAAATAAGAACAACAATCACAGAGCAGGAAAACTGGAGTCACTGTGTTTGTCCTGAGAGCGAAGACAGAGGAATAATGATGAGGCTGAAATTGCTTTTGACACGACGCAGCGGCTGTTTGTTGATCCTCTGATGATAGTTAATGAGTTGTTTGCAGCAGGAGACAAATCCAGAATCCAACATGAGGCTAGACAAAAGTCCCTGAAGCCGAGTTGAAACAAAAAAACACAGCAGAGGACTTTAATACGAGTCAAGGTCGTTACTGTCTGGCATGTTTAACATGATGACCAAGAGCAGCTTTAAAACAGGAAGTGACACGAGATACAGCTGAAACAGAAAGATTTAAGGCGGACTGTGGGTGCTAATCATGCCCTGACCCCTAACCCTGAAATCAATCAAATCAAATCGACGTTTCGGTCCCTTAAATTCATCTTGGAGGAGATGGGGAGTGAGGAACCATGGCTGTATCTTGTGGAGAAGTTTTTAACAGGACAGTAACACCCCTTCAATAGGAATGTATTTATTGATTAGTCAGCAGATCTTTTATTTGTTTATTCTTTTTCTTTTTTTGATTTTCTTTAATAGTGCAACAGGACACAATTTGCCAAATTAGGCAGTGTTGCAGCCATCTGTGTGTCACTGTTGTTGCTGTGTTTCCCCCTACATGGTAATGAGGCTGTGAGATTTCCGGCAGGGGATTGGCTGGTTTTCGAGGAAGTTCTGGCTGATCCCGCCTCCCACATCAGAGGTCCCCGATTGGAGGATTTTATGTTTATGTCTCCCCTGCCCCTAGCCAGCAGGGATGTAACATAATTGAGGGCTCATCTGAGATCACTTAATTGAATCTGGTGGAGAGTTATTTGTTACTCAGATTTTTGAGTGGACACACCTGAGCTTTAGGGGAGTGCAGCTGGCTGACTGAGCTATGGCGGAGCGTTTGTAGTCAACCCGACCCTTGAGAAAATTAACGCCTGTCGTAAAGATGACTTAATTTGTATAGCCACCCATTTCGGAATCGCCAAATCGTTATTGAGAAAGGATCTTCGGAACTGGATTATTGATGGCTTGGTAGATCAGGGAGAGATTGTGCTACCTGAGCAGGCCCAGCAACCTGTGGGAGTGACACTTCCAGCAGACATCCCTACAGAGGTAGGGGATGTGTCTGGCCACAAAGCCCAGCCTGACTTGGACGGCGAGGCAGGTGAGCGGATGAAGACGCCGTTCACGCTGCCACGCTACGATCCATCCCCGCCCAGTAGCAGTGCTCATTCCAGGTATGAGGCCCGGATGAATTGTGCCCTTGCCGTATCGCCAGCATGTTTTGTCCGTAGCGCATGAGAGCAAGTGGTCAGGTCATCTCGGTGTTACCAAGACTTACCAAAACTTTCTTAAGCATTTCTTTTGGCCAGGTTTGAAATCAGATGTAGCCTGATTTTGCCGCAGTTGTCATGTATGTCAGGTCGCAGGTAAGCCAACCCAGGTAATTCCCCGCGCCTCTCTGTGTCCAATTCCAGTGACTGATGAACCGTTTGGCACTATTACTGCTCTTGTTGTCGTTAAAGCACTGATTAAGTTCTCCGCTACTTTCGGGTTGCCACGCATCAATCAGTCTGACAGTGGGTCTGACCAATTTCCAATCTTCCCTCTTCAAACAAGTGCTTAAAACTTTGAATGTGCGCCATGTGGTCTCATCAGCATACCATCCCGAGTCACAAGGAGCTTTAGAACCTTGGCATCAGATGTTAAAGTCGATGCTCCGTAAATGTTGTGAGCGAGAATGAGACTGATGTTCTTGAGCATGATATTGAGCTGACAGACCCCCGGCCCATAAAAGTTCGCCCATACCGTGCTAACCAAAATAAGCGTGAGTTAATGAAGGGAGAGGTGGAGTACCTCCTCCAGCATGGGTTAGCTGTACCTAGCTCTAAGCCCATGGAACTCACTTTGTCTGCTAGAAGCTAAGTCTGATGGTTCGCCACGTTTTATCACAGATTTCAGGAAAGTTAAATCTGTTACAGTGCACAACTCGTACCCGTTGCCTCGCATGGAGGACTGTGTCAACAATTTAGGTAATGCCAGTGTTGTCAGTAAATTGGACCTGTTAAAAGGCTACTGGCAAGTCCCGTTGATCGAGTGTGCCTCCAATGTTTCTGCATTCGTTACCCCCGATCACTTCCTACAGTACACCGTCATGCACTTTAGTATGTGCAATGCGCCCGCCACATTCCAGCTTTGTTAACTGGTGTCAGTAACTATAGCGCATACCTAGATGACCTAATAATCTACACCAACACTTGGGAGGAGCACCTGCATCTCCTTGCACAGGTTTTTGACCGTCTTGCCCAGGCCAACCTCACCTTAAATTTAGTCAAATGTGAGTTTGGTAAAGCCACTGTCACATAATTGGGAAGACAGATCGGACAGGGACAGGTTCGCTTTGTCGAGGCTAAGGTTGCTGCGGTAAGTGCATGTCCTGTCCCGGCTACTCGTAAAGCACTTTGTTCCTTCCTGGGCATGGCTAGTTATTACAGAGGGTTCTGTCGGAACTTCTCCAAAGTTGATTTTGTGTGGACCCCAGAGTGTCAGATGGCGTTTGATAGTGCCAAGGCGTTACTGTGTCATGCTCCAGTGCTAGCTGCCCCGGACTTGGCTAAGCCATTTAAGCTGGAGGTAGATGCTAGTGCTAGTCCAGTGGGGGCTGGCGCTGTCCTACTCCAGAGTGGTGCTGACGGAGTTTACCATCCGGTATGCTATTACTCCAGGAAGTTTAACAAACATCAACTCCATTACTCTATCATCGAGAAAGAGACCCTTGCTTTGTTGTTGGCCTTGCAACACTTTGAGGTGTATGTTGGGTCTAGTTCTCTGCCAGTAGTAGTTTACACAGATCATAATCCCCTTGTGTTCCTTTTCCGCATATACAGTCAGAACCAACGGCTTATGCACTGGGCTTTGATTGTACACGATTACAACCTTGAGATACGCCACAAGAAAGGGACTGAAAATGTGATCGCTGACGCATTATAGGCTGTAAGAGGTGATGTATAGAAATGTACATTACGTAGCGATCTGACTGTGTTTCAGACATTACAGTCTGTGTTTTATGGGGGGGAGTGTTACTGCCATTTGTGTGTCACTGTTGTTGCTGTGTTTCCCCCTACATTGTAATGAGGCTGTGAAGAGTTCGGCGGGGGATTGGCTGGTTTTTGAGGAAGTTCTGTCTGATCCCGCCTCCCACATCAGAGGTCCCCGATTGGAGCGGCGCAACAACCCTCCTCCAATCCCTGAGCTGCCTGCAAGACTGCCTTCAAGCTTCCTCCAGTTCATATAGGCTGGTCTGCTACTGTGTCAGGCAGTGACCATTTCCCATGTAGTTTTACTCTGTGCTGGTCGTTATACTGAACCCGGTGTGTGTCCTAAGTGGAAACCATTTCCCTTGTTAGTTGTGTCAGTGGGTTACCGGGAGTCGGTAACACATCCTGTTTGAACTAAGTGGTTGGTCTGCAGGATTGGGCCAGGAGAAGCTTGTTACTGATATTTCTTACACCTGTTAGTAATTATCTGTTTTAGTTACACTAGGTTTAGGGGTGCTGCGCTCCCCGTGTTTCTGTTTTAATGACGACTACAGAGGTTTTGTTTATTCTTTTCGTGGTAGTTTAGTAATCCCTCATTTAGGAGGAATCTCTTTTTGTTATATTTTGTTCTTTGTTTTACGCAGCACCCGCTTGCCGAATTTCTGTTTGACTTTTGTTGTTACCTCTGTTTAATAAATAATCTTTCCACCCATACCAAAAACATCTGGTTTATGTTTATCTCTCCCCTACCCCTAGCGAGCGGGGACGTAACAGACAGACATAGGTGTAACAAAATATACAACAACATAAAAGAGTCAGACCAAACAGAGGTTAATTTTAATTTGGCACAGATGTTTATTGATTTTGTTATGGGGGGTATGTGTGAGGAGGAGAAGCAGAATATATTTCAGTCAATCAAAATACACTATATTGCCAAAGATTTTGGGACGCCTGCCTTTACATGCATGTGAAGGTTGATGACATCCCATTCTTAATCCGTAGGGTTTAATATGGAGTTGGCCCGCCTTTGCCGCTGTAACAGCTTCCACTCTTCTGGGAAGGCTGTCCACATGGTTTAGGAGTGTGTTCAGGGGAATTTTTGACCATTCTTCGAGAAAGGCATTTGTGAGGTCAGGCACAGATGTTGGACGAGAAGGCCTGGCTCGAAGTCTCTGCTCTAGAGCATCCCAGAGGTGTTCTGTTGGGTTGAGGTCAAGACTCTGCGCAGGCCAGTCAAGTTCTCCAATGCAAACTCGCTCATCCATGTCTTTATGGATCTCGCTTTGTGCACCGGTGCGCAGTCATGTTGGAACAGGAAGGGGCAATCCCCAAACTGTTTCCAAAAAGTTGGGAGCATGAAATTGTCCAAAATGACTTGGTGTGCTGAAGCATTAATAGTTCCTTTCACTGGGACTAAGAGGCCAAATCCAACCTCTGAAAAACAACCCCACACCATCATCCCACCTCCACCAAACTTTACACTTGGCACAATGCAGTCAGGCAAGTACCATTCTCCTGGCAACCGCCAAACCCAGACTTGTCCACCAGTATACAAATAAAAACAATTTAACAAGACGAACTGATGAGACAGTAAAAAGTATGTCTGGCTACTGTAGGAATTCTATTATAATTGCAACTGTATTCTGTAATTCTGTTTATTAAGACATCAGATGTGTGTAAACTGTTAATCTTGACTGGATCATAACAAGATTAATTCAGATTTTTCATTCCCAGTTCATGTTGGCTCTTTTGTGAGGTCTCTCCAAATATTTGTGCTCCACAGCTGCACAGTTATTTTTATCTCTATAATATCTCAAAAGTACCAGACTAACTGCAGCAGTAGCCTTTCACAAAGAAATTTATCCACTCTGTTTTGAGGAGTAAAGGCATCTGAGGGTCGTGAGAGGAAAGCAACCCCTGTAAAGGTTGTGGGTCCAAAATGCAATTTGGAAATAAGCATTTAAGACCTAACTTCAATGTCATAATAAAGTACCTAAAATTTACTTTCAAATAAGAAAAGATGCTGCATAGTGTGCATGTCTCCTTTTCAATTTCATATTTTTTAAAAAAGAGACGTGCATTTTAACATCCTACATAATATTTATCGCCCTTTATCATTTTTTTAAGAGCTTGGAGGCACGTGTGCTAAAACTACATTTAAATTTAACATTAAGTCTTTGAGTTTCATATGAATTGTTTGTTAGTTAACTTACAGCATGAATATGATTGGATGTTACTGGCCACACAGCTGTGACTGAACCAATCACTGTGAAGCATGAATGTAACATCTGATGCAAATCAGTCAATACAAGTGTGACCTTTAATGGAGCCAGTTCTGACAGACAGATGACAAATTGTGTTCGGGCTGAGATTTAAATCTTCACTTTGTCTCTCGTGTACGACACAAACTATAAACGTCCTTCTCCTCTCTGTTGGAGTTTTAAGCAGAAAAGCTTGACAGTTGATTCTGACTACTCATTTGCAGATGTTTCAGATCATTACATTTACATTTATTCAAGACACTTTTATCCAAAGCAACTTACAATTGCTATACATGTCAGAGGTCGCACGCCTCTGGAGCAAGTAGGGGTTAAGTGTCTTGCTCAGGGACACAGTGGGGATTGAACCCGGGTCTCTCACACCAAAGACCCTTTGGCGTTGCTTTTTAATGCACTGTTGCAGTTTGGCTATGTTTAGGCAACAAAACTACATGGTTATGATTAGTTTAAGTTAAGTTGCATGAATTAAGTTATGTAACTGAAGTTAGATACGTAAATTGTGTACTTTATGTAGCTTAAAGCTTGGGAAGGCAACTTTGCAGAAAGTAGCAAGACACAGCCACATTTTGAAAGTATCTAACTCAAAAAAATCCCTCAACCCTTCCTTCAGGCTTCCCTCCAAAGCCAACTTTTCACGCACAAATGAAATCACTGCAAATGAAATCATGCTTGTTCAGTCCAGTGGCAGTCACTGAGTTTTGTTTTTTTTCATTTCTGTGTCAGAGCATTTGATTTAGTCATTGCTGTCGGTATGTTATGAGAACTTCAACAAATCTGACAATACATTATTGCCCCAGCTTCAAGATAAAAAGAAACAACGCTGACTATTTGTTTCACACAGGAAACAAACACTGGTCTCCTCGGTGAAAGTCCTCCCATCCTCCCATTGTGGACTTTTGAGTTATTTATACTAGGCCTTCTTTTGGCGTTGAAAATTACGCTAAAAGGATAAACTGTGTGATGCCAAGGGTCTTTACCGAATGTCTATATGTGAAGACTTGATGTGAGAAGGTGAGGGGGTTAAAAATACCAACAAACAAACAATGGTAGATCAGTTAGTGACGTTGGCACTGAGTCTCTGAATTCCTAAATGTTTCCCCTGATTCCAAATTTTATTTCTGACTTTTCTGCAGATAAAGTCAGTCCCTTGGCTCAGCCAGTGTTTACCGTGTAGTTGTTGATGCAGACACTCAACTGCGAATGGCTCAGGCCCATCCTACGTCCGGGACATGGTCACACCATACACCCCCGCCCGTCCTCTACGTTCTGCTACCGCCAATCAGCTTGCTCCCTCAATATGGGGAGGGGGAGTCCTGGCTCTGCAGAGGTGGAACAAGCTCCCTGCTGACATCAGGACAGCAGAAACTCTAGCGATCCACCAGCACAGACAGAAAACTCACCTTGTCCCATAAACAACAGAAAACTCTCATTACGTCTTTCTGTTTCTAAATGGAGCACTGGAAGCAGCTCAGCATATTTGATGTAGTTGATGTACCTGTGTGGTTCCTGCCGTTTTTGGGTTGTATCCACATAGTTGTAAGTGGCTTTGGATAGAAGCATCAGCTACAAAAATGTAATGCCTTTGTCTCAGTGAGCCGAGGGGGTTAGGACATTTATTGTTGTGCAGTTGGGGTGTGATTTAAATTTTTTAAAATAGCTTCGTCAGTCATGCTCTGTTGAATCACTCACTTACGTTACTCCTCCAGATGAATTTATTCAAATCCAATTACACCCTCTGCAGCTTTTTGCTCCGTTAATTTCTGTTTGTGTTGTTGTTTTTTTTCTTCTCATCTGCGGCGTGTTCATAATTCCCATGAATATATGCTCGACTTAATGGAGCACTGAGAATTAATTTGGACTCTGAAGGCTCCTTAGGTAAGCTTTCCACACCGCAGGCACAACAGTCTATCTGCTGCATAATAGGCTTGTTTCCAGGATCTAAATGAGCTTTATGAGCGGGCAGAGAAAAGAAAAGAGAAACTCAGTAAACAGACAGCGTGAGGGAATTAAATTCATTCTGCAGTTTGTGCTCATTAAAGCTTTTCACACTGAGATGATCAATGAAGAAAAGACAGACAAAACAAAACAGACACCAGCCCCTAAAGCTGATTCTTTATGTTCTTTAAAAGGGTTTCTTTGATTTCCCATTTGGACTTTTTAACTGCTATACTGTATATTCCAGTACGTATGAAAACATGACTGTATGTGTAATATAACAGAAATATGATGAACCACTCTGATTTGATAAAGACATACGGATCGGATATTTCACCTATTTAACCTGATGATGTAATATAAACCGACAGACCTCATCTCTCTTCAAAATAAGACTCACTGCAGCATCACGGGAAACCCCAACCTGCTCCGCGGAGTCTACTGAAGTGCTGACTGTTGAATCTCAATAAACATCTGCTGGATTTTATGATTGTCTTCTTTCTGCAGCGCTGATGATCTGAAACATCTGCATACGAGGAGTCAGAAGCAGCTGGCAGACAAAAACTGCTGAGTTTCTCCTTCAGACTCTCGGAGAGCAGAAGGACTTTTACTGTTTGTGTCGTACACCACAGGCGAAGTGAGGCTTTAAATCTCAGCCTGAACACCGCTTGTCATCTGCGTGTCTGAACTGTGAGAATCTTCAGTCTTGATTTCAGTGACTATTTGAAAGAAAATCTAATTTTGGAAAGTGTAAAACAAACTCCCAACTTTACCATATTTCACCACCAAGTGTGAAGGTAATTATTAGTTCAAGCTGTCAGCCAACCCTGGCTCCTAGAAATTACTTTGGTTTCCAAATAATTTGCAACAGTGAGGATGGTTTGAGGGAAACGTAATGCCGACCGAATATGTTTGATACTGAATGTATATGTTTACTGACATATTTAATTTCTTTTGTTTTTTTAAAGATATTCTTTGCCTTTATTTGAGAGGATTCAAACCCAGGGACACTGTAGTTAGGACTGAGCCTTGTTCATTCTCTAACAACTAAACATCAATGCTTCATTACTAGTATAGTAAAGCAACTATAGTAAAGCATAGTAATGCTTCCTTACTATGAAACTATGGTTATGTTTAGGCACTGGCAGCACTTGGTAAAGGTTGGTAAAGGGAAAATCACGGTCTGGTTTTATACAAAATGTTTTGGGGCTCTTGCCGAAACGATAATGCTGCTGTTCTTCTTTCGTGTTTTGCGGCTGGTTGCTTTTTTTCGTCAAAGTAGGCAGCTCGTGAACGCATTAATGATCAGACTAATGAGACTTCAAAAGACTTAAAAGAGAGATTTAGTACTTCAGCGATTCATTTATCCTGTCACTTGCACGGTTTTACTTGTGAGAGACTGAAAAAAAGACTGCGGCAGAGGCAGGAAATCCTGACAATAAGTCCTTACTACAGTACGTGAAGTACCGTACTGAGTCCTACATTTCCCATAATGCAGCCAGACAGTATCTTTTATTAAACCACGTCTTTCAAACTCCACACCTCCTTGTTTATTTAGGAGGATCTATTGACAGACATGTAATATAATATCCGTGATTATGATTTCAGTGGTGTATAAAGACCTTACATAATGAACGATTATGTTTTTATCACCTTAGAATGAGCCATTTCTATCTACACACACCGCAGGGTCCTCTTACATGGCCGTCGCCATGTTGCGCCGTCATGTTTCTACAGTAGCCCAAATGGACAAACAGCTCTACAGAGCGCGTTTCGTTACTATGGTGAATATGTAATTAGAAGAACAAGTAACATTAGTAGTATAAGTAGTAGTAGTCACCTGGTTTATTAGAAGCAAAATAGAAGCGAAATTTGGACAAATGGAGGCCTACACGTATCATTAATGCTTGGACAGGGAGGGGTGAGCGGTGACTGATGGTTCATTCATGTGGTGGCAGAATAATCAGAATCTTTTTTTCTGCCTTAAATCTTTGCAAAAGGAGAAATATAGCACATGAACACAAACTGAAGTCAGAAGAATGACTTCACAGCTCGGGAAATAGGGCCATCCAAGGAGCATGTGAATGCACCGTGAGCCCCTGGTTGCATGTGTTCTTGTTTTATTTTGAGTATAACATTGTCTTGTAACTTAAGTAAAATCTAAAGTAGATTTTAAGTGGGCTGCCAGGGTTTCACTTGCTGATAATATCTTGGTCTTTCTTCCTGTTGAGATTTGGATTGTGGACAGTGCCATGCAGTGTAACGTATTAAAATATCTGTCAATATTCCAACTGGAGGGTTTGATTTAGACACTACTAGAGTTAATGTCCTGGAATATTAGCACAAGCCAACACTTTGTTGTCAGTTCTATGGAAATTTTAATGTACATTCAACCTCAACCATGCTATAGTACTTTGTTACAAGAAAAGTGATTTTAACTCTGAGTTCTTAATTGAACTTGAGAAAGAACCCTCTGAAAAGTGATGCCAATGCGGAAGTCTCTTAAACTGGCATTCTTTGTAACGGCCACCAGGGGGCGACTAGCCCTACATTCACAGGGGAGTTTGAGTTTATGGCCGTTAAATATGTATTTATTTGGTTTTATCTCATGTTTTCTCTCAATAGCCTGCTATAACTTATCCAGGTGAGATGGGAGTCTACCTGGACAAGAGAGTAAACACGGCAACGCCACATCTAGCAAGTTAATGTTGCTTTGTGCAGAGCTTCCTATCCACCACTCACAAATGTTCATGTTGACTTACTAAAGTGGATTAGTGAATAATCTATTTTAGGGTACGTCTTTGTGGAGCAAGTAACTTCCAAATGTTTTTTGTAGTTTTTTGTAGTTTTACAATAAAAATGTGGATCTTGGGTATTTTAGCTTTGTGTAAGAGTAGGACTGACCGAAAGACCTGCAGCTCCTCGTGGTATCTCTGATGGAGGATAGGCCTATTGTTTTCAGTGATCGTAAATATCACCATATAATAGCTTGTCTACCCACAGTATGTGACATGTGGATGTGAACATTAACTATGTGCTGGTCACTGTAATTACTGAACTAATTGTGAATTCCTCAGTAGAAACTCAGAATCTACTTGTTATTTTTGTATGATGATGCTTTACTTCACTTTGGGGGCACACAAACAGAAATGCTTAGACAGGCTAATTAGTAATGAATGAGTGGTTGCTGGTTTGAGTAAATGAGGAAGGACTGGTCAGTAGGTTATGTCTATAAACAGATATTCATAAATTAATCATTAACTAATAACTCATTAACATCCCCCATGAGTCTGTTACTCAACATTTTTGACTATATGGTCCTGGATTTGGAGTTATTCAGGAACTACTTATTAATAATTAATTCATTATCCGACATCTGAAATTTTGTGGAATAAACAGTCTTTTTATTGATGTACTTTTCAGTACATCAATGTACTAAAAAGTATGTGTTGCTTAATCTATAATGAAAGTGATAATTGCAGCTCTACATTTAGGCCTACAGTATTTTCCTTCTTTGCAAATGGTTTTCATTTGTCAGTCAAATACAACAAATTTGAGAGAGCAGGCAGCAGTGTGTGTGTGTGAGTGTGTGCGCGTGCACGGAGAGAGAGAGGGAGTCAGGTACAGAGGTAGAGTCACAGTGCCTCCTCTATCATCTGTCTCCAATCTTTCTGGATTCTTCCAGTAAAAACCAGCGGACCTTGCTGGAGCTCAGCCCTCCTTCTGTTCGACCAGAACCCAGGTCTGTTTTTACTGATTTGGCTGCTGTTTTGTCTGTTTTCCATCTCCTGCCTTTTTTCGTCGTATCATCATCCACAGCTGCACACAGACGGGACGACAGGTGCGCAAAACACCTAGGACTGCGCGCACACACCTAGATTTTAACACTCCACAGGTCCACAGATTAACGTTACCAACCCCCTAAATAAAGTTGATTTTAGGCATGTTGACACTCAGTTTGGCCTTACACACAGACACGCACACACACACACACCATCACAAAGTCTGTGACCAGACTACAGAGCCGTACCTTCTCTCAGGATCTGGTTGTGGATGACCAGGAGAAACAGGAAGCAGACCGCAGCGGCAGTCAGAGCCCAGGCCAGCCGGAGGAGCTGCATGAGGGAGAGCCGCGAGCGCAGGGGGAACCGAAAAGTCCAAACTGTGATTATCCGCAGGCTGGTGCCTCCTCACTGCGCCACATCCATCCCGATCTGACCCAGAGGAGGACGGTGGCGAGAGATGACTGGCATCTCCGGGATATAAATCAACGCACGAGCCTGAAGTGACTAATCCAGAGTGGAGAGATTTTAACGAGCAGAGAGGTTTTTGTTTCCCTCCCAGGACTCTCTGGGAGAAGCTTCCTGGGTCCTCGCTGCGCTCCTCCGGCGCCTCACGGTGCGCAGCGGCGGCCGAGATCAGCAGCAGACGCCTGGGGTGATCCCCTCCACCACAGCATGTTCATCAAAACACAAGATCTTCACCGAATATTAAGTTTTCCGCCTCCAACTTACAGCTCTCTGCGCTTCGGATCCACCAGGAGTCTTCCTCCGCTCGTTCGCGTAAATTCCCCAAAAAGTGGAAAAACCGACACCGGGCCCGGTTGAAGCTGCTCAGCGGGCATGTTGCACGTCTCCCCGCCGGGTCTGTCACCCCACGGACCGGCTGTTCGGTTGTGGTGAAGAGTTGAGGAGGAAGAGGAGGAGAAAGAGGAGAAGATGCAGCTGCTGCCTCCGGGTCTGAAGATCCGCCGTGATCTGCTGCGTCCACATCTCTCTCTCTCTCTCTCTCTCTCTCTCTCTCTCTCTCTCTCTCTCTCTCTAATCACGGACTGACGTCACACCGCTTACAATAACGTGTGTCAAAACCATCCACAAGCTGTAAGACACCGAGACTGATGCGCTACAGCAAGGGCTGAAAGGGGCAGCCTGGTGTGTGTGTGTGTGTGTGGAGGGGTTACAAAGCTTTATAAGTTGTAATTAATAGTTTATTAATGATTAAACTGATGCTTTACACGAGTCAGTTTGTTTAGTGTGGACAGTCTGTGAAAAGTGGTTTAACTGTTTAACCTCTGAACTGATGCGTAGCATTGCTTTAAAAACACTTTACAACGCTTTAAAATTTGATGGCTTAGCATTATTAGCCTACCACGAATCAGCCAATGAAAACACCAGCCAGGGATTTTCACAACCTGGCAACCCAAATAAATTGTTCTTATTGGGGCTGCAACTAAAAATGATTTTCATTATCCATTAATCTCCTGAATAATAAAAAGAAGTTTTAGAAGTTTTCTCTTTATTTTGTAATTCTGATTTTATTTCCTTTCTTGCCTAATAAAATGTTTTAATCCTCATTCAATCATGCAAAGCACTTTGTAATTTTGTTTTGAAGATTAATTTGAAAGTTCCGTGTATAAAGTTTACCATTAATATTATTATAAGTGTCTTGCTTTTGTCTGAGCAACAGTCCGACCACCCAAAATATTCAGTTTCTATCATGTAAGACAAGTAAGAGAAGCCAATTCTCAAATATTCAAATATTTTGCACGTTTGCTAAAAATGATTAATCAAGATTTATCAAAATAGTTGCAGATGAATATTCTGTTGATCGAGTAATCAATCATTACATCTAACTTCTGTACAAATTTGCAGCAGTGAAACGTTTACTCAAGTACTGTACATGAGTACAAATTTGAAGTTGTACTTTACGTGAGTATTTCTTAATACCACTACTTGACCACAATTCAGAGGAAAATATCATACTTTTTACTCCACTACAGTTATATGAAACCTTTGGGTACTTTTACAGATTCAGATTAATAATAAAATATAAACTAATATATAAAATATAACTAATATTTAACAACAGTCAACTAATTGTTTAAATTGTGATGTATTATCATAGATCAAGCTACTCGAAACTACTCTACATAAAGTTGTTAAAATTATCTCCACTGTTACCTGCCACAACTTTAGTGACACTAAGTAATTATAATCCAATAATAATCCTATTTATTTAATTAGAATGATGCTAAAAATCTGTACTTTTATTTAAAATGTTGGATTTTTAGGACTACTACTTTTACTCAAGTAGAGTACTCGGTCCACCACTGCAAATTTGTGTGCAAGTCTTTTTGCGAATTCAGCAGTTTTGTACCCCACGTAAAAACTTCTACTGTTGCTTCTTCCATTATGAAAAAGCAACACGTCTGGATTTAAACGAGAAGGGTTTTGTCAGATATAATCCTCCTTCATGAGAATGTTTTTGTGAACAGTCTGTGCTGTTGTCACATGGATCCGCAGTTGTTGGCGAGCAGCCCTGACTACATGAATTATTGGAGTGATCTACCAGCCAACAACTATTTTTATTTTTTCCATGAACTCAGATGTTGTTGTGATCCAAGTCTACAATCTGCTGATCTTTATATTATGCTCTATGTTTTATTTACCATAAGGGTATATATTATTCAGAGCTTCTGTAAAAACTGAAGCTGCAGTCGACAAACAGTTGGAAATGATACAAAAATGTTCTTTACATGTAGCTAAATTACTTCTAATAACACATTTGTGTCTACAAATGTGACAAATTATACATCCTCGCTTTCAGTATTTTGGTATATTTCTGGTTATAAATCTTTATTGATCCGAAAGGTAAGGACAGAGTTGATAGAGACTAATAGATAAGTCAATTAAATACATAATAAGAAGCAGAAGAAAAAGGAAAAAAATATGATTATAATACATGAGCTATTCAAGAATACAGGGTGAAGTGACAGTTTAAATGGTTTAAAAACACATGCAGACAATAACAAAAACATCTTGACTGTCCTCCCTTTTTTACTCTTTAATTACTCAGCAAGAACTAAATATGCAGGCTCAAATATAAAAGGTCGACACGACATTCCCAGTACTGTACCCTGTAGATACCTAGTATTTCCAAAAATACAAGTATAATTTACTTCTGCTTTTCTCTAAAGTGCTCAGTTGTTACCAGTTTGTATTGTATTGGTACAGAACCAAATGACACTGTAAACTCTGGGCTGTATTACACAGTATAACCATGTTATGTCTAATATAAAACATGTTGGGCTCAGTAAAAGGATGTTCTGTATGTTTTTAAAGTAGGAGACATCTGGAAACATGAATTTACCAAATCTTTTTTTCATTTCTTTAGCACCCAATCATTTTTTTTCAAACTTCACCTAAAAATTCCAAACAGCAACATTTGTCCTCCGCATTCAGTGTTTGGAGATTAATGATGGCAGGTAAAACCGTTGGTTGTTGATGGAGGCGTTTGATGATGACAGCAGCAGCAGCAGTGCGTCTCTCCTCTCTGAATGAATCCATCTGGCTGATTGATCGTTCAGCTTTAGAGGCTCCAGGTTACGTTCAGACTCTTATCAAAGGTCTCAGCAGCTCTTGTCTGTCAGACGGACTCCATCACCGCTGCCCTCCTGCTCTGACGGGGATCTGTCTCCGTCAGGTCGTGCTCTCTGGGCCTCTGGCAGCTGTGATTATTGCTGATGTTTTCCTGCCATCGATTACCTTTCCACAGAAGCGTCAGTCAGTGGCTGGAGGGTTCGTTTGGGAAGCGACCGGAGAGAGAGAGATCAACGCAAATGCTGTCAGGACTCATCTGGCATCTGTAACGGCACAGGAAATGAAAACTGTCTGTTTGACAGGATGGAAAGTTGGGAGGAGATGAAGATGGTTCAGTCAAAACAAAAAAGGTCTGAAAGGAACACCTGATGCACAGCTGTGACAACAAACTCTGTCAACTTACCTAAAGCGTACTTAAAGCAGCAGTGTTGATGTAGATACTGGATTGATTTCCAATTTGCATTATCAATTAGAGCAGGCACCAGTGTCTCTGGATGAGCAATGAAATATGTAATGTAGCAAAAGTGGCAAATTTGACTTTTACCAAATTCTGTGGAAAGTACGGCAAACCCGTCTTTCTTATCAACAAAAGCCTTAAGTGTAATTATTTGGGGGTTTTTTTGAGAAAATTTAGCGTCCACTTTGTTTAATACTGACATAATGGATCCAACAGAACTTTCCACATCAATGGCAGCCATCTTGGTTGCTTACATAAATGTCTCAACCAGTGGCCTGGCAAGGTAACAGGCTTATCCAGGTAACTTCAGGAGTAACGTCTCGATGTTGGGTGTAACCTTCTAATTAACCCTTACAAGTGGATAGGTGTTAACCGAGGTCTATTGCCATGGAAATACACTGCATCTCTGAAGTGCTCCGAGCAGGTTTTGTTAGTGGTTGACTTGAGGTTACCCCGTATGTGTTTAGATTTCATCCTGATTTGTTCCACTGCAGTTTCAGCTGAAATGAAGTTATTCTTAACACAACAGCATTACGTTCAGACAGCGAGCCCTGCAGCCTCTGTTATTTTAGGGAAAAGATTTTAATTAGGCTAAATGACATGACAAATTGAGATATGTAGCTGTATCTGTAGGCTCCAAGTGAATTATCCTGTTTTCACATAGACCATTTAGATTGACTAGTTTACATGTCCAAAAAGTACAGAGCCAGGGTGGGGGTTAATAAACCGAGAAAAAATAATCCAAAATAAAAGGGGTAAATTTACAAGAACAAAAGTCGGAAATTACCTGAAATTAACAAAAAATCCAAATCACTTGTGTTTTCCTCTGAATACACCCAATTCACGGCAAAGTCTCTATGGTGCAAGATAGTATAGTGATGGTGGGCTAAACTCACGATGTTTCCTCACTGCTAAAGCCAATTGTGAAGTCTAATATAATCCCAGTCTGATTGCATCTGTGTGTTGTTAAACAAGCCCTGTAAGTTTGTGAATGTTTTTTTTTTCACATTTTATTTTCTGTAGAATCCATCCGCATTTTGCACATTTTTGCTCTTAATGAAAACTGACAGCAAAACCAGTTCAGCAACTCAACTTATGTTCATCAACAGGCGGCTGTGACTTGGGAGGTTGAGGGGGTCGTCCGCTGATGTCTGGGTTGGTGACTTGTTCCCTGACTCCTCCTGTCCACAAGTGTCCTAGGGCAAGATACTGAACCCTATGTTGCTCTCAATGTGCAAGCCAGTGCCATCAGTGTGTGTGTGTGAATGGATCAATGAGAGGTAAATTGTAAAGCGCTTTGTTGGTTGAGGTAGAAAAGCACAGTGGTGGAAGAAGTATTCAGATCTTTTACTTAAGTAAAAGTAGTAATATCACACTCAGAAAATACTTCACTACAGCTAAAAGTCCTGCATTTAAAACCTTACTTACGTTAAGGATTATTGGCAAAATGTACTTAAAAGTACCAGAAGTAAAAGCACTCACAGTGCAGTAAATGTTCCCTGAGTGTTTTACTCTCATAAATATTAGATCATTATTCAACACCCGATGGGAAAATGCAGTGTCACTGTTTGCACTGGTTTTACATAAATAAAATAAACACACAGTTACAGTTACAAAACATACACAAGTTACACACAAGACACACAAAGTATGTGTCAAGCAAGCGTGAAGGAGAGCAGGGTGTGAACTACAGGGGAGCCAGGGGGGAGCTTGGCTCCCCAAAATAAGACATCAACTCCCTTAAAAGAATAATTTGTAATATTTTATGGGTCTCTAAGATATTAACAGCAATTTGCAATTCATTTCTTTATTTCTCTATCATCATGGATCCATGCGTAAAATCAGGAGCGTCAGACTTCATCCAGCCAGAGGGAACGATCACCGACCGTCTGCAGTGGGCAAGTCGCTCCGTGCTCTCCTGTCCCGGGCCCCGTACGCTCCACCGCCCCACTCCCTCTCCAGTATGGGTTGTGTCGCTAGTACGGCTGATGCCCTGCGAGCGGTTTGTGATTGTTCCCTCTGGCTGGATGAATATTACGCGTGAATCACGCTCTACTGCAGCTACAGAACTTTCTAAATTCTTCCCTCTCATGGAGAAAAGAAAGGTCAGGTCGCAAACACAGCCGCAACCGCTGTGTGAAGCGTAATTATAGCAAAATGGCTTCATATGTTGACAATAATAATAATTATTATTATAAGACAAACATGCCTGATACTTGCACAGTCAGCCCGAGGCCTACATGCTTGCAGCTAATAATGATTCAGCAGTAAGAATCACAGTCTGCCAATTAAAAAAGAAGAGCTCTCTGAAAAGCTATGGTATAGTTCGCACACTGATTAAGAGGAATGATTTTCTGTAGCGGTCCTTATTACTGCAGAAGGATTCCCTGACTGAAGGTTGTCAAAAATAAAGTAATTACTAGTAATTACAGCAGTCCAACAAATGTAGTGGAGTAAAATGTACAATATTTGCCTCTGACATGTAGTGGATTAGAAGTATAACGTAGCATAAAATTTAAATATTTAAGCAAAGTACCTCTTATATGTATTTGTTGTAGTAAATGTACTAAGTTACAATCCACCACTGGAAAAGCACTATGTAAGTACAGGTCATTTACCACAACAATGATTTTTTAAAATGCTTTGAATTGCACGTGCATGCCAACCTGAACAAAAGTTAACACCATTAACTGGTTGGTATTCAGAACAAACTCTCCTGTTTGCAGAACGAACACTTTTTTTTTGTCCAAATATGCATGAACGGAGAGAAGTGTGCCGTCTTTCTTTGATGAAGAATAAAGTGTAAACCCCATTAAAAACCCTCTGGGGGTCTTTGTGTTTATTTCATGGAAATCAGCTCCATGTGTGCTTCGCCATCAAAACTCCTCCAGACTGTGTTACAAAGAATTTCAGCAGGCGTGAAGGAAGCAGAGGAAACAAAATGCAAATTCACAGCAAAACTGCACACAATCATCGAGAACGACACAGCTGGCTTTGAAACGAGGAGCGATTCTCTTCTTCTCTAACTCAGAGCTGAGGATCAGTGGCTGTGTTTGTTTCTTTAGTGTCTGGGTTTCATTTTGTTCCTCCAGGAGCCAAATTAACACCGCAGCAGGGACAGATTCACTCTGACAAACGCTGTTTATTTGGTGATGAGCAGAAATTGTATGGAGCCGGAAGAGAGATCGTACCTGCGACTAATGAGAGTCCTCAGTACAACGATTCACAGAAAAACCCAAAGACGCACACACGCATCTGTCTTTCTAAACCACTGAAACATCTCATTTAAGACATTTTCAAACACTCTCTCAAATGAGGGCGCCATGGTCAGCCTCGGGGGTTTGTGTAACAATGTCACCAGTCTGGGGCCCCGGTTGCCTTTTCATGTTCTGTATTGGCTTGTTTTGATGTTTTGTGATGGTATCGTTAGAGAAGGATAAAGCCTAGTTCCTTTCAGTGTCTGATTGTTGCGTCACCGGGTCATGATCAAGCCTAGAAGACATCTTTTTTCCTCACTGTGGGTACAAACAAGTCTAAGAGCTACGGCCATGTTAGAGGCTAGTTTGAGCTAAATGCTATAACACTTTTAGCAGTGTGATGTCTAGGAAGTTTAATGTTTAACATGTTTACCATTTCAATGTTAGCATGTTTGCTAATTGTTAATCCTGGTACTTACAGAATACTTGCAGATACCTGATGACCTGACGATGATCATGCCAATCTATCCAATTCCAATGTGGTTCACCAACGTTTAACATATTTTGGTGAGTCCAATAGAATTTAAAACATCGGCAGTAAAGTCAGCATCCACTTAGTTTAGGGACATAACTTGTCACAGCAAGCTGCTTTATTGATTATTTCCTCTTGAAAGTCTCCGGTCTGAACCTGCCGGCTGTTTCTCTGATGCTCAATGAAGTTCAGCCAGCTGGAAACCTGCTCGATTGCTTTCAGCATGTGACACGTAAAGATGACATTTAGTCAAAGCAGACCAACTTAATCTGATGTGGAGGTGCTCAGTGTGGTTTTACTCTGACCTTTAGAAATGTCAGTCACATGAAAACCCTGTGACCACACACACTTCAGGTTAGCCTAAAATCACTTGATAAAAAATTGCTGTTATAAGTATTTTTCTGAAACAAGATACCATCCAAACAGTGTCGGACTTTGACACCAGAGACCACTTTTCCACACCCGTCTCCTACATGCTTCTTTTAACCTCGACCACCATCTTTCTCGAAACTAAAACAAGCAGGTTTCGTGCCTAAACCGAAACAAACCTTAACCACACAGGTGGCAGATCACAAAGCAATCATATGAGTAATTTTAAAAGGTTCCGACATCTTCGAACCTCCATTTGTGAGGACTTGATTCTCGGCAGCACAGGAAGTATGTGCAAGAACAAAAGCAATTTCAATGATATTTTGAGAGTGTATTTCCACTGATCCGCTTCATGTGTCTTGAATGTATCGTAACGCTCTCTGATATCAAAACAGCCAAGCGTAAATGCAAATATTTGGCCACATAACTTTGGTAAATATCGTATTTTGAAGATTTAAAGTTTTTACTTTAATGTACAACTCAGTCATATGCTGTAAATTTAGAGTTATAACAGAACTGTGTAACTGTACTTGTGTGAGTTTGAAATATGAGTATCTGACAGCAGCAGGCTGATTACACACAGCAGCAGTAAAACCTTAAGTATCAGTGATTAAACACGACACATTTTATCACCGTGTGAGTTAGTGAATCACGACAAACCTGCAGCTGAAAGGAAACAAGTAAATCACATCTGAAAACTGTAGTTCAGCCATATGCGAAGTGATATCATTATCAGAGAAACATTTTTTTTTATCTCTGTTTTGGTCCTACGGTTACATATATACAGGTTGAAGATGACAGCTCTATACTAACATTTAAATATATACAAAACGATCACAGAAAAGGTTAGAGGCGATGGAATGAGGCAGCTGATGTCAATGTCAACTTATTTAACTTCTTGTTTTACAAAAGCTTAGGTTTCCTCAACCACATCAGCATTGAAAAATGTAGGCTACATTATATTTACTCCAGGGCGGCACAGCAAGAAGGTCTTGGGTTCAAACCCCGGTTGCCCCGGCCCTTCTGTGTGGAGTTTACATGTTCTGCGTGGGTTCTCTCTGGGTTCTCCTCCGGGTTCTGATCAGCATCTTGATACGCCACACATGTGATGTGGATGGATTATCTCAGCACAGGAGAAGTGCTCACTAACACAGATTTTGACAGATTTGTGAACAATATTTGAGAGAAAAAGGCCTTTTGTGCACATAGAGAAAGTCTTAGATCTTTGAGTGCAGCTCAGGATGAACGGGGGGAAAAACAAAAGTGTTGCATTTATAATTTTGTTCAGTGTATTGTATTGTATGATGGTTAAGGTTGGGGTAAGTTGCTTTGGGGGGGGCTGTCAACGGCTTAAACACAAACTCCGCTAGCTAGCTGGTTAGTGACCTGAAGCGCTACTAGAGTTTCTGGTTACCCCAAGGTGCCATATATAGACGCGCCTGGAGGCGTCTCCTACGGACGCCAAAGGGCTCTTTTGCGTCAAATATTTACGCTTTGTCACCCTTTCTCAAATCCTCTGTATATGACGCCCTGAGATGAGAAGAACTTTCACTCAGGAGACTAAGATTTGAGTCCCGTGTGAAAGAAAGTTGACATGTTTTAAGTTAAATAACGTTTTGTAAGATGACTTACGTAATGTACTTATTTTAACCAAAACCACAATCTTTTCCTAAACCTAATTAACTGGTTTTGTTGCCTAAACCTGATAAAACTACCACTATTTGATATTGTTTCATACCACGTGTTAAATGTCATGTGACTTAGGTCAGCTGACTTAACATACTTAAGGTCCGGTACGTCTGTCAATGGACTCGTACATGTCATTTTGGACAACAGTCTTGGACAATCAACCTATTTTGTTGTTTAAGTATGAAGACTTACATCATGGGTGTAAATTTCATCTCGCAGTAGTAGTACTAGTAGACAATAAACATTAAATTACAAAAATGTACTTGTATAGGATACGTGTACACAGAAGGCCAACAAGTGGCCAACAACTCAAAGCAATAGTTGTTTATATATAACGACAGCAGGCCAACTGATCTGCCTCTACAACTGTAGATCTACGGTATCAGCCTAATATCTGTTCACACACAGGATTATTAAGAGATGCACAGATCCTGGCTGATTCTAGTTACTGATTTTTTAAAAGGTCTGGCCTGCTGATTCTAATTTTGGCCGATTCCTATTTTATTTCTTTCCTAAGATCTATAACTAACAGCACAAACATTTTTGTAACTATTTATTGGAAATATCTATTTTTTTTAGGATCCCCATCAGCACTAGTATAGGAAATGTTAGCTATTCTCAACTGTATGGTCATAATGAAACATCGATTAGCAAATAACATTAGCATTTTCAGTGGAAGGGTTTGAAAATAAATTGAACATGACCCCCCTCGTCCCCCCCGTGATTTCCGCCTGTGAACATTATTCTGAAGTAAGCCATTCTGCATAATTTTGGTACTTTAAGCACATTTTGACGCTGAGAAGCGAATGGCTCGCGTATGAGGACGTTAATAGTGGTGATCTTAGCACTGCATCGCTGGTCGTAAAGTAAAGTTAGCCCTGGACAAGCTAGTAAAATTTTGGCCACTTCTATGCTGATTTTGTTCAAGTTCGAGGCTATGAATGTGTATGTTTGTTTTAGTCAAAAATGAAGACAAGAACTAGTGTAATTTGAAAAGGTGTAGCAAGTGGGAGATGACCAAACACTATAACTTGCCAAGGCTACTGCCAACAGAATTTGTTTTCACATGTAAACTGTGTTTTCAGTGTGGACGTTGTCTCGTTTTAGTCAAGATATTGTTTGTTGTGTACCTTTTAAAAATCTATCTTTTGTTCTTTCATTCTGTGTCTTTTTAAATATGTAGAAAAGTTTTAAAAAGCACCCTTTAAACTAAAACCCTTTTATTCTTCTGACCTTTCTGCTTCATATTTGCAAAGAGACGAAACTGTGCGTTAAACAATTCATTTGCAGTTCTTCCTGCAGTAAAGATGAGCAATGGATTTTTTAACAAACCATGTTATAAACAAGCAGAGACAATTTAAAGAGCCATCTCTCCTGTAGATATTGCAGCTGTAAAACAATGCTGGGACTTAAACATTATCTGGGCGGACTAAGAACAGAGACTGGTTCAGTTCTTTAGCCGGCGGAGAGAGAGCTGAAACAAGTTTAATGTTCCCATAAAAAGAGGAACAGGCAGTGAATGAAACTGGCCTCAGGTCAGCAGTGAGCACATTTCATCCAAATGCAATCTGAAATGTACATTCTGTTTTCAATCATTGCTATGCAGAACACAGAGTTTCTCAAGGCAACACATTAAAAAAGTGAGCTCAAATTTGTGTTTCTTTCTTCGGTCCTCAGTGTTTCTCTGGAAAATCCAGCAGGAAAATAAGCAGAAAGTATTGTTTGCAAATAAAATACATTCATCCAGCAGGGAATTTTGCCAGCTGATAGTAGAGCAGTAGAATAGATTGTCTTTATGATATCAGAAGCTCATTTTAATAGAGTAATATAAGGCTCAAAGCTCACACAAAAAAATTAAAACAGAACACTTATCCATGATAAAACCTGTCTCTTAGTAATGACATTTTTATACTATTAATTTTGAGAGAAACTTAATATGGCTTATTATGATTTTTCAAGATACTCATGAAGCATTATTTTTCATGAATGTACTGTATCTGGTAAGTCATTAAATCTCACTTGCAACTAAACTATGATTAAACCAGACACGTGGTTGTGTTCAAGAAACACAGTGTTCTTAAATATTACAAAAGTCAACAATAAGTTTATTTTACTAACGTTTAAAACCACAGTCATTCCTGAATCTCAACTTGCTTTTGTTGCCTTAGCTAGACATTAACATTTAAATTAAAAAACCCGGACGTCTGCATACTGAAGAAATCTGCAGCAACATGATTCTGCACAGATGTTTAAGTTGTTTTTCTCTCTGAGGTCAGCAACTGAATTACAGGTGAGTTTCCCTCTCACAGGTTAACCTCAGAGCTGAGTGGAAGCCCCCCCCCTCTCGCCCTGACCCCACCCCCTGCTGCGTCCCTCCTTATCACCTAATAGGCACATTATTCAGTCGGTGTCTGAAGGTTCTGCTGCAGCTGGATTTATGGTTCGTCTTTAAGTCAGAGGTAGAGCAGCACATTAGGCAGATCAGAGTGGCCTGTGTGGAATTATTACGCTCACTTTACTGCACAGGAGGAGGATTAATTAAAGGAAACACAGAGGTAATACATCAGCAGGCCGTCACTTCATTTCCCCCTGCAGAGACACAGATTGTGGTTATACTGTATACCAAACACAAGTGTGAGGCTGTTGCACAGAGTGCATATCAGTAGTTTAAGTACCACAAAGAGTCGTCTTTACAGCAGTACATCAAGGCTTCAATTATCAGGCTTCATATTTCATTGCAGTCCTGCTGAATAATATCACACCGCCCCTGCTGCCGTCATGAAATATGTTACTTAATAAAAAGCAACTTTTCATGTTGAGAATTTATATCTTTTTGCACACTAGAGGCATTTATGAGAAACTTCTGTTAAACTAGCTCTCCGTTTTCAGCCTCCTTAGGCTACCAATATTTTTGAAAATTTGTTAGCTAGCTAGCTGGGAACATGCTAGCGTGAGCACACCACAATTGCCCCCCTCCTTACTTAGTGCAGAAAATGTGTTCAGAATGGAGGAAATTAAGTGGTAATACACAAAGTGGTTAACGTTATAATATTTACTAGTTTCATCATGTGGTTGAGGATAGTGCGAGAAATAACCCTAACCCTAACCCCTAACCCTAACCCTTATTTTTCCTTTTCCACTTGGTGACTGCTAGTGCTTAGTTAGCTAGACGCTAAGTGCTAGCATTCCAGAGCTATAGCCAGCCACAGAAGCCAAACGATAGCTAGGTTTGCTAGGTTGATTACTAGAAAAACATGACACCACCACAATAGTCAAAATGTAAATGTTAACGGATAGTTAATGTAAAATTGCTATGAAATAATCTGTTGATTATTTTCTGATAAATGTTATGCCCGTTACAGGACTGGAACCAACAAAAAATACTAACTAATAAAAAAAAATCATAAATTATCAGTTGCCAGTTAACTGAGTAATTTACTAAATGACTGCACTGCAAAAATTTATTTGTAGTCTCTTGTGAAACAGCCACTTATGGGGCCAGTTGGCGAGCTAGTCGCTAACATGCTAGCCAGCGATATAAGTCAAAACATAGTTATGGTTGTTTACAAGCTAAAAGCAATAATAAGTTAACTAAAGCAAAAGCCTTTAACTTACGCTAACAATGGTCAGTGTTGTCCTGTTTGATGAAATTCATGTGTCGAATGAGGCAAATGCAAGTGACTAAAACAGATTGCACAAATTATGTTTGGATTTCTTCAAACTTCACACACACTCACCACAACCACACTTTGTCACTTACCTTTGTCGAACCCACGTCTCAACATCACTTCACGGTGTTTTTCCCCTCTGGACCATCTTCAGTGCTGGTGAACACCACCAAGCAGAGAGAAAAAGAAGGTCAGACTGAAGGAGCATTGCTAGAAAATTCTCCGGATACTTCAGGAAATTCAAACTGTTAACCTGCAGAGTAAAATAAGGGGCTTTCAGACTGGATGTTGATTCTGATGTTTCTGGCGTGTGTGAGAGCAGCTTGAAGTCGACAGTCCTGATAGCTCACTGTGTTAACAAGCAGTTTAGTAACACTTTGAAATTCTAGTTTTGTTTTCTCTGTCCAAAACCAGAAGAATCTAACCAGGAAACATATCTAGATTATTTAAGATGATAGGATTTATAGTTTTACAGATAAGATAAAACACTCTCTGGCTGCAGTAATTATGAGATTAGTCTCTTTGTTGTTGAAAATCAACAACAAAGAGACTAATCTCTAGTCATCGCTGTCATTTGAACTCTCATTTTAATTATTCTGTGTGAGTGCTGATGAAGCTGTTGAAATCCTGTTAGCTTACTGAGTTAAGAGGTATTTTGAAATGCCTGTCTGGAATTATAAATATGCCTGTTGTCAAGTAAGATATGTCAGGTTTCAAGTTAAATTAAACATTTATATCCCATCTTTTTAATTCTAGCAGATTTCCAGTCAGTTTGACCCAGAGGAGGAACCTCTGCAGGCTGTTTGATGATGCTCCCTGGCAGCTCATTCATCTGAGGATGAGCAGTAAACAAAAGAGCAATAAGAGTTCTTCTACGATAAGACTTTGATTCATCCTGTTCTCTTATCACATGCTTTTCAGACTCACCTGCAGCAGGCCTTATTTCCATTGACACACCAAACCTTCCTTGCCACCATTTAATCTGAGGAGTTTACATATAAGGCAGATGGGAAGACGGAGCCCTGTATGTCAAAGACGATGATATCTGGAGGGAATTAAACTGACAGGCCGTCATATTTAGATAAAAACATGCACTTGGATTTGGATTTACTAATAGAGGATTTAAACATAAAGACACAGTTGGAAGTCCTGGAAAGTCCAACAAAAAGCATATAACATTATCGTTTTCACATGGACAAGGCTGCATGTGATGAACACGTAAAATGTGTCACATGTGAAAAATGTTCATGTATGTCTTTAGTTGCAGAGCCAACTAAATTAAGTCGTTCTTCCAGGAGGTACAGACATGAAATTAACAGTTTTAAACGTAAGTCTTTGTCAGTTTTAACATGAAGAGAAAAATACTTAGGTGGCACTACAACACATTTTTCTATTAATTCACAAGTGCATTGTTTAAATGTCTCCACCAATAATAATATAAAAAACAAAATAAATTCATTTGTACAGGACATAACATGCATAAAATGCAAATCAAATGACCAGCCTGTCCTAACCTGAGAAACGGCCGTATAGGCTGTAAGTTAAATAATGTTTTGTAGGTTACTTACATCAAGCACTTTTTTCCTAAACCTAACCAAGTGGTTTTGTTGTATCAGCGTAACCAAACCATGACGTCACGTGACTTACATAACGGTACGCCTGTAGCTGGACTGGTACCTGCCAAAGATTGCACATGTTGTTTGGAGAATATATATTATATGCCATTGTGCTTTCCAAAATAATTGTGACATTTACAATGAAAAAGGATAACTAAAAAATAAAGTTTAATTAAAAATTAATAACTGGCAGATAAAAAGTCTTTTATAATGTATCCCTGCACCTTCAGCTCTGACTCGTATCGGGTGCTCGGACCTCAGTGTTTGTGCTTTCTGCTCCAGTGAATGTTATTATTATTGTTGTAATATTATTGTTGCTCGACTGCAGTGGTGAAATGTAACTTAATACATTTATTCAGTGCTTTACTTGAGTAATTTCTATTCATGACACATTGTACTTCTACTCCACTTCATCTCAGAGGCAAATATTGCACTTTTTACTCCACTGCATTTGTCTGACAGCTACTTGTCAAGAGTTTTTTATACCCTTCCTGTCAAGTAAAACCATGTATCTCCAAATCTGGTGACTCTGAATGTGAATGTTTGTGATAAACTGAAGGATGATGTGTTTCTTTGTGGGTTGAAAAAAAGTCTCCTCCTTCTGAAAAACTACATAAAAACATATGATAAGTTTTACTTCACAGTGTAGTATTAGTTCTATTAGTGTCTGAATACTACTTTCACCACTGGTTGTCTGACTGTAAATGCCTTGTTGACAGGTCCATATTGAATATCAATGAGATAAATCTCATTAAATAAAGTTAGTGAAGTTGATAATATGATGCCGAGAAATAAGATGGTGTTAAAACTCTCCACATCTGACTGAATGTAGCGGACGCACTCGGTGCTCACGTCAATGACATACAGCAGCATGGAGTGTAACAGTGGACTGTATGAACCTGCTCCGCAGAGACTTGTCACTTCAATTTAATCAGCTGCAGCTTCATATTTCTTCAGCAGAGAAACTGTAGCAGCAGCTCATTACACAAATTAATTCATGGGAAGGTTACAAATTAGCTTTATTTCTTATTTCTAAATGGACATGCGGGATCCAACAGTACTCCTGGAAATTAAAAACCTGATAGAGACACTGAATTAAAAGTAATTCTGCTTTTGAAGGACAGTTTGGGCACTTAAAGACAACAAAGCCCTCTGAATTTAAAAATGAGATTGCTTTTAGAGTATTTTTGAAATTGTTTCTAGGAACGTGTCACCTGTGTGAATAATGTTAATTATTAATATATGATTATAATGGCATGGGAACAGTGGGATATTTAGGAGTAAAAGTGCTAGAAGATGTTTGCTGTATTGATACTTTAGTTCAAATTAGTTTTCATCATTTATCAAACTGAATGTTCAGAGCAACTGTTAGTGACTCCAGTTTTATTCGAGTCTGTACATGCTACCCATCATATTATTTGTCATTTTAATGTGGTCTGCAATTATTGTTATAAAGAAACCACAATGTGTTTTTAATCATGTTCAGGCCAGAGTCAGGGGACTGACCTGCTATATAGGGTTAGTTTTGTGTTCTAGAAATGTGGGGTTGCATTTATAATTTTTGGTTTGAGCTGGGTCATTACAGAAAATGGCAAGGATTCTGTGTGGACTCCAGGAAGTGACCTCTGTGCTATCTGTGCTATTAGCACTAGCCCTCCCTGACAGATGTGAACGGATCCTATTCATTTTTTATGGAAAACAGGAGATCTGGCTGAGTGGTGCATGATGGATATGCTGCAGCGAGTCGACTGACCACTCGCCATATCTGAATTTGCATAAACACGACTCGCAACTGAGTTGTGAGCCTGTTCCATGCCCTGGATGGGCAACGGAACAGGCTCACGAAACTCACAGCAAATTGTAAAACTAGGCAGTGCCGATCAAATATGAATCAAGATTATGTTACTGGACTGTTTATTTCTTGCCTCAAATGTTTTCAGAAACATGTTTTAGTGAATAATCTAAAAACATTTCTGACCCAGCTGCCATGTTTAAAACGGACATCAACAGCCAAGCATTGCCCAACTCGCAGTTTCATCACCCACTAGCCGGAGCGTTCATTGGCACACTGCGTCCAGATGCGTTGTCGCCAGATTCTGTGTGTCTCCAGCTTTATTTATGAAACCTGACAGCTGATAACTGATAACCCTCTGGCTAATATTACGGTGTCCACTCTAAGATACTGCCAGTTATTGTTCATTTAGATGATGCTAGCAAGTGTGTTAGCTCATTGCTTCTACGCTAAGCTAACAAACACAACCACAATGAATGAATTCAGACCTGTGGCACTCACACTATTTGCCATGAAGTGTCTGGAAAAAATGGTACTAAAACATATAAACTCTGTGGTTCCAGACACAGTGTATCCCCTTCAGTTTACCGCTCAAACAGATCAGTGGATGATACGGTGCCATTGGCACTTCAACACAATCAGGCAGGCTAAGCTGACTGCCAAGCTGGCAGACCTGGGAGTGCCAACACCGTAACTGGATCCTGGACTGCCTTCCAGACAGGCCTCAGGTGGTGAGGATGGGAAAGCAGGTCTCTGCTGAGCTCACAGACAGCGCAGAAACCTCACAGGGCTGCTGTTCCAGCCCTAAACTCTTTTCACTGTACACACATAACTGTGCCTTCACACAGGACAATAACATCATTATTAAGTACGCGGATGACACAGCCATGCTTGACCTGATCAAAAGAGGGAATGTGTCATCATACAGGGACCCGGTTCACAGGATTACTTGCTATGGAGAGGACGATGATCTTGTTCACAACATAGATGAAACAAAAGAAACATATTCTGCGTTTCAGGAAAAGAGCCCACCCTTTGCAGTCTGTTATCATTAAGGGGATAGAGGTTGAAAGGACTCACAGCTACAGGTTCCTGGGTCTTTACATCATAGAGAGCCTTAACTGGGCTAAAAACACTACAGTGAAAAAAAAACGCTCAACAGAGGCTGTACTTCATCAGGCTACTTAAGCAGGCCGGCCTCAGACGCCAGCCTAACCCAAGTCTACAGAGGACTCGTTGACAGAATCCTCACCAGAGGAACAGTGTGGTAACACCACCCTGCCTGAAAGGAAATCGCAGCAGCGGGTCATCAGAACTGCAGAGAGGGTCATCGGCACCGACCTCCCCTCCATGGACTCTATATACACTCAGCGTTGAAGGAGAAGAGCACAAGGCATCCTCAGGGACAAACATCACCCAGCTCACGCTCTGTTTAAGTGGGGGGACTCAGGCTAAAAGCTGAGACAGCGCAGGCCTGTGAGCATCAGCACTCACAAAGCCCACTTCCACAAAAGCTTCTTCCCAGCCACTGTCAGGCTCATGGTGAAAGAAATACATCACTCCTTACTGACTACTACCTGATCCCATATACACACAATGTGCAATACTACGAACCTCAGCTCTAACATGTGCAATATTTAACATGCAATAAGTATTTACAAGTACGTATATACCTCATTTTATATAATATTCATATTCTCACATAAACCTCTTTTTCAGGCATCTCCTGGAACTGTTTTCACCCTCATCAGAGTCAGAAACTAATAAATGCCTCAGGACAGACCTTTTTTAACATGATTTGGTGTAGAAGTTATGTCAAACAGCAATATTAAGCTATTTTGTCTCGAAATGTTGAGAGTCTATGGGATCAAATAATATAATAATGATCTCATAGGCATGCAGGAATTGAGTGAAACTTACCAAGTAAACTAAAGATGTGGTGGGGGGTCACTTCACAAGCTTTGTCTGAGGGGAGGCCCACAGTCTCAGACCCTGATCTATAACATTACTGCTTTCATCTTAAATAATTATTTTTCTGTTTCTGTTTAGACTGAGCATAAACGTTGATTTATGAAGATCAAGCTTTCATGTTTGTGTTTTCATGAGTGTAACAGTCACAGATCGGGATGTTTAATTTCCATCTGAGAAAAGCAAACCTGTTGACCTTCCATCATTAACCAATTACCACATTACCAAACTCACTTCACTGCTGAGATGCTAATCTCTGCCTCTTCACTATATTACTTACATATCTATATATAACTATCTACACGTATTATGATAGAGGCTCTGAGTAGCACCTGGATTCTTCAGTATCAGCTGCAGTTTAAATCTCTTCTTCTCTAAAGTCAAATCAGTTTGATCGCTGTCCGTCCACTACAAAGATATATCCAGGTTGTGTTTAGCCTAGCTTAGCACAAAGACCAGAGGGCTGTTTCACAAAACCAAGATAAGGGATTAAGCCGGGATTTTCCAGATATCCTGGCTGAATTAAGCCTGGACTCGGTTTCACGAAAGTAGAAACACATAAGTTACCATGGCGATTTATTCTGTGCAGCTAGCCTGCTCCAGACCAGGCTAACAGCCAGGCTTAGTCAATCCTGGTGCCTTATCTGTTCAGTCAGCGGTCACGCATCACAAACCAAAGTGTTTTTTTCAGTCATTCCATGTTCTCATGTAGGCCTGTGTGTTCTGCATATTTTTCAGTAGCCTGTATTAAAATCAGTAGGTTGGGGTTATTAGGTTTCATGACTACAGAAGATGCGCACCATACTCTGCACACAATGAGCATCAGCTAGTAGGTTTATGTGGAATGAAAGCACTTGTAAAAAATAAAAATTATAAAACAGGATGAATAAAAGAAAAGTAACACGGGTACAGCAATAAACCAGCGAAAGAAAGTGGCAGCCAATTGTTGACCGACTGAATGTGTGAGAAGCTAAAAATACCACAGCTCTTAACTGAAACTGTCATAATTATAATGTTATATTGTGCCTTAAAAGTGAGCAGCGGACATTATATGTCACTCAAGAAACTCACACACACTATGTAGGATTCCTATGCCATTTTATAATACTCTCAAATTATAGTCCTACTTCAGTAAGGAGGATATATTGTGCACTGTTTATTCATGAAACAACTGCGTGTTTGGGAGAGAAAACAATTATTACCGCAATACATTGTGTTACATTTTGGCTCACAGTGAACTTCTATACACTAAATCACTAAATCACTTCTCTTTGTAGTTGCTGGATTTCCAATGTCCTTAGTGCTTCTTTTATCGCCATCTAAGTCCAAGTCCTGTTTTTTATTTTGTTAATTTTTTCAAGTGTGTGCAGTTCAGACATCTGACAGTCTGTAAAACACATAACAGTCAGCACAGCAAGTAGTGTTCACCTGTGGATGTGCTTATACTTAGTACAGTGGCAGACTGGCTGTCAGACTGTAGGACTACAGCCTCAGGGTCAACTTACAGATATCATACAGTATATTCTATGAGCACCACAACACTGACTTTTATCTATTATCCATACTGACTAAACAAGTACACCATTTTCAGACAAAACTGGCAGACCTCCAGCCTCTCTGCCAAGCCTACTAAATATACACACTTTTTAAAAGTATTTGTCAAAAATGTTGCTTGCAATATAAAATGGTAAATAACTGAACAGGCTTTAAGAAAGGTTAATAAGAAAACATGCAGTGCAAACATAGAATAAAGATATGTGCACTGTCCAAAAAAAACGTAAGCTAAATGAACAAGCTGCTGATACTGCATTATATTTTTATATTTTGAATTGTCACCTGCCAGCTGATTTTTTTTCCTTTTATATGAATAAAATTTATATAAAATAATTCCCACCATAAATTGGTGTTGAATATTTCTTTACACGTCAGAAAATTAAGAGTTTAATGCTCAAAAAGAAATACTTACGTTGTGAACTGCCGCTATATAAATAAAATTGAATTGAATAGACAGTATGTTGATTAGTGGTTGTAATTAATACATTTGCTGAGTGACATATTAAGGACCGGTACTCACTTTTAAGGTCTGACATAACGTTACTATTCATGGTAACGTTATAATTAACAGTTTCAGTGAGGAGCAGTGATTCTTTAAGCAACTTACTTATTAAGTATTGCATATAAATATTGTCTGCCACGCTTTTCTCACTGTTTTAATACTTTTCTGTCTTTCTTTTTTTATATTATGTGCATTTTTTCATCAAAAACCTTTTTTGCACACAGTGAGGAACAGCAAATAAAGTGTGCTGCACACGTCTTTTCCATTTCAGCATCAATGAATCTGTGATCGACAGCGTGGTCTCTTGAAAAAAGTTGTTGACGCCCATTTATCTGAATTACTTACACCTGGCTTGACTTAGTCGCACCTTCTGAGCCTGGTTTGGCTTTTGTGAAACTGACAAAGCCAGGATGCTCTGATCACACTAGGTCAAGCCCAGCTTTATCTCTTATCCTGGATTTCTAAATTCTACTTTTGTGAAACAGCCCTCAGCCTAGCTAGCTTAGCTCAATCAAAAGAGAAAAAAAAAACACCTTCCAACAATCAAGCTGGTCCCTAATTCATCCGCTTCAGTTTTGTTGACTGGAACCTTGAAGCTTTCTGTAAACTAGCCTGAAGGGCCTGAAATCAAATTTACAAATTGTTGTATAGAGACAGTCAACCTCCTCTAAACCATGTGCTCGTTAAAGATGAAAAGAAACCAAGTTATTATCTAAAGGAACAGTGACACTGTGGGATATCAAGTGACTGTTCCTGGACGTGTTTGCCTAGCTTAATAATAAATGCCACTTTGAGCACAAGCTATTCTGGCTCCAGAGGCAGGTTGACAGAATACTCACCCGGCAGCTCCTCATCATCACCTGCTGTGAGGTGATCGACATCCTGCTGTTCTGAGAGATTTGACTCGAATCCGGAGAAAATCCACCGCAAACCATGAGACGCAGTTGCAGATTCTGTCTTACTACTTTTCAAGCACTGATGGGGCGTGAAAAGAGCAATTCTGCCCATTAGGTGTCCCGTAGACTCCATAGAGGAGTCGTCCCCGAATGGGCCACCATTAGATGTGTTTAATGAGCTGAACTTTAGATGTACTATTTATGTGGTATATGATGAAGATGAATTCTTCATGTAAAGGCGCAGAGTTTCCTACTCGATCACTGGAGTGGAGAAATTTACTCTGATGGTTGTTTCAAATCCAATCAGAAAAATGTTAGATTTTATTTAAAGCTTTTAAAAAATTGCTTTTTCTTGTTATAAGGAAAAACTTTTTTTTTTTAAACGTCATCACTTTCATGTTAGACCACATTATTTTTCATGGTACAATATTTTTGTGTTATATATGTTATATGTTTTGTGTTATAAGAAATATAACATTTCTTGTTAAAACAACAGATCAGACAAAATCATATAATCAAACCATTGTTGTCAAATATTGTAAGAACAGGATTTTTTTGTGATATAGCAAGATTAAGTGAAATGTTTTTACAAGAAACGTTTCTTGTTAAATGGAATAATTTGAGAAAAACTGTTATTTATCATGAAAATATATCTTATTATGGTGTGAAAAGTAATAACTAAACAATTGTTTTATTTTTTGTTTGTTTCATCATTGTGGAAACAGTCACTGGTGAAAGAAGAATTCAGATCCTTAAGTAGAAGTATAGTACAATGATCCAAAAAATACTCCATAACAAGTACACTCTACCTGAGTAAAGGTATTATCAGCAAAATGTACAAAAATAAAAGTAAAATTTTCCTTTTTGACTGATATTTCATATTACTTATTGTTATACTGATGCATTAATGTTTTTGTGGTGTGTGGTGGAATTTAATTTTCTTTGTATAGAGTTTAGTCCTATGGTTCTCAACCTAGAGGCTGGGCCCCTTCAAAGGGTCACCAGATAAGTCTGAGGGTTCATGGGAGAGGAAAGAAGAAAAACCAAAGTTCTAATATACACATTTGTATTAATTTTCTAGATTTCTCTCTACTCTTTAGTTTTTTGGTGAAATATTTGATAATTCAAGCAATAATTTCAATTAAAACACCTGATGGGAATTCACAGTTTGTTGGAACTGCTAAAAATCTACTCATCTGAAATGAGACAAGGGACCCAACCAGACATAGATTTAATCTTTAATAATGTGTTTTATATTTTTATATTATTTATTTTACCAAATGCTATGTAGAAGCTATCTAGTGAGTTCAAAATGTGCCATCAGTCTTTGTTTAGCAGAGAGTAACCAAAACCATTTATTTAATTAATTTCATTATTTTTACAGGGCAGAAACATCTTATTCCCTTTCTTTACACACGGTTATTATCTTTCCTTAAGCCCATGACCAAACAGACATGTTCTTTCATGATATTTAATGATGGCAAACACCTGAGGTCGGCACTGTGTGAATCTGATTCAGACAGCTGTGTGTGCTGTGTGTGTTCACTGTTTGAAGGGAAGTGGATTAACAAAAATATTTGAAAAACATTTCCTCCAAACTTTTACCATGAACTCAGACTGTTCAGATTTGTGCTGTAATAATATATCTGGATAAATGTCAGCATGGATTAACTTGTCTCAGTTTGAAACAGAAGGCAAAGTTTACAGTTTATCCTTGTTCTCTGCAAGTCGAAGTGTTTAATCTCAGTCAGCCTCCGAGCAAGGCGCCTCTGAGCAAGGCACTGATCCCTACACTGCTTCCAGCAGCAGGTGAAGCTGTAATGGTCAGCTCCCACTGCGAAAGTGTCAAATCAAACCCAGCAATAACTTGTTAAAAATAATAATCTGTCACATGAAAGAACATAAGATGCATTTTGAGATTAGTGTTCTTTTATCAGTTTATGTAGCTTCATGCTACTTTAATGTAAAGCCGTAGCTCATTACCTGTATTCCAATGACATTAAATTGTTAATCCACAATTGTTCTAATTAACAGTTTAAATGCTGCACTGTCTAGATTTTTCAAAGTAGACTGAATAAGGAGATGAGGAGCGAGGAGACAAAAGGAGAAGATTTAAAGAAACGATGAACGCGGAAAAGAGACAGAAACTGGTTCAGAATCAGCCCAAAAGAATCAAATCTTGAGAGGGAACAAAAACTTGCAGTTTAAATTATAGATTTTATGGCAAAATCTGAATGACACTTAATTTAAAACCTGCTATGAACTCTGCTATGTTTTTGCCAAGATCGGTCTAAGCTGTGTTTTTAGTTTAGTTATACTGTAAAGCAATGGGGAGAAGGAGAAAAGGCAAAGGAAACATACTTGTTGAATACAAAGAGAAGAAAGATAAGGAACAAGAAAAAGGAGAAGAAGAAAATGTGTAACTGTGTTTGATATGGCAAATTTTTCATCCATTATTTTCTGACTGAATCAGATTATGGACGAAATATAAAAAGAGTGAAAAATGTTTTGTTTCAAAAATAGATTGAAATGACTATAATGAGTAGATATTAGGATCAGTGCACATCTGCTGCGCAAGACTTAAATAGCTCCAGACAGTCTTTAATAACTCCACCACCACGAACCACCATCACATGGAACTGCTGTGCATGAAGGAGTCTCTAAATCGAGAAGCACATAGCTCTACGCTACACATAAGAGACATAACATGATTTTATTTTGATGGTTTTTGTCCAGTAACATTCTTAAGGATTAAGTTAATCATATATATTGTTTATAACCTGTGTTTACAATGTCAGATATGCAATATCATTCATATAAGTCTAATAAAGAAGTGTAGTAAGGTTTGAACGTGATAACAATCAGGCTGAATACAATGTGTCATAAACATCATTAATTACTGTCTGTCCTAAAACCAGTTTACAGGCACATTAACAGCAACAACTGGACTGTGATGTGGGATACACTTTATTTATAAAGTGTGGTTTAAGTGTACTGTGTGTTGCCATTTTTCCGACATACACGTGCTTATTACGTGATGAAGCATAAACATACATTTAAGAGCTTAAGACCACAAAAGATTTAGACGTAATAAATCGTTCAAAATCAAATTTACAATTGTAACTACACTAATAATGAAAAAAACAACCTTGAAATGTTTGGTTTTCTTCTTATGTTCAGATAAGGATGGCATTTTTTTTAAAACACAATATAATATTGTATATTTCAGTAGTTTTGTTATATATAATATCCCAGAAGCCCTAGCCTTTTACAAGATGAATGTCACAGCTAGACAAAACTGTAAAGGGATTCACACAACAGAGATCACAGTCTCTGTCACTGCCACACTGCTAAATTTTCAATGGAGCTGTTTTTCGGTGCTCACAAAGTAACCGCTTTTTTACTTGTTAAAATAATGATGATTTCAGTTTCAAAGACTTACCAATATGAATCACAGATATAACATCTGACTTAGATTCTAATGCTGACTGAAGAAGTCAGTTATTTCTCACATTTTAATATTTATGTTCGTCACATCTGTACAGCTGCTGCACAGATGTCTGTTTGTCGCTTCCTGCTGAGACTTTAAGAGGCCTTTAAACTTCTCTTCCACGTCTAACTGCTCCGCTCTCTCTGGAGTCATCAAACTAAATATCTGAGTCCATTTAAACATGCAACAGGATTCAAACAATTGACTCCAGGCCATTCAGCGTTTTATATAAACCCGTTGCAGCCGATTACATCACAGACTGAGAGCTGAGCGTGGTCAATGACATGAAGCTGATGACTGTTGATGAAACAACTGTAAAAACAGTCATAAAGGAAATGTTCACAGCACAGAGTCTGCTCACTTCACTGAATCTCTTCAGTTTTTACCCTCAGATTTAATTAATCTACCCATAAACACTGATGCAAACAAGACTAACAGTCTACAGCCATGCAAACAGCTCTGTGAGGCTTTACTTAGCATTTAGCATCAGCTGTAATGCTAACATACTTGACAGTGACAAGCAAATAATAGTCAATAACAATAAATAGATGTTCTAAATAAAAGCAGATTCACAGAGCTGAGCTAAATTAACTGAGAGACTGAACTGCAAATGCTCCGTATTTGTATAGCGCCTTTCTAGTCTTTGTGACCACTCAAAGCGCTTTTAGTTTAGTTTAGTTTAGTTTATTTGTTTAGCACGTTTAGTACAAGTACAGAACAATGCAAGGAGGGAACGAAGCCAGACTAGGCTTATACAGAGTTCCACTCCTAACAATCGTTACACTACATCTGCATTCACCATTCACACACTGGGCCTAAGTGTTCAAACAGAAACTAACATTCACACACTGCAATTCGGGGTTCAGTATCTTGCCCAAGGACACTTCGACATGCAGCCCGGAGGAGCCAGTGATTGAACCGCCAACCTTCCAATTAACAGGGAACCCGCTCTACCTCCTGAGCCACTGGCTGTGAACTGAAATCACAAGGAATACCTTGTTAAACTGCCAGTTTTGCACTTTGCACTATTAATGTATGAGTTGAGTCTTGATATTGGAAAATACAGGTCTGTTTGGAGCTTGAGTCTGCGCAGCAGTCATCTGGCTTGGAATATCGAGGTGTCGAGGTCTCCCATCTTTGGGAGGAATGTATTTGATGTATACTTTTTTAGTTTGGGCCCATGTCCCATCTGTTAACCTGGAATGGGCGAGGCTTATGACCTATTGCATGCCAGAGATGTTTTGGTTTCACTTTTGGGGAGCTTTCATGTCATTCATCATTACATAAAGCTTATGGTTGAAACCAAGCAGGAACCTCCGGGTCTGAAAAGTGAAGCCACTGCGGAAGTGCCTAAGGGCCACACTGAGCCTTCTCAGCTATTGAAAGAAATGATGTGCGTCTTTGCCAAGGTATTTCCTCGCCCGCAAAATCTCATGAACCCACGTAGTCCGTCCTTTCCGCTCTATATGTTTTAGCCTTCTCTTCACGCAGAGCAAGCAGGCCTACCCTACTTTGTATTGACATTTTTACCTTCAGTAAAATTAGGTAGCCTATACTTGCAGCACTTCATCTCCGTGGAAAAGATGTATCATAGCAACCAAAGTGCCTCAGCTGAAAAAAATGCTGCGCCTCCAAATCGCACCCTAGAGCTCCCAGCTAGGCGTTGTTGCATAATGTCACTTTAAGTCTAACTTTCCTGCCTTTCACCTAATGTGGATGTTTTGTATGTATTAAGCTCTAACTGTGTGTTTTGTTGTTAATTGTCAGCCTGTTAATTTAAAGGCTCATCTACTATTTTATTTCGCTCAACAACTCCTTCAAACTTAGAGCTGGTCCAGTAGCTTTTAGCTCTCAAGTGCTGCATTGTTTACCATTCTCACCATCATTTTAGCTTGTTAGATCTGTAATATTCGTTAAGTAGCAGTAAATACAATGTAAAGCTGAGGCTGATGAGAATGTTTATCCGTTTTGCAAGTATTTGACAAAATAAAGTTCTGAGATGATGGCGGCACTAAAAGGGATTGTCAAAGTCCATAAGATACACGTGGGGAACATGAATGTCTGAAACACAATAGCTAAATCCATCCACTTTATAACTACTTAGCTGATTGTATGTCATATGTTGTGTACAGACGATTCTGCTGCTCCCAAGTGGATGAAAAACCCTTTAATGCAGGTTTCAGGATAAAGCTTTCTTCCACAATATTCTCGCGTGTATGTGTATGTGTATGTGTATGTGTATGTGTATGTGTATGTGTATGTGTGTATGTGTATGTGTGCCACCCATTTTTTTATCCTTTGAGATTTTGGATTAAAGCACACTGCCTCCATGCTGAGCAGCTACATGAGCCTCTATATTCAGACACAGACAACTTGTGAAATTGTGAAGAATCACAGGAGGGGGTACAAATGCTCCAAATACTGATTAGCCACTCTGGACGTCAGTGTGTGAGCCTCTTTAACATTTAAATTTGATAAAGTCATTGAACCGTGTTAGTATAAAAGTATCTGTTATTTCCTCTATTTTCACTGACACATGTTCCTATGAATCGTCAGTGTGATGGTCTGAATGCAGCGGCACAGACACTGATGTTAACCAGCAGGAGCTCCATAAATCCATCACTGATACTGACTGATTGGTCTGCCATGTCGCCTCCTGGAGCTCTAAACAGCAGCTTCCAGCAGTCAGATAACAACTGTCATCGTCTCAGCAGCAGCAGCAGCAGCAGAAATAGCAGAGCCATTATCCTGCTGCGTGTTATCAGGGACGGATGAGGAGGCAGGATATCAGCTCCTAATCTCACCCTGCTGCTGTCGCTTGCACCACCGCCGCCGCCGCCGCCAACCACTGCGGCAGCAAGCCGAGGAAAATGGATTCTTCACGCACACCGCCAAAACATTGCTCCTCCTCCCTCTTTCTCCTCCTGGCCAACAATTTGGTGAAAAATGAAACCTTGGCAGGAGAGAAAGAAGGAGTGGCGCTCTCTGACCACAAACAAACAATCAGTCTGACTTTTAATTAAAGGAAAGAGGGACAAACTCTTTCAGGAAGGGGAGGGAGCTGGAAATGATGTACAGGACTGTCAACCACACACACACAAGCACAAAAGGATTTTAAATGTACTAAATCAAGACTTCTTAACATACTTTAACAATAACTTTTACATATAAATGAACAGCCGTTACATTCAAGCCCATTCACACACTGGTCATAAAGCCTGTCACCGCCAGGTAAATCTCTCTCTAGTCGCAGTACAATCAGTCCAAATTTTTAAATCTGGTGTCTGTGGCGACATTCCCAAGCTGGCAAATCGGTAGTGATGCGTTTTATATCAACCAGCAGTGATTGGTTTGCCAGAGCTGAAGGGGGCCGTTACTGCCAGAGCAGCTATACAGCAACTGTTCTCCTATGGCTGAAAAAAAGTGTCCAGGAAAAGTTTGTGACTTTCCAGATAAAAAAGAAACTCTCCATTCAGAAGAAGGATTACAGTCAGAAAAAGAAATCAATGGACAGTGAGGACAAACACAAATATCCATTGGTGTAGCTTTTTCAATCGGAGAGGGCTGAGACAAGAGGCAGACTAAGGGCAGACATGATGTTGCATTACTTGGAAAGGTTAATTATAAAATATTTAGAGTAGGCTATGTAGCTGTTACATTTACGCTACCTAAATAATGGATTACTCTCTTGGAACTGTGGAAATCTCTCACTGTATTTTTGTAACTATTTCTGTAACACGAGCCTGGGGCAAGCTCACCTGTGGGCATACATGTGTGCATGTGTCAACAGTTTTTATGTAATTACTCTCACTGTCAGGTTTCTGGCTGGAACCCAGAAGCAGATCGGGGACAGCAGGTTAGTTTTAAGGAATTTATTTGAACAACAAGCAGAATTAATCAGGGAGGGGGGAGGCTGGCTGGTGAGTGGAGCAGGGCTAAGAACGGAAGTCTGGGGTCCGAGCTGGCCGGTGGTCTTAACTGCCAGGCTGGAGGTTCTGGGTCACTGAGATCCAGAGCTTAATAGGCAGGTTTGGTAGTGTTAAACAGGTCTGGTAGAGTTTTCTAAAGCAGAGAGAGATGTAGGGTGAGCAAAGCAAGTAGGCAAGCCCTAAACACAAAGCAATCTCAGACCCTGTCCTCACCTGCGACACCACGATGGTGGAACGAGCTGCCACGCACCATCAGAGCAGCATCCCGCTCTAACTTCAAGAAGCTCTTGCAAACTCTTCCGAGAACACTTCCTCTTATAAAACCTCTAAACCCTAACCTCAAACTTCCAGTGCTCTTCTCTTTCTGTTAACTCTCAGTCCTACTTCTTTCCCGAGGTATTTACTCCATTAATCGTACTCGCTTTCTAGTTTCTAGCTCTTTCTAGTATTAATTTCTGCTCTTACTGGTATCTATTGCCATCTATTGTAGCTCTCTTACTGTATTGACACTGTATTGATGCATGTATGTTGTTCCTCAAATGTAAGTCGATTTGGATTAAAGTGTCAGCCAATAAATGTATTTGTAGATAAGTTATCAAAAATCTAAAGTTCATTCAAAAGCATTCTAGAAAGACATGCTGAAGATGGGTGTCCGTTACTCCAGTGCATGGGAGAAAGGAGAGAGGGAGAGAAGAAAGAGAGCGAGGAGAAAACACAGAGAGAAAAAAATAAAACACACCAGGCATACTTCATTCATACCAAAGCCAAAATAAATTAAAAACACTTTCGCTCCCATACCAGATGTCACACAGGTGTCACAGCAGGCGCGTAGAGACACTCACTGTCAGAAGGGGAGACAAATGATCTGCACTGCAGGTTTAAATCAAAATAAAGAAATGCTTTAGCAAAACTATGGCTTCTTAAATCAAGATTTGGAGATATTAAATCAGTCAGAAACTGATTTTCTAAGTAAACAGTATGACTTCTTCTGTCCAAGTATTTTTTTTATTATTATTTATTTATTAAAGTTTTTAGCCTACTTTATAGGTCAAGATTTTGTGATAGAAAGTAAGTAAATGTAACATGTGCCTCTTGCATGTTACAGTAAATACATACTTAGAACTTTAAATGGTTACAAGGTCTAATAGCAATTTAATTTTTTAGTAATTTTAGCTTTCCTAAGAGACTTTATTTGATGCTTAGGGTTTAGATATATTTAATATTTATTACAAGGTGACGATAGAGCCCATCACTGGAGGAACGAAGTCAGACAAGGCGTGGATCCCCCAGGTGAGTTTGTGATTGTTTAAAATAAAACTTGACCTAAATGTTAATGTATAGCCTTTATTGACATCCAGAGTGATTATTTATGTGAACTGAAAGATCTGTATCAGTAGTGTCTTTGTGTAATTTGTAACAGACGTCTTTGATCCTGGTCATGTTTAGACCGTTGGCCTTAAAACTTTTCAGTTAATGATTATTTATCTTGGCTACAAAAATCATTTATTATTGTAGGTTTCCTTTGAAAATGATTTCCTTCTATACTGAATAGTTTTACTGAGATCGGGCTCATATCTTCCAGATACTGTGTGCTGTGTCTCTTTGTTGGAGTCAACTATGTCAGCCGTTAGTCCACCACCCATATCAGCAACAGAAAGAGATTCAACAAAGGTTATAAACTACAGATGAGCTTCTCCTCCACAGAAAAAACGTCCGTATGGGTTGTTTTAGCCACAAAAAATTACGACTCATGTTTATGTTTATTGTGGCAGCTACCTCCATACAACGCACGCTAGTAAGTTAGCCACCTTTCACCTGGGAGACCAGCGTTCGTTTCCCCTATGAAATTACATTGATTTGTTTTTTAAAATAAAGTTAGCTAAGTTAGCTTAGTAGCGTTAGCTAGCTAGCTAACTGTATTAATCCTAAAGGTGTTGACAGCCCCCTGTAGCCCCTAAACCTTACCCTAACCTTCACAGGGGTGTGTGCCTAAAACCTAAGTCAGTGTTTCTATGCATGTTGACCGGTGAACCCAACAGCTGCACACATAGCAGCTTGGGTTCACCTCCTTTGTGTCGCTGCAGTGTCTACATGTGACGTAGGTGATGTAATTTTGTAACGTACATTCGGTTGGGAAAGGGAGTTTGAAATTGCCGTTTTGGGAGGCATAAACTTATGCCACAGACAGGGGCGCTATTGGGTTATTGTAGGATACGCTTATATGAGTCGTATTTGGAGGTTGGTTAAAATGACTTGTGTTGCTGTTTAGGTTGGAGGACATGTTGGTACAGAAGAGAAGACCGGCCCCGTTTAATTCACATTACTGATTATAATAATAAGTCTGAGTATTTTTATTCTGATCATTTAAAAGTTTTCATCTGTTGTTTTTCCTGGCAAAAAGGGGCTTCTAATAGCTGCCAAGTATGAAATGAATGAAAGAATCACCAGCCTGTGAAATGTTTTGTCATTCTGCAGAGGTTCAGTTTAGCTTCTTAAATGCTGAAAACTGGGGGGAGAAAAGAGCAGAGACTCTGTGCAGCTGAGGTGAAAAATCCTCCAGAGAGGTTTATAAAAATGTCAAAGAGGAAGAGACGCAGGAGGTGAAGATAACCAACAATGACACAGATGGCAGCAGGTTTCTGACCTTTGAACGCTTCAGAGACATTTGAGACATGTGAAACTGTGCAGGAAGAATGACGTCTCCAGTATTACTCCAGAAAACTATAAAAAAAAAATTTTAAAAACATTTAAAAACTTAGTTGACCGGATAACTACAGTCAAAACACTTGGAACCAACAAGTCCTCTAAAATAAACGAAAGCAAAATTATTTTTAAAAATGTATCGTGACTGCTCTTCCTAACAGCACAAAGAACTTTCTGATGATGCCACTAACAATAGGACAATTTAATTTCTTAGTGCCTTCCAAAACCATTACGAATGACTGTTCTGATCTCGGCTATGTGGTGTTCCAGCTTAAGGTTATGAATGTTATATTCGGAAATATTATATCATAAGCACTTGTTTTGGGGTGAATTTCCGTTCGCCCAAGGCCCTCAGGACGCGTTAGGTATGGCTTAATAATTACACAATTCTTCAACATAAATACATGCAGGAATGTAAGCGAGCATTGATGAAGATTAAGAGCATTGCAAAATTAACTTATTTATGGTTTCTTCTTTTCAACATAATTGCTAACAACCACATGATAATAAACGACTCTGGGCACTTGTAATTGTTACACTTGATACCCAGAGAGGTTAAAAGGAGAAGTACGATTTATTCTTTCTTTCCAAAACATAAAAAAAATCCAGAAAAAAATGTAGGCTGTGTTTTGTTCCTGATGTAATGTGTTTGCAAGCTAATGCTAGTTACCTAACGTACCATACTACTGAATGTAACGTTGTACAACCCTACTGCTTTTGCAGTTTAATGATTGCAATAGTGAACAGAGACCTGCCCAGCATTACAGGAAAGGTGATCCTTAATATCGTTTTCCTCTGTCTTAGGTGGCGAATGGTTCACTTTTACTCTGTGATCAGTAGGCTTTAGCTTCTGTCATTATTTGTTTCATGTCAGATTGACAGCCTGAACACAACCTTCAGTTGTATAATGCAAACCTTTCTGTCTCCTTTCTGAGATCGCTTTTTCATTTTTCAAAAAATTAGACAGTGCAGTTATAGACAGTGGCAGCGCTGTGATAAATCCAACGATTTGTTGGACTTTGTTGGACAACAGTAAATAAGGTGGTTGTGGCTTAGCGTAGGGTGAATTTCAGCCACAACAGCAGAAAAAGCTCTGAAAATCCCTCTGCAAATGGCGACACAGTGCGAACTGGACCTGCAACATTTCATCTAAGCAGCTGGACACAGGCCACCTGCAGAGCAACGGCAATGTAGCACATGGAGACCAAACATCGTCAGACGTCGGGGACTGACGTCTGGACAGTCCGACGTCTTGCCAGAACACATCCAGAGAAGTATAAAAGCTTGTAAAGCTTTGCCTCTGTCTTCCCATATCAGTTGCATCATCACAGAGGTTGTTTCTCCAAACATAGATGACTCAGAAAAGACTGTGCAAGCCTACAGTGATGAATGTACACAGTGACTTTAACACACATGCCCCGATGAAGGACTTCATTGACATCACATCAGAGTGCAAAAGCACCTTTGGAGTCAGGTAAGCCATCAGTACCTCAATTATTATTATTATTATTGTATTGAGAGTGATGGTTGACTGTTCAAATCAAATTCCTCATTTATTTATTTAAACTGCAGCAGCAGCAGTCATGAACAATCTGTCTGCCTCAGCTAGCTCCACTACAGCTACTGTAGCAGTAGTGGAAAGAAACTAAGTACATTTGTACACTCAAGTACTGTACAAATATGACGTATGGAGTTTTTTTTCTCATGCCACATTATGTCAGCTTTAGTTACTTTTCAAACTATGATTTTTGCGCACAAAACATGAAAATCCAGCTTGTCGAGACGATTATGTGATGATGTGTGATGTACCATAGATGTGATATTATAGTAATAGTAGATAGTTAAAGTAAAACAGCACGAGGGAAAGGTTTGGGGTTTGGTTGAGATCACACAAGTATCACAGTATATACCACAGTGTATAAATACTCCATTACAATAATTATAAATGCACAATTTTACCAAAGGAAAGTACATGTCTAGTCGAGTCAATGCAGAGGCCTCCTGTGTTAAACTGCTGCAGTAACTCCATCCTTCATGTTGGACCTCTGACTTCACTGCTATTTAATCAACTGACCGTCAGTCAGTGTTGTTTCTTCCTGCAGTTAACCCGTCTGTCAACAGCTGATGAATGTAGCAGTGAACTGTATGAATAAAGATTTAATCACTGCGGTTGACACTTTAAGCGATGATTGCGATTCTGCTCACAAATTTATTGAAGGAACCATTTAACATAATGCTGTCAAACCCATGCTGCAGTTTAACACAGAGATCGCTTATCAATATAACTGGCTCTGATTGATTTATTCAAACAAATGTTTTGGAGGAGAGGGTAGAGGGAGGGTTTTTACCTAATGGTGCATTCAGATTACTGAAGCAAAAGACTATTACAGCATATTGGTCTCTCTAAGCATCCGTGGCCATAATTATGCAGAACTTTTAAGACTTAACATAATTTAAAAGGGTAAACATTTCTGCTGTACAGTTGCACATTTTAAAACTTTTTATTGGCACCCATCACAATGTGTTTGCTCAGTTCATGCTATCCGTGTGTCTTTAAGGACGAAATTCTTATCCTTTGGCAGAAGTCCAAATAAAGTGTAGTTCTTTGTCTCGAGTGCTTTAAAAGTGTACAGTGCAAAACAATCACGGAGACAGACCCTCTAACTTCTGTCGGTATGCACAACAATTTTAATCATGAAGCTGTCAGTGTTTCGGGTTTTATTTCATGATGCATTGAGTGCTTGCAGAGAGTATCCATGACAGGATCAGCACATTTTTGGACCCAGTGTCGAGTGGCCATTTGAGGAACTACAGTTTTTGACACCTCACTGCACCGGAGGTCAAATCACAAAATACAGCAATTAAACTGTATCATTACCTCTAATGAAGATGATTGGTCACCTTTTTCTCACACCTCCCTGTCCATGAATAATGCATTAACCATCAGCCTGCTGCCTCTTACTTTTAATTGATTATTTTATAAAGGTTAATAAAGGTTTTTACAGTACAAAAAAAGAAAATTTCAATAACAAATAATCACCCAATAATTTTCCTTAACCTGAACAAAACACCCTTTTTTACCTGAAGACATAGGAAACTTTTAATCCCTCAGAGTATCTGAAAACACATTCTCACTCCCAACTTCTCAAAGTATTTAGGCTACACTTGCACTTCTTTGTATTGTCCTCAGTATCCTTTAGTGTCATTTTTGTATGTGTCTGGCTCTGTGGTCAAGTTAGCGATAATAAATATGCAACATCTGATTACACTTTCAAAATGAAACTAGTGGTTAACGTTGTGAGACATTGCAATTTGATTAGGTTTAGGAAAAGTGCACGGGGTTAAAACTAATAACTCACCAGTCTGAAACGCTCGCTCCAGTCTGTGTTGCTAAGCAGCATGTACAGCTGAACCGAACCAACATGGTACTGCTCATGTGCAACTCCCAAAAAAGATCTTGTAGAAGAACAGGCCGTTTAACACACAGAGAAGCTGCAGCAATGTGCAGTATAACAAAAATATGGTGTTTTTTGAAAATTAAACCATGTAAACCTGTTCTCGTACAACCTCTAAATAAAATTATGAACCCGAAAATGAGCATAATATGACCAATTTAAGTTAAGTAAATTAACTTATGTAACTGACATAACTACAAACAGTCACTCCTGACTATTTCTTTGTGTGACACTGGTCTCCGAGATGAAAGTCCAGTTTCTGTCCCAAACATCCACCAGAACCACCTCCTTACTTGGACTTTTCTGTTATTTACATACTACGCCTACTTTTAGCCTTCAAAAATGACACTAAAGGGCTTGCCCCAGTGTGTTGAACTATATATAATGCTAAAGAGGTTCCTGCTGAATTTCAAACTGACAACAAGGGGTCTTGACCATGTGTCCATATGTGACGAGTTGGAAGTGAGAACGGGTTGTGAAAAACCCAAAAATGACCAAATGGAGAACCATAATTTTCACTGGGCAAGACAAAGAAACTTTTGCAGGTTTTTCTTCATTCCATCGCATCACCTTTCTTCTGTGTGTGTGTGTGTGTGTGTGTGTGTGTGTGTGTGTGTGTGTGTGTGTGTGTGTGTGTGTGTGTGTCTCACTATTTGCAGCTTTGATGATTTTATTTATGACATTTTAAGTCAAGAAGTGAACTGGAAGATCAATAGATCAAAGTGTGTGTCTGTGTGTGCTGCAGTTTTTTAGAATTTATAGTTTCAGAGACTACTTCCAGCTGTGAACACACACAGACACACAGACGGTACTCCTCCCTTTCGTATTATATCTTCTTAGAGCTGGATACCGGAGCCAAAGATGGAGCCTGTTCTCACTCGGTCCATAGGCTTTGCATTGAGATGATTCCAAAGTCAGAGCCAGCATCGACGAACGTTTTACAAACATAAAACCTCCTTGGATCAAACATTCATATTAGAAAGAGTCATAAATGACCTTGTTTTCAGTTTGAAGTGTCCTGGCAACAGTTGTACAGATGTCTATTTTACAATGGCTTCCAAACAGGGAAAATGTTTTGGAGCAGAGAGATGGGAGCCCATCCAGGTCTTTTTGTACATCCATAAAGACACTACAGATGGGAAATATGTAAGTATTTAAAGCTCATTTTGAAATGAAGCTGTGGAAGAAACCCAGGCAGAACTGAAAGTCCCTCCTCTGATCCGACCTGAGGTTTTCTTTCTCAGTGTTTCCCTGAAATAATCGAACAGTTTGTTTTGGGAAGTGGCACGCTGCAGCCGCTGGATAATCGTGTTTCCTGAGAACTCACAGTGTTAAAAATTAAACACTCATCAAAAATGAAAGAGCTGCACTGACTGTGTCTGTGTGTAGCTCTGCTGAAGGCACAGTCTCTGTTACTGCAGCTTACACTCATCCGGATAATATGTCTAGTTCAAAGCTGCTGTAAATGTTCCATACTAATATCTGATGGTCACTCTGAAACTCAAACATGTACATGTACAACAAGCGGATTAAGGTTTTTCATTAATTATAACGCACTATTAGCTTTCTTGCCATTAGTTAAATGAGAGGATTGACATCTGGCTAACTTAGCTTGGCATAAAGACTCGGTAAGAAAATCTGCCAACCATACTTGAAAGTTCACTAATCAAAATAAATAAAATATCTAAATACTTCTTTCACCACTGATTGGTGTACAGATTAGTTTACACATCACCAGTCCTTAGTCACTGGTTGTAGCCTCAGTGTTGGCAATGCATCCAAAAACCTACAATGTTAACTTCTTGGTGGCACTAGAGAAAAACTCAGGGTATCGCCAAAGTTAGCTGGATTCATCATCTGGGAAACATGAATGTCTGAACCAGCTATCATGGAAATTCATGCAATAGTTGTTGAGATTTTTCACTCTGGACTAAAGTGGTGGACCTTAAAATGACATAAAGCTGAAAAGAGGTATGCTAGAACACTGTTAACCCAATATGGAAAACCTTAAATTAATTGTAAAAGGCAATATTTTACAATCAATAATGATGGCACAGTGTAAGAAGACACATTCCTTTGGCGTGAGAGACCCAGCTTCCATTCCCTACTGTGACACAGAAACCCCTAGTTGCTCCAGAGGCATGCGACCTCTGACATATATAGCCATTGTAAGTCGCTTTGGATAAATGCATCAACCAAATGAATAATGAAATGTGCTGGAGTACTGAGAAAATGATACTCTCGTAGTTTTCGTAGAACTTTCTAGGGGTCAACCAATAACTGGTCTGCCTGATTGTTCTGGCGCAGATATTCAGCATTTTAATCGGCATCAGGTTTGGCCCAGGTCAGTCGATCCCTAGTACTTTCTGACTGCTGTGAATATAAGAACATTTTATTTAAAGGGCTTTAAAATCTGTTCTTGGGTTTTAGTATCTGCTGACCTGAGTCTTTAAACCGTCCAGCTCGGTGTGCACAGACACAACTTGTCCTGTGAGGAGCTGAGTGTATTCAGAGGTGAGTGAGAAGTCATTACTGTGAATAATGACTCGCTGAAGGCGTTTGTGGCCTTCGCCTTATTAGAGCGCCGGTGATGACACCTCCAGCAGAGAGAACCGAAAGGAGCGACGGAGGGCAGAGGAAGACCGGGATCCAATTACCACCAGCGCTGAAAGCTCTCTGTGGGCGAGCGCCGGCCTTTTCTCCAGGCTCGTGGAAGGTTTTTGTCATCAAGGTCAGGCGGTGGCGAACAGCTCTGAGACTGATTTTCAGGTCAGGGAGGGAAAAAAAAGATCTGTATGTTTCATCTCTGTTGGAGGTCAGAAATGACACCCTGGAACTGGATACATACATGTAATCCTTTTAAAAGCAGGCCAGCTGTTGTGACCTTTGAGCTTGTCTGCCTTCATGAGATTGACTACAAGAAGAAGAAGAAAGAAGAGAGAGAGAGAGGGGGACAGAGAGAGATAAAGAGGTTATCCTGGGGAAAAAACACTCCCCTCCTTTTAAAACTCAGCCTTCAATTAAAGGCACCTTAATCTTTGAATTAGTCTTTCAAGCTGCACTAATTAGTATTTTTCATACTTACCCTGAATTAATTGACTAATTAGCAGCTCTATAGTGTTGAATATTGGAAAGAAGTCACAACATTTCACAAATCATGATTCTATCATTTGAATGTTACCGCTCATATGACACAACTGTCACCCTGTTTCTCACTGTTAGCAGAGACTCCAGTCTGCAGGGTAGTTCATACAAGTCACTGATAAACCAAAAAATTACATTGAATAATTACCAGATAAAAGTTACTCAGTTTCTCCCTCGCTCTCTCTTTTTGATAAGTCAAACCTTGTGTCGTTAATTAATTTTCATTGCTGGTAGCAAAGTTCACCAAAACTTGGCAGCCTACAGGCGTCCAACCCTGGGAGGAGAAGGAGGGTCATGAAGGTTGGTCGGCTGATGTGCGTTCATTAAAACTCGTTCCTCACTTGCTGTTTGGTAACTGCTACATACACCATCAGACGAATAAGTCAATTTTCCTTGTTGCTGTAACTTTAGTTTCTGTTTTCAAAAGGACAGAGGGGGAAGGAAATTGGACAGTGAGACAAAATACATTTACAGCTTTTCAACATCTGGCTAGAATGCGTCTCAAAGCAGCTCCTGCTGTGTTTCTCAGTCTTTCTTGAATGCTTCTCGGATGCATTTAGATATTTTGAGAGTAGAATAGCTTGCTGATGTGCCCAAGACATGTGAAGCGTAAATGATGTAAGTGATTAGCTGGATAAAATCTGTAATCAGCAACAATTTGTTGTTTTTTAAATGCACTGTGCCCACTGACATGTTTGGTAATTGAAACCCTCACAATTAATTTGCTTTACCTACTCTACAGCTGTGTACATCAGCGACATTGTCAACGTCGCTGCAGTAAAAAAGACAAATTCCATATCTGCAGTTGGTTTCTGTGTGTTGGTTTCAGCTCATCTCTGAGCAGCCAATATGAATCTTATGATTTGGTGTCCCCAGAAAACCAAACGCATGTTTTATTCACGACTCATGTCAGTTTCCGCCTTTGAAGAAAACGATTTCATCAGTAATGGGACAAAACACAGCACGCTCAAGGAGAAAAAAGACCAACAAAAAATCTAATTCTGCTTCCTTAAAATAGCCTTTTTTATATGAGTCACTTCTTTCTTTCCCTTTCCTCCATTTGGTCAAAGAATGAGACAGTTTAACATATTATTATTATTACCTCTGGTTAGCTGCAGAGAGATAAAGTCACTGTGTTAAAAAGTTCTTTAACCTGCCAGAAGAACAGAAGTGATGATAATCTAAGGTGAATTTAATTTGGTTTTATCATCAGCCGTTATCTCTTTTCTCCCTATTATATACATCTTTCTAAAGTGGAACAAAATTTTGACATTTGAATGATTATTAAAACACTATTAAGTCTTAAATTATCATTTTAAATTACAGTCAAAGTTTTAAAAGCCCTTATATGTTGTTCAGACTTTAATTACGACCTGCCAAGTGGGAAAACAAGCAGCCCCTGACTATTAATTTTCTAATATTTCTTCCAGCTTCAATCTCATCCTATTTGGTAAGAGATCATATTTTCCTTAAATCATTCAGCCCTAGTTTAGGAGAGGCGATTTGGGTTCATTCTTGTATTTCATGTACTCACAGTTGTTTATTTTATGTCCTCAGCATATCAACTGGGTTTGGGTCTGATGTTGTGAAGCAGAACCTCCTCATAAGCATCCCGTCGCTTCGTTCAAACAGCTTCAGGCAGACTGGCGGTGACTCTCCGGTGTTAACTGAAGTCTGCTGAGTGTTTCCTCCACAGATGAACGCGGCTCAGCGTGAATATGAAGTGGAAAAGAAGACTCACTGATGTCTTAAAGAGCAGTTTTCTGTCAGAGAGGAAGAGGCAGCAGTGCGAGAGGAGACGCTCAGCAGGAGGTGAGCGACTCTCCCGAGAAGGAAAAATATCTTCACTTCAGAAACAAAAAGAACTCAGCATGTTAAACTCAGGTGTGTAATACGACACTGTGGCAGAGGAATCTGAGGTCGTCTGGTGCAGAGCAGTATTGGGATCTAGTAAAGGCAGGTTTTGTTATTACAAATATTAATAAAGTTATTCATATTTTTAAAATTAATAATAAAGATTGAAAAAATACAGGGAATGCCTGGGATCAGAGACCAATAACCAAACAAGTTTGCCCACTTACAAATGCCAGTATTTAAGAGGGATGACGAGCCAGGAAAGGCACGTGGGTGGCACGCAATGATCAAAAATGGCGGGCAGGCCTGCAGAGCTTACAAATGGTGTGTGAAAACGGTGGATAGATTCAACCTGTTCTCATCAAAATGATGTGGAGCACAGCTGGAGTTTAGGCTACACTCTGTGGGTCCCAGATGTGTATGTATGTGGACGCTCATATAGCGTATGTTTGTGTGCGTGTTTGTGTGTAGGTTAGTACAGGAAGAGGAAAAGGCACACAGAGCCTGGTGTAAGGTCCAGTACCCTGGACTTTGGACTCTGCACGCAGTGGCAGGAGCTAACACAGGTAAAAATTCACAGTAACTGCCACTTTGTCACACAGGAAGTGGAAGCAAACTTGCATTCGGCAGTAGTGTTGCTAGACTTTGGTCCAGAATAAGCGCCGTTATTGGCTTCACACATAGTGTCAGTAACAGGATATTTCCAGCGCTTTACCTTTGTCAGACTGCCATTTCCTTTATACAGTGTGTAGCCAAGTTGCACTTTTGTGTTGGAACATGAAAGTTCTATTGAGAAAACGTAGTTCCAAAGTAAATGGCTGTCTGACTACAATGCTGAAAATATTCTAAATCTAGCTTATATTTGAACTGATAATGATTTCTCGGTGGGCCTTCTTTTAGGTGGCTTAAACATTTTTGTACAGTACATTGCTTCTGTGCTGGTACAACTCTCTGCTTCTCCGAACTGGGGTCGTGCTGACTGCCCTCTACAGGTCATACAAGGACTATGGATTACTACATCTTACAGACCAAGCGTGAAGCTTCTGGTCTGAGACGTGAATCCAATGCGCAAGTCCCATAAACCTGAATTCTTCTGGTTGCAAAAAGAAGTCCGGTTCCATTAGAAATAATGGCAAAATGACCCTACTTTTCAGCTGATTTATTACCTCAGTAAACACTTTCATAATGAGTTTATGGTCTCAGTCGCCAGTTTCATGTCTTCTTCAATACAACATGATGTTCATTAAGTAAATTGTGGTCAAATTTAGAGTACAATAGACCATAAAGCAGAGTATGCTTCAAGACAGGATTATCTATGATTGACAAGTCATTACCATGGCGATCAGTCAGGCTAGAGGCGACCGTGCACTCGGCACTGTGTATAACCAGCGCCATTAAAAAAGCTTATTAGGAGTTGGCTGTTCACTTTCTCTGGTGAGTAAATTTAGTTTTAGGACTGTTGTTCGCTAGACAAAGTTATCGGCCCTGTTAAAATGACAGTTAACGTTAGTTACAGATGTACCTAGCTAAGCAAGCTAGCTAGCTCCACACACGGCCGTTAGCTCCACCGTCTCATCCAAATACAGTGACGTCTGGTGCCGCTGGTTGCAAAAACTCAACATGTTGGCGCCCTATTGGCCAAACTCGAGGCTTCAAGACAGCAGTCCACAAGCCAACAGGTGACGTCACGATGATTACGTCCACTTCTTTAATACAGTATATGATACAGACCCGCATCAATAACTCCCATACTATCCCCTTAAGTTACATGCTTCATTTACGTCATGATTTATTCACTAAGTCTGCTTTGATTGCAGTTTGTTGCATTTAGGTTTTTATCAATATAACAGCTTTTTAACCTCTGTCAAGTGAAAAAAAATCCCATCCCTTTTTCTCTTGGGTGTGGTGTTCATAATATGATATAATAATAATTAGATATTTATATAGAATATCTGATGTTTTAGGCTTGTTTTTATTTGATAGTCTCTGGTATCTTAGTCCTGGTTTAGTCCAATACATTGTCTTTGCATTGTGAAAGCACTTGGTAACATGTTTTTTTACTGTTTTTATGTGGTGTTTTGGGCTTTAGTTTGATCCAAAACTGTATTATCTTCTTTCTCCAACTCATAAAACACACTGCCTGTCTTTCTCCTATCCATCGATTGATCAATACCTTTCTCCCCTCTCATCCTCTTCTCTCTGACCCTTCTTCATTTGCAGCATTTGATCTTTGACCTCTGTATGGATCCAGACCTCATCAGTTCATTTTGTCCTCACAGAGAGCCTGTTTTGTTCTCTGGCACCAGCAAACATCAGCAGCTCTAATAGAGGTCAACAGTTAATGGGATCAGGAGCTCATCAGAAGTATCAGATTAACTGCGGGGATATTGATTACTGCAGATTTGATTGGCTGTTAAAACACAGATGGAGAAAACACAGACACACAGTTGACTGTTTGTCGCTGGGGACAAATGAACCTAAAAATGTCAATAACTGGTCGGTTTGTCCTGGATTAACTCTCCCAGTCACTCTGATCAATATCTAAAGATGGTAAGAGGTAATAAACTGAACTGAACTGAGCACAGTAATTCAGTGTATACTGAATAAACCTGCTGCAGGCTTTGTGGTCTCCAAGGCCACTCTGAAGACATTGCCATGACATCATCAGGGTTATTTTCTCAAACTTGAAAAGCTCTTCTAGAGCTACAAAAGACTTTATACATCGGTTTTCACAGGCTAAAGAACTCAGATGACATGTCAAGAGGTGGCTGAGACACAACATCAATGTGTTTAGATGCACTAAGTTACCAGGTTTTAACCTGGTCTGAACAAAGCCATAAATCTGCAGGTTGAAATCCTGCAGATTTATCCTTGACCTGTAAACTGATCAGGAGGAAAATAGGTGGCATTTCTATTGAATTTGATCTCTGCAACAGCTGTGCAGGATGAATGCAGGGTGTGCTGCTCTTCGTGTTCAAGCGTCTCATCTTCTCACCTCGTTGCTCCTGGAGTTGCGACACCTTGTAGGCGCACGGCGGCATCTCTAACATACCGAGTGTGTTTAATCATGCAGCCTTTTCTGCTTCACATCACAGTGAACAACACAGAGGAGATCTGACTCCAGTGGACCAGCTGGAGACACGACAGCAGGGTCCATTTATGACACATAATCGCCGTCTGTTTAAGAATTCACACGCTGGCTCATATCTAATAGCTGATGTGACAACACAGGTTTCGCTTAGCTGCCGAGAGCCGAACGGAGGCAGTTAGCAGAGTTCAAACTAAGGTCAACTGTTCAGCTTTCATTATTCACATTTGTAAAGAGAAAAGTGTGTTTGTCATGTTGGACTTAACTTTGGGCTCGTCTTCCTGTCAGTGTCCTCCACAGTCGTCTCATCTTCACAGTGACGAATAAACAGGAAAATAAACAGATTCCCACCGGACTCGAAGCAGCACTCACACCTGTCAAGTTTTGGATTTGAAAATAAAGGAAATTTTCCGGCGTCCAACGCGAGCAGTCCCACCATCCCAACCAAGCTCCAGTAGGCTATGCCTTACATTTTAAGGTGTTATAGACTAAATGAAAACACAAAAGGGTAGGCCTATATATGAAGACCATTTATTTAAATGCTTATTTGTTATTTTCTGTTCATTTAACATTGCTTGTCTTTACATTTACATTTTATTTTCATTCCACACATTCTTTTCATTTCATATTGCTTTTATTTTAAAGTTTTTCTTTTAATTTCACGTAACTTTTCTTTACCCTTTTAGTGAGTTATTGTACAAATTTGTTGCAGACTTTGCATCATCATTCTTTAAGACTGTTTTGGAAGGAGTGTATTTGTGGGCTGGGCCAGAGTGGTTAATTTTACATGAGAGAAGAGCGCAAACAGTTCTGTTGTCTAACGTCACGTGCAGGTGGCAGTCATCGCGAGGCTAGTGACAGAGCCCAGATTGGGAATGTTTTTGGTTTTTTTTACTCCGCCTGGGCACGGGTTATTATTATTTATTAATAACGCAGGTTAAAATACGGGAGATTTACGGGAAAGAAATACGGGACTTTCCTGGGATACTTGACAGGTATGAGCACCTGGAGGGTTTGGAGAGGTAACCAATGTTCAGGACAAGTGTTTTCACATTTGGATGTTCGCAGGAGAGTCTTTCTGAGCAGGTCTGATCAGTTCTCTGAGAGAAGAAACACAAAACTGGAAACTGCAACTCATGTTGTTTTGTCTCTCATCTCCACCTGCATGAGAAACACAAGCAGCCCAAAGTGACCAATCACAGATCCTTTTTTACTGCACTTTAAGCGACTTGTTACTTTTCAGATTCCAATTCATATAATTTCAATCAAATTTAAAAAGAAAACATTTCTTACATACTTTTACTTGATTTTGTAGTGGAGTTTTGACAGTGTAGTATTTAGTACTTGTACTTAGTTAAAGGATCCGAATACACCTTCCACCGCTGACCTGTTACCTGATTAAAGGTATCTTGAGTGTCTCTTGAGAGTCTCTGAACTCAGGTCCTGACCTACAGTTATGTTTCCTCCAAAATATATTAGCTGGTGGTAAATGTGATGCATTTAAAATCACATTTTTACTTAAATGGAAAAAGCACTTTCCCTGATTTCTCAGTGATGTTGATACTGAAGTGAAGCTAATCCGTCACCGTGTCTGTACATTTCATCTCCGTCTGTCTCAGACTGAGCAGCTTTTCTCCCAAACTCATCCTCATTAGTGCTTCGTACAGGAGTCCCATTGGCAAGGTCACCGTTGCCCCGGTAACGCTTTGCTAGCAGGACGATGCTGAGAATAATGATGAGGCCTATCAGAGCGACATCAGCGGCATCAGGAGATAAAAAAATGCACTGAGAGAAAAAAACAACTTTATCAAGAAGATTACAGCCCGAAGGAGAGAGGACGAGAGTTTGTGAGGAAGGGGGGGGGTGTCAGTGTGTTCAGGTCCTGTTCTGTCACTATCAGCAGTTTGAGTCTGGACTTTCTTACATGTCACATTTCGTGTCTCTCTGCACACTGAGGTCGTACGGAGGTGGTCAGGCGCCGTGGACAGGCATGTGATCACTGTTGAAGCCAATGTTGACTGAAGACAGTCAACATTGGCTTCTCTTTAACCACCACATGGTTATAAGGAGGGAAATGACAGTTGAAGCACTTTTTGTCAGTTTGTACTTGCAATAAATTCAATTAAACTGAAAACTCCTGGATATCTACAGCACCCATCTAGCTAGCAAAGCTGTCAGCATTATGGGAGCCCACAATCACCTCTCAGACAGCCTCGTCAGTCTCTTGCCATCTGGGAGAAGGTGCAGGTGCCTCTGTGCCGGCTCCACCAGACAGAGGAACAGTACCATCCATCAGGCCGTAAGGATGCTGAACACTTTCCCCTCCTTCCACTCTCTTCCCCAAATGTCTAAACTGCAAACCCCACTCACCCATACCCAGCACAAATCACCTTAACCACCTAACTACAAAGAACCGAAACAACGTAAAATAAAGATAACTGCTGCCTTGCTTTGTGGATACTCACATGGACATTTTTGCACAGCACTGCACAATATTTGCACTGAACAAATATTTTTACATTCATATTAGACTTCACTGTTGCTTGATTGTAAATAATTGTAAATAATTAGTTTAACTGTTGTAAATAAGTTGTCAGTTATTGTTGTTTTTTAAAATTTGTTTTGTCTTATACTGTGTGCCATGAAGAAACACTGTTTCAATCCTCTGTGTGCCTTGTACATGGTAGAATTAACAATAAAGTTGACTTTGAAATTCATTATTGATGAAAATGTTTTGATGTAGTCCAATAACAGTGAAGCTTTTAGGAACAGACAAATCAGCCGGACTCAGTGATCCAGTTCATATAGAGCCTGTAGATCTTTGAGGTTCATCTTTGCAGCTCCTCTGTGTCTCTGATTTCATTCGGACTGTGTGTCGATTGATTCATTATTGATCAGTCAGATTCAGGTAGGCTGACTCTCTGTAAAGTGCTTTGAAACATATTCCTTCAGGCTGTATTAATCAGCTTTATAATAATTTATTAAACAGCTTTAAGACAAAGAATATGAAATTAAAACAACTCTCTTTTTTAAGTGTTTTTTCTCAGTGGTTGCTCATTTCTGTTTGTGTTCATTTTGTGGTTGTTCTGTGTCTCTGTTGTGCGTCTGGTCATTTTGTTGCTATTCTGATTCATTTTATGGCTGTTTTGGGTCTCTTTGTATTTTTTATTTATTTTTTTAGATCTTGTCGTTTTGTGCTTCTGGTTGTTTTGTATCCCTTTGTGTAGTGCATCTCTTTGTGCCCATATTGGGTCTCTTTGTGATTACTTTTCATCTCTGTAGTTGTTTTTGTGCCTCTTTATATCTCTGTAGTGTTTCTTTTCCTCAAGCCCCTTGGCCAGTGCCTAGTAGGCCTGTTCCAGCCATCCCTGCCTTTCAATCATGTAAAAAATGCATACATGTTTAAAAATCTGTACAGTGAGCACTATAAACTGCAGAAGTCAGTGAATAACATATTGTACATTGACATTCATGATACAGTAATTGTTAAATATTCTCCTCACACATGATCATCTCTTCACTCTGTGAGGTTTACTGTGTGTAATTAACCATGCTGTCATTCATCATTTATCACACTGACGACGCAGAGACTCCTGTTAGATGCATAAACTCAAACTCTTCCTCTGTAATCTGCCAATCTGCCTGAGTCAACTCTGCTAACAGCCTGTACAAACTCCAGCAAACCTCTGAATTATTGATCTGGACCCAGCGTTTCCTCTCGTCAGCTGTGGTTTCCTCCGATATGAGATCAATAAGTTTCAGACCACACAGTCGCTCCGCAGCAGCAGAGTGTTCAAACTCAGCTACTCTGTCTTTCGTCACAGTTTCACCTGGTTACAGCAGTTTCAGTGGATGTAGGTGCTACAGCTGTAAATTTAGATGAAAGCGGTGCTGTCATCCTTCTTTGACGTAATGGTGTCCATCTACATCTAGGCTCTTTTTCAGGAGATTATACAACACAATATGTCGGTTTTCAATAAGATAAAACATGTTGATTAAAACAAAGGAGGCTCTAACATTCCTTAAATTAATGAAACAATCAGATATGCCATATTTCTCTCTCGTTTTTCTTGATTTGACGTTCCGCCGCCGCTCTTTTAATTACGTCATCTCGTTGCACTTCTTCTGCAATGGTTTAATGGCACCCGACTGGAGAATAAACGCCACCCGCTGTTTATCTCCATTTTAGATCCACAATTGCACTGTTTATTTATCTGTATGTGCTGATTTTCATGCTGCTATGTGACTCTCATGGGGCCTCTGACAGCAAAACTTGATGTAAAGGTGACAGAAACTTGCTATTAATGTTCTAGATAATGTCATTTCAATTAAATACTATTCTACAAGTTTTCCTCAAATGAATGGTTGATAAAAAGTAAATTGAAATTGACTGCAGAGATGGTGGAGTCCAGTTCATGTACAAGCTGTATTTCTTCCAGGTTCATCTCTGCAGCTCATCTGTGTCTACTGTGATTTCTGTCAGACTCTGTGTCGATTGATTCATTATTGATCAGTCAGATTCAGTTAACTTGGCTCTCGGTAAAGCAAATTCCGTCTGAGTGAAAACATTAAGACAAAGAAGGTGATAGTCAAACAACTTTTTAGTTGTTATTTAAAAACAGAAATGTTTATCTGCTTACGAAGGAAGGTCCCACAAAAAAGTTTAACAGCTGGTTTTAACATGTTACGATGTTGGAACTGAACACAAACATTCCTACCAAATATTAACCTTTGTCGTTGCATCTCCTCACTGCGTCTGATTCAATATTTCATCATCTGCTGTTTGTTTCATGCTCTGCAGACAGGAAGTGAAGTGCGGGGTTGGTGGGGGTGGCGGCTCACGTTCATTCCCTTGCTGGGGGAACGTGGCGCCCTCAGGGGAGATGATGTGTTTGATGTGTGAGGCTGGTTTGTTATGTCGGTGTCTGTGTTTACGCCTGTTAATGTCACATCAAACATTGATGAGACACAAGGATGATGGGAGGGGAAACGGAGCGTTAAATGCAGGTCGATGATGCGCTGATGTGTCTTCAACTGTCACCAGTCAGTCAGGTGATGTTTGATGGACAGGTGATGTTTAAATATATTTACATCTGAAACCAACATGACATCACATCCTGTGTCTACACTGTAAAAAAAAAAAAAATCTGTCACAGCAGTAGCATTGCGTCTAAAACATGTAAACGTCATAGGAAGCTGTGAGTCGTCATCTGCTGCTGACTCAGAGCGTCTCCTGCTGAAAGGTTAACACCTGCAGGAGCTACACGCCCCCCACGTCTTCGCCAATCACAGACATCCTGCTGACAGATCATCAGACAGCAGGAAGTGCCGCCTGCCGCCGTCACAGTGTGAGTCAGCAGCACGGACAGCTTTGCTTCAGGCAAAGTCATGACCAGAAGACGATTACACTGCGGCGAGGAGGAGAGGACAAGATGATGACATTAGAGCTAAGACAGCTTCAGTGATTAATGATCAATCAATATCAGAGCTCATAAAAATAAGTTGTCCAAGTATTTTATCAGTCTTGTCGGTCAGTAAGAATAACTCCAGTGCAAAACTTTTGTACAAGCCCTGTTCACCTTGCTCGATCACGCAAACACAGATACATGCGTGCGTGCACCAATTTTACATTTATCATGCACAATACATTCAGTTAGTTATCAAATCATGTAAATAAGCCAGTTAAACCTTTGAGCTTTTTTGGTCTGTTTTAAAACTAAGGAACAATTTTTGTTTGTTGAAACTCTCTTTGCATGTCAACAGCAATCAATAAATCCAAAGATCTGACACAAAAATGCACATTGCATTATCTGTGACTGTCACAAGGCAGTAATAAGCACTTGGATCAAATTAAATTATTGGCTGGCCTACCTGCCTGTCTACCTGTTACCTGTGCGCACTAAGTCCGTGCACTCTCTGCGAATGAACATGTGTTTAAGGGGAGTGGCTTTGTGAGGAGGCCTGAAGGGAGGGGGTGGGATTTATTGGGTTGTATAGAAATCTACCTATCTCTTCCCAATGTTACCACTCCAGCTTTAAATGTGATGTTTAGTTAAAGGTGTAAAGGTATTGTGAGGCTGCAGGAGACTAGGTTTCTAGTACGTACGAACGAATATTTAACACAAAGTTGTTTTGTACAGATTTAACAATAGAGATATAACCTGATAATTAGCCAGCTTCAGAGATGCTGCTATTAAGTAAGAATTTAATTAGTTAGCACGTTAGGATCGCTGGGTGCAGGCGGGAGAGCCCAAATGCATGACACGGAGTGCTGAGATACACTTCTAGAGTATTTAATCCAGGAGACAAACAGGCATGAACAAAGACTCACGGGTACAGGAGACTGGTACATCCAAAAAAAAACAGAACAGGTAGTTCAGCAACTACAGAACATACAACAACCGACATACATGAGTGGACAGGGAATTAACAGAAACACCAAACATTTATACACAGGGGCTAACGAGCAGGTCGGGAGCAACACAGGTGACAGGTATCAGGGTTAACGAGGCAGAGAGACACAAGGGGAAAACAGAGAGACTGGCTGACAGGCAGGTTACTGGAGGTGAACAGACAAGTACTGAACACCAAACATGTCTAAGAAAGTAGTAACAGATCAGAATAATGAAAATAACAAACTAATCCAGACAACTAAACTAACATCAACAAGGAACACAGACCTAAGCTAAGACTTGAATAGAACTCAGATCAAACATGGGCAAAACACAGAAGTACACAGACCAGGAGTAAACGCTCAAGGCTGGGTACACACCAAAAGATAATCGGGCTGATTTTGGGCCGATTTCCCCCCTTCTGACAATCCTAGCTATGTCCCGATTATCTTGATGGTTCTACAGATTATTTTATCAGATGAGGTGTGTTAAAAGTGTCCGAACCTGATCGGAAGAACGTCCGAGGCGCCCCGATCGCGAATCGTAAAAATATCCAGCATTTTGAATATTTACGATCAGAAATCCTGATGTGAAATCTGTTCATGTGTGGTGTGCTGTCTTTGTCACATCATGGCACAACACACACTATAGGAGCAAAACGGTTAAATCTAGGATTTTTTTCTCCTCATGTTTGTGGTCTCTCACATTTTGACAATCTTATAAGATGTAAAAAAATCCTTTGGTGTGAACTAAAGACACAAACTGGGAACTGATACGAGACAAGACAGATATGAAGTAACTTAAAGATGCGGATGAATGAAATAATAAAGGCTACGCAGAGACTTAAGCAGAATGAACAAAATCAGACAAACAGACATAACCCAAGCACAATGGTAGAGAACAAGACATGAAGGACAGGAACAGAACTTAACAAGTACTACAGGACAACAGGACAGATCAGAACCACCACACAGAACAAACAGGACACTACAAGACCGCAGACAGACAGGACTGGAACCCAAAACCCAGACACAGAGAAACCAATATCAAAATACAGAGAAGGCATGGCCAAAATAATTTAACCCAGACAAGCTCAGGACAGGATGGTGACATAGCATGTGGGTGACTTTTACATTTGTGTGAGGAGAGAAAGTTGTGTGGTTGAAATCTCTTTTTAACGTTGGTCTTTCTGTTGTTAAAGATATCAAACTAACTGACCTCCCAAATTTGTGACTCGACATGCAGCTCTGTTTGTTTGCAGTGACTCAGGTAAATATCTGCGTGTTATTCACTGACTGAGAGGTGACTTGGATCTGATTGGTGGAAGCCCTCTGAGGATGAGTTGCAGAGACTCTCATAAACCCTACTGAGCTCAATTACAGCCACAGATGTCTGCAGGGTCCAACTGCAGTGCTGATCAATAAATCATAGTGTGATGGAAGAAGCTCGCTGATGGGTCTGTGTATCGATTCACCAGGAGCCACTTTTCTCATCATCTTCTCTCTGTTTTCTCGACTTCTCCCAGCACATATTAATATAAACCTGTGGCAATGATAGACACCAGATCTGAGACTATATCTGGGAAAGGACTGAAGACGCTGATTCACCAAACAACACAGCAGCTCTGTGAGGCTGCACTCAGGCCCCAAATGCACTACTCCCTTTCAGTTTAAAAATGTATAAACATGAAGCAGGTGGTCTATTTCATAGTAACAGAAGACTTGGCAAAAAGAATAATGTACTACAGAAGAAGAACCACACCAGATTTTATTTTGCTTGGACCAAATAACGAGCTAAGGTTGTTACTGAATGTAACACGGGAGTTGCGGTGGCGGTCGCAAAGTAAATATGGCGACAGACACAGTACAAGTGTAGGCTGTAAGTGCACAGTACAATAGTTTAATAAAAATATCAAATCAAAAACTCTGTCAGTAGCATTGTGTTTCTACTTTGCATGACTTATGACACCCAATCAGAGAGCCAAACATGAGCGTCTGCGTCATCGTTTCTTCACTGAAACGCTCTCCGGAGTTCCAAAACGAAAAACGGGGTCGTCAGCGTTTCCAAACTTCTGCGTTTCAGGTCTTCTTTTTCGCCGTTTTAGTCTGGACAGGAGGTACAAACATAGCAAAAAGTCTCCATTTTAAAACGAAGACGCAGTAGTGTGGATGGGACACAGTGCTACTTGTAAATACTTGTAAATACTAACATCAGCATGCTAACACGCTAACAATGACAATATGAATTGCACTGGTAACTGCTTAATTACCTCATTCATACAGTCGATCTGAAAACCCATACTGAACGCATTTAATTGCATTAGAAACATCTAAATCCTAGTTAAATATTAGTTTGTTACCCAAACATGATCTTTAACATGACTGCTTTTATGATCAATCTGTCTTCAATGTAAGGAGAGAGACAGCAATCTCTGGACATCGTGGATTCACCCTTAGTTCAGAATAAAATCTATAGGCGACACTGTCCTTCTTTATAACACCGTGACGCTGTGGACAGCTGTCAGGTTGGCAACAGTTGCACTGAATCATTTACCATGAGCTTCGTTACTGCAGTAATCACTGTTTGAATCAAACTAATCTGTATGAAGCTGTAACTGATCACTGAGCAGTCATTTGTCATGTTGTGATTAGTCGCAGTGATGGAACATTCCTACCATCCATGTTGGAGAGGATGATGAGGATGAGGATTGTGCTGCAGCTGAAACAACTTTAATATTCTAAAACTGGAAACATAAACAACTCCTAAACATAGTTTAAAAGTGAGTTTTAAAAGTGAGCTGCTTATAGTCTTAATGTGTTTTGTGCAAGATTCTTTGATGTAAAATAGACGTCTAAAAATTTACTGTCAGTCACTGAATGTAGACAAATTTTCAACTGCAGTTCACCAGTTGGACTGTGACTTTACAAGGACCATGAGTAGACTGCATCTTTTCTGTTTGATCCATATTTTCATCTTCAGTTGCTGCCAGCATTTTGTCCCTGTCAGGTTAAAGCTGAATAGATATATTTATAAACTGAATGTAACATACAGTAAAGGATTCCAGCACTTTATTATAGAAATTCTACCGTGGTAAATGATGAATGAGACAACTACGATGAATGAAATGTAATAGTTTTAAGCTATTGACTTCTTCCTCCACTCTTGTTTGTTAAGATAAATGTCATGGTTGGCTCACATTCATATTTCTAGCTCCACTGGATTAAAATGGAGGCTCTGATCCTTATTTTCCCCGCTGCCATGGTGAATTGTAATATCAAAGCTCCATTAATGAGACTTTTAACATGAATATACTCAGAGTTGATTGAGCTAATTCTGATCAGCTGTTCTGGAACTGAAAACTTAGAGTTTACCATCTCAGGCTTAATCAACTCAGAGCGGAGAGTTAGTCAGGGTTAGTCTGAAACAGGACCCTAGTTGGGTTTAGGGTGAGACTAGGTTTAGACAAGGTTAGACTGTGTTTAGACAAAGTTAGATTTAGTTTAGGCCAGATCATATTTGGTTTAGCCAAGTTTAGACTGTGTTTAGATCAGGTTAGATTTAGTTTAGGCCAGATTAGACTTGGGATAGTTCAGACAAGATTTCAAACTAAATTATGTTGGGTTTAGGAAAAAATACATTGGGTTTAGACTAGATTAGATTCGGTTTATCCAAGGTTAGACTGAGTTTAGACCAGGTTAGACCCAGTTTAGGTCAGATTAGAATGGGGATAGTTCAGATTAAATTAGATTGGGTTTAGCCAAGGTTAGACCTGATTTAGGACAGATTAGACTCAGTTCAAACAAAGTTAGACTTTGTGTAAACCAGATTAGAATGGGGATAGTTCATATTAGACTGAGATGAGACTAAATTATACTGGGTTTTGGCCAGATTAAACTGGGGTTACACCAGGGTAGACTGGCTTTATACTATACTGGGTTTGGGCCATACCACACTGGGATTAGACATGGACTGCCTTCAAGCAAGGCTGGGTTGAGGCCAGATTACAGTGGTAATAAACCTTTTATCCCTGACTGCATGATGCAGATGGTTTGTTGCTGGAAATGTCAGGAAAACTTTTAAAAATTGCAGTTTGTGCAACCGAACTTCTCAGTGTTTCTGAAAAGTTCAAATGAAGTTTGAGCAGACAGAAGGACTTGAAGTTTTCTCAGTGTATGGATCAATATTTATTATAAAATGAGATTCTGCTCAAGAGTTCAGCGAAGTGAGACGTCTGTCTGTCTGTCTGTCTGTCTGTCTGTCTGTCTGTCTGTCTGTCTGTCTGTCTGACTTCTGTCTTTCAGCACACACAGAGAGCTAGGTGAAGCTGAAATTAAAACACTTTCAACTCCTTTTCAGTTCTCTGCTTACCAAATGTTTTTGGATACCTGTCCTTCATCAGGGCGGTCACTCTAATGAAGGGCAGGTATGTGATCTGAATATTAATGATCTCAATAATGACTTAAAATTAATATTCAGTGATTTAAAATATTCCTGATTCAGAGTTTTCTCCACCTTGTTGTTGTTCGCAGAGCAAACAACAAAACCGCCACCGTCAAACACGCCTTACTCCTCACATCCAGTTTGTTTGTACATCTCAGGAATCAGTAGTTGGTGTTTGGAGGTTTTGTGTGTATGTGTGTGTGCTGGGAGCCGCTGAACACATCCTGTGTGTCGGCGATCACACTGGAGCATCATGGGAAATGGCAGTTTGAATAATGGACTCTGACAGACAGTTTGGGGGTTTGGGGAGGATTGTGTGCAGCCTGAAACAGCAATGGCATCTCTAAACACTTTTCAAACATTCATCCATGTGTCTGTTGAAACTGATATTTGTTTACATAACAGTGCTGTATGAGATAAACCTCCTATCTCCTTATAATAAGGTAGGTGAAATGCATGACTTTTACATGTGCAGTGCTAGTGCCGACTAAAACAAGTCAGATAAAAATTTCTATTTTTATTAAATTACTTTAACTACTCCACAATCTTTCCATGTTTTCCAGATGGTACAACTTGCCAACCTTGAGACTTCAAAAATAGGGAGGAGGAAGAGTAGCAAAACATCTTCAAGCATCTTTAACCACATCCGGCTGCCCTAGACACGATCAGCACTCCGTATGTGCTACACGCTGTACTGTGCCAAGTTGTGATAATGAAAAAGAAGCATGAGAATTTGTCATAAATCAGAATAAATAAGTGGATCCAGGAGTGGACCGGGAGAGGGCAAAGAAAACGGGAGTCACCTGAAGAAAATGGGGAAGGTGTACAAGTACTACTGTAGCTGGAAAGCTAACCACTAACATGCTAACCAGCTGAGAATGTGCTAATGCAAGTCAGTTACAGTAGGTACCGAGTCTTCTCTCTGTTTTGTTTCTACTGATCTCTTGTCTCCCAGTGTTGTGGTAAGATTTGTATGTACTATATATACACATATAACCCTGTTATATATAACCTCTAACCCTGTTACCAGCCTCTTCTTCTCAAAGCTGTGAGTATCTCTCTGCTCTGGCTGAGAGAGTGAACTGCTGAAGTGTGTGTGTGAGTATGTGAAGTTCACCCAGAAAAAGGTGTGCAACAGCAGACAGCTGCTGCTGATTTCAACTGGAGAGTGCAGCAGATGATATAATGGAACTAGGAGAAAAGGCCAGACCAGATTACCACTCACCAAATTTAATAGGGACATGCAGCTCTGTGTAGCAGTGTGATATGCCAGGTGTCTGCTGCCCTCACCTAACTAATTGAGCATTTGACTTCAAAGCATGTATCAGGAAAAATGCTGACTTCAATAATAGATGGGCAAGAGCAGTGGTTCTCAAACTTTTTCTGTTACATGCCCCTTCAGAAGCCAAAAAATGTTCAAGCCCCCTGACTTTTTATCAATCGTTAATAACACAGGCGATTGATTTTAAACAAGAGATTCAGGTTAGCAAAATAGCCTTGCTTTCATCAGAACCCTTTTTGTGTTAATGAATTACATTCGTGTAACATTAGGTCTCCTCAACATCCATGACCCACCTGCAGTGGCACTATGCCCCCCCAAGGGGGCCGACCCTCCGCTTTTAGAACCACTGGGAAAGAGGAGAAGATGAGGAGGATGAGGACATAATTAGACATATAAATGCAATCCAAAGGGGTTGAAAGTTAGTTCTTGTAAAAGAATGGGACTCTGTTGTATCAAACGCTGATCGTCTCCAGTGAATCTTTTGGACTCAAATTGCTGGGGGTGGGGGGTGGGGTTGGGTTGCTAAGAGTAAAAAAGATGGGAAAAGTGTTCAGACCCTTCATCTGGCCCAGACCTGAGCTTTTTATCTCCGACGCCTGCTGGCATCTTTTTTTTCAAAACCACAGTTCATTCAATAAAGACTTACTGAAGAGGGGGAAAAACTCTCAGCTCACTACTTCAGTTGCAAACTGGATTAACATTGACTCATGTCGAGTCATTGTCTCTTCGATCAGTTTATACTCTCTCAGGGGAGGTTATTTTTATTCAACCAGGTTTTTCCTACAATGGCTTAAAACAAAGACACAGTCTATCTGTAATTTCTGATTTTGTAGATCATTCATCTTTTAGAACCAAACCTCAAATGTTCTCGTGGAGCTAAGAAAACATGGTTGTCTCTGACTCAGCCCTCACACTATGAGCTGGGGACAATACATTTTAAAGAGAAAAAGAAAATCTTTGATTCAGTTTAGCACAGAGTAGACGAAACTCAAGTGTTTCTTGTGACAGAGTTTTCGCTGTAATTACACCCGAGACCTTAAAGAAACATTTTGAGGGCTGAGGTGTTTTATTGCAGGTGAAGGACACGGCGTCTCCAGGCAGCTCAGACGTCACTATGAACAGACTTCTGATACAAATGTCAATGTTCGTCACCAACGCTCCACCTTCAATCTGTGTCCAGACGCCACGTTGCTGTCAGTGCCTCACCTTGGCTGTCCATCACACCTGGCAGGGATATTATTGTTCTGACGCAGGTGAAATGCAGCCGCTCTGATGACAGACGAGCCGTCTTGCTCAAAGAGAACCATAGGGGGAAAAATACAGCCCTGGAGAAATGAGAAACTGGAGTGTGGATGTCAGAGATTAACAGCTGTCCGCTGTCAGATAACCTGAAACTTCATCAACAACAGAAAAACTGTCCGATTTTAAATCTGATTTTCCTGCAATATCTGTCTGTCTCCACTGACTTAATGTGGATTTACACTGATGACTTCATTCTCATACTTTTTCTTGTTTTGTCCCTGTAATCAAAAGAAAGGTGTAAAAATGTCAGAACACTTTTGTAGCCCTTTAGACACAGAAGCAAAGTTTCTCACCAAATGACACTGGGCCTCATGCAACATTTACTTTTATTATCTTATTAATAGTTAACCATCAGCCTGATTAATGTCACAAGTTCATGAGATTTGATAATAGATATGAAATCGCCACATTACCATTTCAGTATGTTTGTGTTCAAGTTGACTAATTGTTTTAGCTGTACTTGTATACTGTGAACTGTTGGGTACTTTTTATGTAAAACCTAAGCCTGCAAAATAACCACCAACCAAAGCTGTCAGATAAGTGAAGTTAAATGTTTCATGAAAGAAAAGACTCGAGTAAAGTACAAGTACCTCAAATGTATACTTAAGAATAGTTGTAAATGAACTTTTGAAGTTATATTCCACCACTGGTTACAGGTAGGAGGTCATCTGTTAATCGCAGGGTTTGGTTCACATGTCAAAGGTGTCCTTGAGCATTGATTAGCCACATATGTTGCTGCCATCGGTGTATGTGTGAATGGGTGAATTAGAGTAAAGCACTATATAAATGCAGTGCTTTTACCTGTTTAGTATCCTGGGATTATCTCACAAAGTTTCAGATTTGAGGAAATGCCTGAAAACAGCGTCACTTTGTAACACAAGAGAAGCCACTTAACAGGTGAAGTCACAAGTTCTAACAAACAAGTGTCTCAATATGAGTTTCAGATTGTTTCTCAGCAGTTTGGGGACAGAGAAGCCACGACAGATAACACGGGTTAAAGCTCTTTAATAAGAGGCAGATTTCTAATAAATTAGTGCTAATAGCTCACTATTTATATCAGACTAATGTGGCATAATGAGATAGGCCCTCAATTACAGCATGTGTCATTATATAATTGATGTTCATCCCCGTTTCATTTCATTCAGAGACACACAGAGAGAAGAGGGCTCAGGATGCAGGATGAATAATGTTTCAAGTTTTAAAAAATCGCCTGAAGAAATTAAAGTTTCACAGAGCGAACACTCATTCTGCTCAGGTTAATGAAACACCAAGGCAAGGAGTCAATTGCCTCTATTACAAACTTTAATCTAAACCATAAAGCTAAACATTGAGCTGAAAGTCACTGCACTGCTCAAGTGAAAGGTTCAGGTTAAAGGTTCAGTGTGAATTGCAATGAATCGCAACCAACGGCTCAAGCACCACTCACACATCCCTTTACAAGCATGGAGGAGAAGCTACGGTGGCCGACGCGCTTTCGGCTCTTGTGCTAAATAATACGAGTGGTCTTCCATTTGTCCAAATTTCACTTCTTACTTACTTCTTCACCTCTCCGGGAACCATCACCTTATCGTGGTGGAGAGGTTTGCATGCTACGGTAAGCCTGGAAGCTGTGTTATCTGAAGCCTAGTGCTCCTGGTAGGGTCTCCCAAGGCAAAGTGGTTCCAGGTGAGGGACCAGAATGAGGATGGTTCACAAAGACACCTAATGAAAAAACGAGGAAGACCCCCATCTGGAGCCAGGCCCAGAGGGAGGGCTCGTTGGCAAGTGCCTGGTGGCCGGGTTTGCCACGGAGACCAGCCGGGCACACCCGGAAAAAGCAACGTGGCGCCCCCCTCTCTATCCTTTGGACCCACCATCTATAGGAAGATCCACAGGGGTCGGACCCGGGGTCAGACCCGGGCAGCAGAGGCTGGCTCTGGGGACGTGGAACATCATTTCTCTGTGGGGGAAGGAGCCGGAACTTATGCGGGAAATGGAGCGCTACCAGTTAGATCTGCTGGGGCTGACCTCCACACACAGTCTCGGTTCTGGAACCGTACTCCTTGATAGGGGATGGATCTTATTCTTTTCTGGAGTTGCTCAGGGTGTGAGGTGCTGGGCGGGGGTGGGGATGCTCACAAACCCCCGGCTGAGCGCCGCTATGTTGGAGTTCACTCCAACCAGCAGTTCAGAGTATTTGGCCTTCTTGGAGCCCCTGAATGGAGTTCTGCATGGGGCTCCTGTAGGGGACTCCATAGTTCTGCTTCGAGACTTCAATACGCATGTGGGCAGTGATGGAGATACCTGGAAAGGTGTAATCGGGAGAAACTGCCCCCCTGATCTGAACCCGAGTGAGTGTTGTTAGACTTCTGTAGTAGTAATGGATTTTCTATAACGAACACTATGTTCGAACATAAGGATGCTCATAAGTGTACGTGGTACCAGAGCACCCTAGAAGATCGAAGCTCAATTTTGTAATTGTTTCATCTGATTTGAGGCTGCATGTTTCAGAAACTTGGGTAGGTAAAGGCAGGTAAAGTGGGAACTTCGCTAACAAGGTCCACGCCAATATCAGGTATAGAAGTTTAGTTTATTGAGAAGTATTTATGGTGGAGGAGTCGAGGGGGAGAGGGATGAAGGGGTCGAGGGAAGAGGGATGAAGGGGTCAAGGGGTCAAGGGAAGAGGGATGAAGGGGTCGAGAATGGGAGGGATGAAGGAAGTTGTTTAGGGTTTGGTGGCCGGAGCGGCAGGAACCCGGGGGGTTGAGACTCAGGGTGGGGGCTCGTCTCGATAAGCGGCGTGCTTATGAACCCCCCCTTGTGGTTCCTGTTGTGGAAAAGACAAAATGATTAATTGGCAGAAATAAGGATTTTAGCTTGCATGTCTTTCATGGTGGGAGGAAACCGGAGAACCCGGGGGAAACCCACGCAAACACGGGGGAGAACATGCAAACTCCGCACAGAAAGGCCTGGGCTGAGCGAAATCTAACCCGGAACCTTCTTGCTGTGAGGCCGCAGTGCTGTCCACTGGGCCACCGTGCTGCCCGTGAAAGAGGTGAAAAAACGGGGTTTGGGTGGGGGGGGGTGAGAACTGAGAAACGGGAGAGAAAGTGGTTAGACAGGCTTATATACGTGAGTGCATGTGATTGGATTGGAGGAACACAGGTGGATGAATGAAGCGTGGATGGTTGATTGGAGGAATTGGATGAGGCGCAGGTGGTTGATTGGTATGAACAGGCGTGGTCCTGTTCCTGAACGTTAGTTATAAACTCCATATCTGGAGTCTGTGAGATCTTCTGGATTCCTGCACCCTCTGCTGTGGCAGATGCAAAGCAGTGAGTGTGGGAGAAGTTTGGAAAAGACATGAAGATGGACATTTGGTCGGCACCAAAGTGCTTCTGGAGAACTGTCCGCCAACTCAGGAGGGGGAAGTGGGGAACCATCCAAGCTGTGTACAGTAAAGATGGGATCCTGTTGACCTCAACTGGGGAGGTAATTGGGCGGTGGAAGAAACACTTTGAGAAACTCCTAAATCCGACAGGCACGAGCAATCTACACAGCTTTCTCTTTTTTAAGTTAAAACATTTGAACATTCCTCAGAATGTAAAGACAGATAAGCGGTATGAAAACCTCCCAGTTGTGTTTTACTCTGCCGTTGTTGCTGCGGCGGTCTGTGTGATGGCGCGAGCAGAGGGCTCTATGAGCGGGTGGCTCACAGACCAGTCCAGCGGGTTGGCACAGGCATCCCCCGCAGTCACTTGCGCAGCTCCTCAAGTCCGAAAATATTCAAGCACATTTTTGTTCCGCCATCACTTCTCGTAAAACTGTCAATATTTGACAGCTTGCGCATGCAATGATGATGCAGTGAATAGTGAATACTCTCTCTGACCAATCAGCAGTCTGTCTCGTTTTCATGTTACATTTTAACATCCCTCAGCTCGCTTGGAACCTCGGCGGAGGTGAGGGGATATGAAAAAAAGGCAGGTACAGGTACAAAATTTCTACAATGGAAACCTAAACAAAGGCGAGTCGAGCCAAAGGGTCTCTGCTCAAACTAGCTTGGTTTGAGGGCGTGCCTGACCCCGCCAGCCACTTGGCAAGCTTTATGATGCGTTCTCATTGTGACATCACAAGTAAAGGAAGTAAAGGGCTGGACTACAAACGAGCTGTTTTCAAGCAGTTCAGAGCAGTGCTTTCTGTGGGAGATGGGAACTCCCTTTGGGCTGAACTTTGGGGCACTTTGCAAACCTCTTACATGCACAAAAGAGATTTATAACTCAGTAAAGGAGATAGGTGGTATTAAGCCAAAAAGCATAATACCACCACTTTAACATTCGGGAAGTCGGGTAGAGTACCCAAAGAGTGGCAGACTGGGATGGTGGTTCCCCTCTTCAAAAAGGGGGGCCAGAGAGTGTGTGCCAGTTACAGGTTGTATCACACTTCTCAGCCTCCCCGGTAAAGTCTGCTACTCCAAGGTGCTGAAATGGAGGTTTCGGCCCATAGTCAAACCTCAGATCGAAGAGGAACAATGCGGGTTTCGTCCTGGTCGTGGAACAACAGACCAGCTCTTCACTCTCACAAGGATCTTGGAGTCGACCTGGGAGTATGCCCATTCCGTCTACATGTGTTTTGTAGATTTGGAGAAGGCATATGACCGGGTCTCCCAGGAGATACTGTGGGAGGTGCTGGGGTTTTGTTGTTTAGGTCAGAGTTGACGCCAATCAATCCTTCTGATACCCTTAAAGTCAAGTACATCTTCTGTACATCATCATACAGTACAGTAAGTGCTGACAAAGAGCCCATGATTCAGCAGTAGCCAGCAGAAACATTTCTACAGACAGACTGTAGCTTTAATGTGCATTAAAGCAACATCAGAAAAATACTCAGACCAGCCACTCCATCTCCTCTGAACATCTCTTTTTCAATTAAAATCAACTGCTTCCTCAACTGACCAGCTAATAACCCCAACCCACAGTGCCTCTGCATGCCTTCCAAACAGGCCAGCTTCGGCAGACTGAGATTTGCTCCTTCAGATCGTCTTCCAGCTGACAACAGATGCCAAGAAGATCAGACAGACAGAGACGCTGAGTCCAAGTTCTGTCTGAACCTCCAAATCTGGATTCAAACAGTCTGAAGGGTCAGACACAGAAATAATTACACCTACACACACCTTAACCCTGAAATCCAAAAAGAATCTCAAACTGCCTCAGCAGACTGATGGCGACAAAGGTCAACCAGACAGCAGGTCAAACAACAGAAAGGCTTTTTACTAAATTCATCAAATACATTGGGAATAAAAGTCCTCCTCAGCCCAACATGAATTTATCTTAACTCTGCTCATACTGAAAAAATAAAAACCCAGCTGTCTTTCTACGCAGTAATGTGATTATCCCTGTCATTATGGGCAGTTATCGCTCCACCAGCTGCAGATGAACAGGACCACATCACCCACACATACATGAATACAAAAGCAGGTTTATACGTATTAATGCAGGGGGATATTTACATAAGACCGAGACGCCTCATTAAACAGTGTGGAGAGACAGATGAAGCCTGGCAGACAAAACGCAGGGAGGACAAAAACAGATTAACTCTCTCTGAAATGAAAACCCTTAATTTTAATTACCTTAAAAGTACCATTATTTTACCCATAAAACTTCACATGACATTTTTTTCATTCAAGCCCACTAAAAGTACATTGAACACTTCAGTTCTGAGGAATAAACAATTAAAAATCTCCAAAGCAGCTCTGGAATCATGATCTTTGGCTTTATTCCCTGTTAAGATGTCTTTTATGAGAGTTTTATTAAAGCTGGTCAGCGTGCTGATTAGTCCTGATCCACTTCATCATCCATACACACAGGACTCAGACTTTTGTCTGTCACGCTGCAGTTTTGACATTAGACTCCAGTAATTCCATCCATCACCAACCGCTTAACAGGGTCGTAGGGGTCTCGAGTCAATCCCAGCTGACATCGGGCAAAGGCGGGGTACACCCTGGACAGGTCGCCAATCCATCACAGGGCAAACAACCATGCACATGCACACCTAAGGACAATTTAGGGTCACCAATCAGCCTAGGCCACATGTCTTTGGACGGTGGGAGGAAGCCAGAGCACCTGGAAAAAACCCACACAGACACAGGGACAACATGCAAAAACTCCACATAGAAAGGCCGGGGCAACGCAACTTTCTTGCTATGAGGCCACAGCGCTATCCACCAGACCACCGTGCCGCCCTCCATTAATTATTGTGATTTTTAATTAATGCTGATTGTGAGTAGCTGATGTGACATAACAACCTTTAAAAGTTTAAGTACGTTGAACATTAAGTTGTAATGTAAGTCTGAACAATTTAGAAATGGTTCCCAAGGGGTAGTTTCTGCAAACACTATGAATCATTGTTCTAGAAATTAATGTGAAATAGAAACTTCATGTGTTAATTTTTAGTATTTTAGTTTCACTGAGAGGAAACATCTCTTGCAGGAATGCCCCGATCACATTTGCATAGTTATTTGAATAGTTACACATTCTCTGATTTGCTGAGCTCTGATCGGCTCCACCTGAGCCGTTGGGTGTAAAGGGCCTTGCTCAAGGGCACCTCAGTGGTGATAATGAGAGAGGGGCAAGTGCTGCAGAGGTCCTGAAGGGGTTTCCAGCTCTCAGAGTTGATGCTGGAGAGTAAAGAGACGAGGGCCGCAGAGTCGTCAGAGGCTAAACATCCCGCTCTTCTTCCTCTGCTCCTCGTGGACTTCCTGTCTCCTTCCATCTGCTCATCCTAAGCTGCTCTCCAGTTTATCCCAGACATGTCAGACTGACTGTGTTCTGTTCCACCCTCAGCAGGGCTGCAGCAGTGAGGATCTTACAGCGAGGATCTAATGTTTTCAGACAGGAACGTCTGTCTTTCAGCAGGACGTTTCTAGCAAACGGAGCTCATTGGGGTTTCTGGATTGATGAGACATCAAGATGATGATAATGATGATGATGGAAGTCATGCGGATGAAATTAACCGTTTAGATTTTAGTTAGCGTCAACAAGTCAAATCTCAGCAGCCTTTTGGTAACTTACCGGTGGCTCTCTGCAGAGATTTAAACAGATTTCATTCCTTTTGGAGTTGAAATTTTAAATATTTACTCTCAAATTGTTTTGTCTGAATGTAAAGTCAAGTTTCATATTTTAAGCCATGCCAGCGTGGATGTAGAGGGTCTGTCGGTAATAATATATATATATATATATTAACTAAAATGCGTTTTAACGCCCTGGGTACCCCTATAGAGTGATCTTTGCACGTGTTTGCACCACGGTCAAGATAGTAAGAATAAATATGCATGTTTGGTTACACTTTCAAAATAAAACTTGTGCATAATGTCGTGAAACCTCACAATTTGGTTAGGTTTAGGCAAATAAACTACTTGGCAAGGTTTAGGAAAAGATCGGGGCACAATTAGCTCAGTTGGTAGAGCGTGCGCCTCATGTTCAAGGCTAAGTCCTTACGGCAGCGGCCCAGGTTTGACTTCAGCCTGGAGCCCTTTGCTGCTTGTCGCCCCCTATCTCTCTCCCCCTTTCCTCTTTATCTACTTTCTTATCAGTGAAGGCAAAAAATGCCCTAAAAATATCTTAAAAGGGTAAACATCATGGTTTAGCTTAAAAGTTACTTATGTGTTAGGTGTTACTCTAGTTAAATAATATTATATAACTAAAACAATCAATGCTGACTTCTTGTTTCACAAAGGAAATGAACACTGGTATTCTGGATGAAAGTCCGGTTTCACCCATCCAACAACCTCCTTACTCTAACTTTTTGTTATTTATACTAGCCCTACTTTTAGTAGACAAGCTTCCCCAGTGTGTTGAACTATGATGGTGTGTTGGTTCCAGATACTAAAGGATGTGACAAAGCGTAGGTATTTGACACCCTGGGAATGAGAACGGGCAGCTATTGATGAACTGCCGTGAACTTTAGTGCAGACATTCACATTATGAAGTGCATGAATCCTGCTAGCTTTTGTGATCCATTTTGGGACATTTTATAGACAAAACTATGAATAATTCAAGAAAATAACTCAACAGATAAATTATGAAAATAATCGTTAGCTGCAGCTCTATTCAGGGAAATGACGAGGAATAAATAAATTAAAAAGTGCTTATCATGATTTCAACTTTGCCTTTATTACAAAATAAGAGCTCATGTAAGATTAACAAAGCAAATGTTTGATTATGATCAGAGAACCAAGTTAGCCAGAAAAGAGTTAACAGCCATTTTAGGAGGATAACACCCTGTCAGCCTGTTTATTTAAACTATGTTGGAGAACAGGGTCCTATTTTTACCTGCTTTATTATGGGATTTAAGATTTACTTGAGTGTTTGATGGTAAATATGTTCATAGATCTGCTTAAAATGGTTCTTTGTCCATAAAACCAGACACACAGTACCAGTTCTGATTCAGTGAGACTGTAGGAGTCGGACCGCAGAGGACGACGGAGCAGGAATGTGATTATGGGATGGATGGTGGAGGTCAGAGGTCAAACAGGAAGTGTGGCGCTCAGCAGATTCCACAACAGGGCTCGCTTGTCTTCTAACGACCTCTGACCTTGTCTGTCCGAACAGCTACCTCTGGACACAGAGTGTACACACACAAATACACACTACAAAGTATATCAAATGAAAAAAAAGAAAAGCCTGCTTGTGTCTTTTTTGTCCTCCAGCTCCAGATGTTCTTGAGGGGACATTTTGAAGTCTGAAAAAAACTATTTTTAGAGGCTAGAATCCCTCCACCCTCGTTTTAAGCTCTGATTTGGTCTCCACCAACTCCTGACAAAAATATCTGGCCCTTTAACTGCAAGATGTTCCACTTTCTTTACCAGCTGCTCTGTAACCGTGTCCGTCTGCTGTTTGGTGCTGGGCAGGTCGTGTACTGCTCCCTTCTGCTGCTGGAAACACTTAGACTAGGCCTAAAAAAGCTCTTCTCTCAATTCCAGAGACTCTTATTTGATTTCTTATTGATTTAACAATATTGGTTAGTGCAGCTTCAAAGTGTTGCTGAACAGCAACACCACCTACCAATGAGCATTAAGACGACCAACAGCTTTAAAACCTCACTGAAAAAATGGCTGTCTGCTCTCATAAATAGCGGCAAGAACAGTAGTTAGAATGCTGTTGTTTTAGGTTTTATTTTTATTTTATTTATATCTAATTTTAATTCAATTCATTGAACTTTGATATATATTGTATGGCGACTGTTGTAACTAAAATGGCTGAACTGTATATACATATGTTCATGGATTAATATGAATATTTGATTGTCATTAAAATATTTTTTAAAAATAAAATTATGTATGCTTGAAGCGGATACTTGTTGTCTTTTCAAGATGTTACCCCCTGCCTCCCCAAATGGACCACAATGGAAATAAGCTTTTTTGTGTATTGTGATCCTTTTGATGGTTTTTGTAGTTGGGGAATCTCTTGCTAGAAGCTCCACTCATGTAGGTTTGTAACATTCAATAAAGAATTCAGCCAATTAATAAATAAAGCAGCCACCATAGTCACAAGAGGTAACCACAGGTTAAAGGCACATCGGGTTTCCCTTCACTTTCCAGTGATTAGTAGTAATCCAGTAACTTTGCTTGCTCTGTTCATTAGTATCCCTGACGTTCCTAAATTAGTTATACTGTGTATGATATGCCTGGAACTAAAAAGCACAGAAGTTGTATACAGTTTTGTTTTTTATTATTATTATAATATAACTTATATTCTGAATTTCCCTATCAGTGATTTGATTGTATTTTATGTGTGTATATACTTACACATACCTTTATATATGTATTATACATATGCATGCTTTTGTACTTTATACCATGTTCACCTCACCTTTATTACAACATTTAAAAGAAAATAAAAACTCACTTTAATACTATATTTTACCAAAACCTTTATATATTTTACCTCTCGCCATTGTTAACTGTCATTTATTAACTGTTAAGTGTATAAAGTGTGTAATTAAATGTATTTTCATTTGGTTCAAAAACATTATACTGAATTGTTTTAAATGATTCTCTTTTCCATTTGTCTTTTCATGTATATATTTTAGAATTTCAAAGCACAGTATGACATCTTTCTAAGAAGAAGAAATGGCTCATATAAATAAAGAATTATTACTATTTTTATTAATATTTTATCGTCTTTGTTCCTTCGCCTGTGACCAGCTCCATCACAGCAGCAGTTTTGTCGTCTAAAAACTCTCCACTCCTTCATCAAGGTCGTCCCAAAAACTTGCTGCCATCATCATCATTAACAAACTGCTTCGTTTTCGAGAAACAAAAAAAAAAAACAGCCACGTCTGCGTAAAAATAACACGACATTAAACTTAAACGACTGAACCCTTTCTACACACACACACACACACACACACACACCTCGTTCCTCTGGCTGTTAGCGATTAATAAATAAAGGAAATGAGCAGAGAGAGCTCATTAATATCAGTGAAGGTGAGCAGCTAACAGCCCCGGGAGGCTGCTGCAGTTTATACAGGAAATGAATTGAGGGAGACAACCAGGGCTAACGCTAATGCTAACACACACACACAACACACTGGTTTCTTGGTGGTCAAACTCTCTCCTATCAATTTTCAAACAATACAACATAAAGTCCAAAAATGTCTTCATCACTTTCATCGCCTGCAACATAGTTCATAAACAACTGACGAAACATGTTCTGTATGAGATGTCAGAATAAAGCTGAATTTTAAATAGTCCATCTCACATTCTTTCCTTCACAAAATTAAACAATAAATGTTTCGTTGCATGTACTGGCGAATGTTTCAGGGTTTTGTCGCGGCCATTTTCTGAAACACTGACACAATTTGATCATTATAGGATGAACAGCACAAAAGAAAATAGGATTTACTTTCATAAATATTTACATATGAACATACAGTATATTTCAAACATTTCAGACTGTGCATATATTTATAAAAATGTCTGTACATTAGCCTACGTAATGTATGTAAGAACAGTATGAATTACAACTAAGCTTAAGACTTTCCTCTTTGATAAAACTTATAGTCAGGGTTCCGGACTACAGGCCTAGACCGCCGGGAGACTTCCCATGATGCACTGAGCTCCTCTCTCCTCCTCCTCTCTCTCCATCTGTTGCACTATTTTCCCAACATTGCATGTTAATAACTAAGCATGTCCTCATACATTAACGACAAAATAGATTGATTGACAAATGTTCTTAAACAACATGAAAGGCAGAAAACAACATTTGTGTCTGTTGGAAAATACAACAACATATTTGACCGTTTCCCAAAACGACACGTATGGGTGTTGACAAGAACCAGTCCAGTGACAGGCGTACCAGACCTTCTGTACATTACTACACACATGATGTTTAACTCGTGGAAAACATTGAAAAAGAGGTTGTAGTTTGGTTAGGTTTAGAAAAAGATTGTGGTTTGGGGTTTTTTTTAAAGTACATATATTAAAACAAACAAACAAATCCCCACCACACCCCTTACATGGACTTTATCCCTCTTTATACTATGTCACCTGACTTCTTCTGCCACTAATAAGTAATAATCTATATAATTATCGACCTATACGACTTTTTCTGGTGAGGACGGCCTGTACTAACTCCACTTCCTCCCTCTCCTGTAGTTTAGTGCTTTCTCTTCCCTCTCCTCTCTCCTATAACTTTCTGCAGGTGTAAATAAAATTGAAAAATGTAACCTGTTGTATTTAAATATCATCTGTTACGTTGTTAATATAAATAAAATTGCATTGAATTAGAATGTATGTAGCCCACAGATAACATGTCATAAGCAAATTTCAGTTTATAGTATGTTTTCTCACAGAAGGTAAAAAAAGAACTACTATCAGTGACTTTATTTAATCAAAATATGGAGAGAATGTGATGTGGTTTTAAATACATGCACAAAGAATTATTTTGGAATATTTGCCTCTTGTTTTGGCTGGATGGATGTAAATTAATAAGATCAATATATACTGTATATAGACATTTACATATATGTTACCAGAGACATTTGATATTACTACAAAAAGTAATAAAAGGTTACATGTCAGATTTTTCTACGTCCTTTCTCTGTTAACTTTCTTCCTCCTTCACCTCCCTGTTTTCTTTCTCTTCTTATGTTTCCCTGCCCTTTCTCTCTTCTCTTCTCTCTCAGGACCTCGATCACCAGGAAACCAGTGTGTGTGTGTGTGTGTGTGTGTGAGGTGTGTGTTAGTGTTAGCATTAGTGTTAGCTATGTGTTTGTGTGACCTTGGCTGGACTAATTATTTATATGGAGGACACACAGGGAGAGCACGTTTTTCTGCCTCTAATGATTCATAAACAATTTTAACAGGACGAACTCCATCAGGACCTTAATTAGTCTGTGACACACACACACACACACAAACACACCCACTCCTTACACAAATGTGTTATGTGGCCATATACACAAATCTGTTATATGGCAATATATGCAAATTATGTTTCAGTAAAGATCAAGTTACCATCTCCATCATATACCTCGACCTTGTAACTTGTGTCCGCTGAGGAGACTGTGAGATGTGGATGGAAGCTTTGGTTAGTTAAGATTATTTTGACAAAATATGAGCTAACTAGATTTTAATCTACTGCAAAATCTCTCCAATTCAAAATCACTTTCTGTATCTGGGGTGGTAGACAGGATTTCAAAACAAAAAACACCTTTCTGACTTCATTGTAAATTAAGTTTGACAAGACCTGGAACTTTAGAGACAACGAGACGTCGCTGATGTGAGAGGGGAAAACAAATGGCAGGGAGGGAGACAAGATTTGGACAGTGTTTCTGGTCTGATGTGACCCCAGAGCACCAGTCTTAGAAACTGAGCCGGGCTGATCCAGGATAAGTCTGGATGTGGTGTCGGTGCCACAGCTTTGATCTGGCTCGCTCTGGTCTGGGAGCGTTTCATGATGGTTGTGAGCAGCGCTGACGAGGAGCTGACTGCTGCACTACTGGTGCAAGTGTGAGGTCCAAACATTAGTAGGGTCAGTTAAGACTTTTGACTCTTTGAAGGCACAATTTCCTTAAAATGTGTTATTTTGGGAAGGGGGGTAGAATAAACTGCATATGGGAAAAAATGTGTGAGGATAAAAGTGTTTGCCTGCTTTTGAGTTTTACACCATCTCATCTGCTGCATCATTTTAGATCATTTCTTTCTCTTTGGAAACTAGAATTTAAAATGGATTGTGTGTGTTTGAATGGAGCTCAGGTTGGTGCAGGTGAAAGAGGTGCAGCTGGAGAACTAACAGGTCAATAAGACAGCAGTGCAGAGATGAGGTGAGTCGGAGTTGTTGGTCTGATTATGAATAGAGTTCACGTCAATGAAAAGTAATTTAATAGACACACGTTGGTTTCTGAATGCTGTGGCTTTGGACAAAAGCATCGTTCAAATTTAATAAATATAAACGTAAATATTAAATTTATAATTAAATCTGGGGCAGTAAAGTTGTTTTGAGTTGTCTAAATCTTTCTTTCTCCATTTAAGCCGAATTTGGCATTAGCCTGACAGCGGGCTGACTTCAGCTCCATTAGCCTGTTAGCTTCCTTGTTGGCTCTGTTAGCAGGCTCTTGGCTGCAGAGTTCAGGGGCTCTCAGCTTCTTGACTGATTTCTCAACATCTCCAATTATCCAGAAAAAAAAAATCTGTGGTCTGAGACAATAATTAGTTTATAGATCTGTGCCTGTTCATTAGGCAGTTCCACCCTTACACTCCTGTTTTAATTACAAAACATTCTGGATGAGAGTGATTACACGAAAAAGATTTTAAGAAAAAAATCCAGTGGAAACTTTATATAGTTGACTAAAACAAACAAATTCTCAACAGAACAGTCTGCAGAGAGGCGACAAAATAACAACAGTTAAATATTCAACTAATAATAATTAATAAACTAAACCAAGTAGAATAAATTAAGTGTTGAGGTTCCCAGTCGATGTCCACTCATTGCATCACTATGAATTAAAACTGAATCCATAATTCCCCCCCTGAAAACACATAAGGAGTGCATGCCTTATTATATTATTCATTATAGTATTCATTTAAAACACCTTATATTCTTGAGCAACTAATTTTCAATTTAAATATACTTTAATAACTCTTTCCTCATTTGCTGCTAACATGAGACTGTCTGTTTGTATTCTACACATCAACCCTGGATATGGATAGAGGGGATATAATTAAAGGGGTTAATCCCTTTAAAAATGGACCAAATATCATAAAAAGCCATCTGTAAATTGTCAGTTTAATTGAAATGTTTATTTTCTCAATTAACTTTTTTAATTTACCCTTTAATTATCCTTAAAATGCAATTTAAACACCTTAATTACACCGTTATAAATAAATAATTTAAATTTCAGGGTAAAAAGCAATCAAGGGATTCAGTAATTGTGAGTGTGGTGATGATGATCTTAATGATGAGCACATCTGCTGATAAACCTGAAGCAGAATGAGGCTTAAGCTTTAGTACAGTCGACTCTCGGGTCCAATCAGTGTGTTCAGTGACAAGAACATATTAAAGTCTGTTTGCAGGCCTTTACAGGAATCCGAGAAAAAGCCCAGGATTACACGTTTGAAAATAGAACATAAACCTGGAGGCGTGGAGAAGTGAGTTTAGTGAGCTTGCAGCTTGAGGCTTTGTTCAGACTGCAGGCAGATCAGATTTGTTTCTCTAATCAGATAGAAGACAGATTGTCCGTATTGTAAGTTGCAAGTGATCAGAAGGAATTTGTGTACAGAACACAGACTGTAAAAAAAAAGTACACGTGGCTGTTGTGATAAGCGCAAAAATGAAATAACACACAGCGAGCTAACCGCAACAACCCCTATATTCATTCGGTCTTACTATAATCTTCAGTGCGTGTTAAATAAATCAAACAATGCTTCAAAAATTTGACAAGCATTACGGAGACCGTAACTCTTCACGCTGAAGGAATGATCACCATGTGCTGTGTGTTAGTGTGTGTGCGTTGCTGAGATTTGTAAATTTACTCAGATCAGTAATGCAAAACAGACAAAATAAAAATGACAATAATACCGCATACCACCCTGCTGAGGCACAACAAATCACCGTAGGGGAAATTACTTCACCATGATAACCCTGGACGTAGCCACGTAGCCACTGGTTTGTGGACTATACTGTTTCAAAGCCTCGAGTTTGGCTTTTTGGCCGTCGTCATCTTGTTTTTTGTTTTTTGTAACCAGAAGTGACCATGTTTGAACAAGAGGGGGGAGCTGGCAAGGGATACACATTGCTACGCCTGACAGGCCACTTGACAAGTGGCTAACACGGCGACTCACAAGGTGTCACTGTTAAGCATACCCTCCTTTTGTCATCTATTTTACTCTTTATCATCTGTTTTAAATTATGGTCCCGTTACTAAAAGGGACCGTAATTTACCAAATGAAAATTATGCTGTATTGAAGAAGACTTGAAATTAGCAGTTGAGACCCTAAACTCCTTAGGAAAGTGTTTTTCTGAGGTAATAAATCAAGTGAGAAGTAGGCTCACTTTATCATACAGTTCTGTACAATCTGACTTCTTTAAGGTACTGGCTTCACTTTTTCAGAGGAGAATCCCGTCTTGGTCCAGACATCACCAACCTCTCTGCATGGGTTCTTCTGGTAATGGCTGAAGTGTCTGTAACTACTACAGTTTCCTCTTAGGAGCTTTTCACAAAGCTGCTTAGACGGGGCTTTTACTAAGAACTCCTGAGATAAGAGGAGAGGCCCCAGCGACCCAGTTACTGCAGTTGTTGGTTAATGTGAAATTTAATAAAGACTGTAATGTACTCCATTAATGTACTGTGACCTTTGACCTTCAGTCTGACCAGTCTGGTCTCTGATCCTGCACATGTCCTGTTCATGCTGTGGTGAGAAGAGTTCACTCGACTGGGTCTGTCGGTGGCGTCTACTGGGACAGCTGCTCTGCAACTTTGCCCATCGTCCATTTTAGATGACATCACCTGAGTGGACGCAGCTGGAAAGACTGTCATCATGCATCACAGAGAGGGCGGAGCAAAGGGCTCACCATCTATTTTCTATATATAACCCTGACCTACACCCTCCTCCTCCTCCTCACCATCCAGCCTCCTTGTTTCCTCACCGCAGCCTGAGAGTCGGAGGCAGCTGCATCCATCACGGGCCGGAGAGGCGCTTCCTGTCGGACTCATCCGTCTCTGCTCTCCATCTCTCGGGGGAGGACAGGACGACATCTGGCTGTGTGACCTGACGCTGAGAGGTCACAGGGTCAAACTCAACAGCAAAATAAAAGTGAATAAAAACTCATGAATGAAAACGCGATGATGAACTTTGTGTTTGGGTCAGAGTGATGATTTTATTTTGCCTTTTATTAATTTATTCATTATTTATTCAGATAAATTACATTCAAACAAACACAGCCAGCTCAATTTTGGCTTGTCCACAAACATTCAAACATGATACCTCACCAGCAAATGTTGTGTTCCTTCAAGGAAAAGCTTCAATCACTTGGTTTTTGTTCTCAGTGTTAGTGCATTATTCTAATAACAGCAGACTACACTGTTTGAAGAATCATTGATTCATTTCTTCAACATCATCACGGCAATGGATCTGCCGAAAGTTTGAATTCTGCGTATGTGGTAACCAACAAACGTTGAGAAAAGGGTTTGAAGTTTTCAGGTTTAAAACTGTAACATAATCCCCTTCAGACATATTTTAAGACATAAAAAAATACTCTGCTTGGACTAACAATTTGTGTCTGATATGGGTTTTTTTTACAAAAAAAGTGAAATTACCTTTTTGAAGAATCTTAAAATTACACTTATTCATTCTCCTTCATTGGAAAATCCAAAATCTATGAATATATGAATATTTTTCATTTCAAAGGTTTAACTGTGAGACACAAAACGTCTCCTGCTTCCGTGAAAAGTCCATTCTCAGTCCTAACATCACACTGCATATTAGACAGTGACAATGGACAAGGACAATGATTGGTTGCCAAACTCATTGTTGTGTTCTCATTCAGATTTAAGATGCCTTTTACGCTGATTATTTTACTCTAAAAACATTATCACACGTTACATAAGACTCAACTTCAGGTGAGACAGTTATCTGTCGGGATCATCTCTCTTTAGGAGACCTGGTCCTGGTCTCTTATAATCAGGGGGAGAAATACAGTACTCATCATTAACTGACTGACAATTCTGACCTGCTCTCTGACCTGTCATCAACCACCCCGCCATAATATCATCATCATACAAATGATCAAGCATTGTCGCTTCCGCCTCATCTTCTGAATCCAATCAGCCTGAACTCTCCTCCGCAGGCCGTCACATGCTGCTTTTCATGGCTGAAAGAAAACCTGATAAGAGTCCAATCAGAGATTCAAAAGATTCCATTTCATTAGGACAAAAACAGGCTGAATGTCAAGAGTTTTGTTTGTCAACGTCTCATTGAGAACAGAAAATTACATTTCTAACAATGCAGAGACAGAGAGAGAGTCTCCCGAGAGTCGGAGTTAAATTAATCTAAATCAGAGAAAATCCAGTTTTAATAACCCGCTGCTGATGACACACTAATCATCAACAACAGGTTTAAAATGAAAATATGCAGCTGCTGGACGTGCTGAAACCTGGATTACAGGGCATCCTATAACCCTTCATTCAACGTTTTTCATGCCTCCTGGACTTGCAGCTAAAAATTAATCTAATGCAACACAAGTGGAAATATGGAGCCCTGCAGACAGAGTGGATTTATGGGAACACAGTGAAACATACACTACAAAGAGGTATGTGGGTAAATCAGGGATTTAAAATCAATATGATTTTATTGAGTTGTTCAGTTCAGATTCAGCTGAAGGTTAAAGCAGTTTGAGCTGAAATTAATGGCAGTTTGAAAATGCAGTGGTTCAAAGTTACATTCATCATATGAAGAATGAATAAAATCTGAAACGGAAAACAGCTTCCCACAGGCAGTGTGGTGAGTGCAGCAGCAGCTCCCCCTGCTGCCGCTGAACTAAACTTCCTTGTTTGAAATTGAACTGGAGTGAAGAGCTGTGGAAACACACTACACATCCCGGGAAACCCGAATCTATCCAGTCATGGAAACATTATGCAAAATGTCAAAGTAAGCTGTTTTTATGGATGAGTAAATTGTACTCACGGTTGTGAATATATGTGCCTTGAGCTGCAACAATTAGTACTATTTTGATAATCGATAATCGAAAAATCGTTCTGAGTAATTTTTTTCTTAGGAAAAGTTTTCACTTCTCAAGTGTGAATATTTTCTGGTTTATTTACTCATATGACTAAACTGAATATCTTTGAGGACTTTGAGTTGCAGCCCTACTTAAGCTGGGACATTTATAGGCTCACATTTTCAAGTCTATCTTGTCGTTTAGGTTATGAGAACGTGCTGTTAAAACCATATTCACAGGCATAATTTTAATGCATAATATGGGAGATACAAGTCCTTGTTCTGTGCAAAAGCAAATATGAGGTTCCAACATTTTTGCAAATCAAATGGGTGTTTTCCAATGTTAGTATTTTCGGTTGTGCTTCCACAGACAGCGTTTCCTGAGAGGGACAGTATCACAAAGAACGAATGTTTTACTTATTTCGTCTTGATTGAGCTCAGTCTGATAATTAAAACTCACGCATTTAAAAAAGTTAGGGTAATCAGGAAATATACTTACTGAATGCAGTAAAATGTGGCTATTATAACATTACATTACTGTTCACAAGTGGCTAACACCTTGTTTGTAGTGGACAGTATCTTTGCCTGTCCCATGGAAAACGGGGGTTTCGATTCCCCGACCTGGATGGCATCAGCTCCAGTCTCAGTCTGGAGAGAGTTCCCGTCCTGTGGAAAACGTCCTGCCTAAAATTGTGCACCCTAGTGAGCCCAACCATTTCAGACTGGGTAGCCTTAACTTCTCACCTGATGAAGACCAAGGTGAGGATCATTCTGAACCACCTGAGACCCATGTTGAGCTCAAGGCTCTGATGTCCATTCATTTCCAACCCGACAAGCAAAGAATATTCATCTCCCTTATTATCATACAACTCTTGGACAATATTACTTGACCATTACTTTGAAATGCCATTCCCCTCTCTATCAATACGTGTCCATCATTGTCAGTATTTAAGTCAAACATGAAAAAATACTTAATGTCCTGTTTATTGTCATTGTTTCCATAATAATTCTGTAGAATATCAACTGAAGATCTAGAGGGGAGGTTTTGTTCCTCTCCTCCAAAATTCATTCATAATAAACCAAGGCAGTATTGTAGGCTACATGATTAATGCAGGAGAAACTTCACAAACATCCAAGAAATGTACAGATACAAAGTTTAAAAAAGACCATTAAAAAAAGTAGATTAGGTTTTGGGTTTGATGTTTCTAGTTTCTGCTCTTCCCCGTGTGTTTTAGTTTCTCTAAATCACCCTGTGTGTTTATTTTATTTTGGTTAATCTGTCTTCATGTGTTTTGCTGCAGCTGACTCAGGAGTCAGACCTGGTTGTCCAGTACGGGTCTCATGTGCACTTGATTTCCTGTGTTATCTTGTAGTGATCTGTTTCATGTGTCTTTGTCTAGCTTTGTTTCCTGTTGTCTGATTGTCCTGATATGTTTCACCTGTTCACTCCCTCCCTGCCCGTTTGCCCCTGTATTTCATTGTGTGTTGAGAGTTTGTTCTGTCCTGTTCTGGCTTACTTAACCCAGTTTTTAGATTCCTATTTGCTTTGGATTAAAGTTACCTTTGTTCAGACCTCTGCCTACAGTTGCAAGTAAGCCTGTGTAGTTCTGTTGGGATTAAACATCCTAAACTGCATCAGTGTCCCCTGTGTCCTACTTTTGGGTCCACAACTCTGTTTATCTGTCCCGGCACTTGGCCACTGACTCTGAGTATTATTACTACTATTACTATTACTACTACTAATAATAATAATAATAATAGTAAAACATCAAATAAGAACACTAAAACAGTGCACTAGCACCAATTTTCAAGGACAAGATTTCCCATTCGACATTTAATTAAATTTCCCATCACCTCTCACTACATACAAGTACATAAATTTCCATTCTTTACTCCAAGGCTGTGTCTAATTATTATAGCCTATGACAATTAAACAACATTTACCATCTACGTAATTTCAGTTATTTTCATATTTGCTATCTGCTCCTCCTGACAAAATCAAATTTCATGACTTTTCCAAAATGTCAATGAGTTTACCAGTGCTTTAAGTGGGCCGGTGTGACACCAAAATGTGTGACCTATCAGATTCTGTGACCCAAATGAGAAGTTAAGCGCCAGAGGCTTTGTTGGCGATGTGAAGCGGTTGTGGCTTGGTTGGGTTTAGGCAGTTTTAGACACGAAAATTACTTGGCTGGGTTTAGGCACTAAAAGTACTTGGTTATGGTTAGGAAAACATCCTGGTTTGGGTGTAGTCACAAAATCTGATCAGAATCACAGAGTTTGGTGTTACACCGGTACTCTCCGGTACTTTCCACTTAAAGCACGGGAATTTACTTAATTCCATGACTTCTCTAGACCTGGAATGGTACAGGATTTTAAAATTCCATGGCTTTTACAGTATTTCCATGACCGTGGGAACCCTGTAAAAAGCTTTTTAAAATTTATATTGCAGGAAACAAAAGGTTAGCTTGATATTATAAGATCAAACTCACAAAACAAACTCCTCAGTGAGCAGAAAAATAGATTTTAGTTTCCAGCAGCTTCGTTCTTCGTCACAGGATCAGACGTCGTGATGACGACATACGCACCAGATTTTTGATGCTTTCAGGTGTTGTGTGAAATGTAGGAATTATATAAAATACAAACAACCCAACAGAAAGACTCGGGGAGAAATGTTGATTTCAAAAGATTTGATATCTATTGAATTATGGGATCTTTAGGATTGAAAAATGTCCTTGATTCATTTTTTTTAATTGCCTGCACTTGACCAGAACCTTGATTTTCATTGCATGTACTTTGTTTTGTTGTTTTTGTCTTTATCTAATATCAGTAAATATGTCATGTTTAACACTTTGAATTTCTGAAAGTTTTCTTTCATTTACATTTATTCATTTAGCTGACGCTTTCATCCAAAGCGACTTACAATTGCTATATATGTCAGAGGTCGCACGCCTCTGGAGCAACTAGGGGTTAAGTGTCTTGCTGAGGGACACAATGGTGGCTGGGTCACACTGGGGGATTGAACCCGGGTCTCTCACACCAAAGTCATGTGCCTTATCCATTGCGCCATCACCACCCGCATTTACAAAAAAGATCTGACAGCAGGTTTTATATTTTAAATAATCAATGTATTAATAACATTTAAACGACGTGGAACAAGTTCATAGAATGTAAAATATTACAAATTAAATTCATTAAATGAGGCTCTAATTTTAGAGTCCATGCAGTATTCCAATATGTCCAGATACCAATTGTGGCATTAAAAAAATAAAATAAAAACACAACAGCTTAAAAAAAGATTTAAAAATATAAAGTTTCTTGACATAAAATTGCAACAGTATATAAACTATAAAATTTCACAATAAAATTAAAGTTTGAATTTTAGTTGACTGTCCAATTTTTGGATAATTACGTTGTCAGTCTCGTTTTGAATAAAAGTACAAACCCAAAATCCCCAAATTTTCTGACAGCACCTGAACGTATCAGCGAGTCCCTCCTACTTCCGGCAAGAAACCGCTATCTGCCAGGGGGAGAAAAAAACTCCCGTGTGGAAATCCGCTAGACGGACATACGATTGATGAAACTCCTGCTGTTTGATAGTCGTTTATTTCTAACTAGCCTCCCCGGACACACACAGAGAACATGCCCGCACAGAGGTAACCGTACCCGGGCCGTCACTGCCCCCTCAGCCGGCTGAAGGACGGAGCAGAACGGACAGACGCAGATGGAGAGGCCGGGCAGGCTGCTGCTGCTGTCCGAGCTCCGCGTCAGAAACGCCGCATACGACGTGAGCTTGAGCCGGTCCCTGCTCACCTGGAAGAGACAGATCTCCAGCCCGGTGTACCACCCGTTTAGACCAAGTAAGTCCCAGATAATCTGCTTGTCTTTGCGTCTTTACCTCCCTGCTGTGTGTCTGTCGGGCTTAAACACACCGCGGCATCCTGTGAGATAAACAAAGAAACAGAAAGGGACATGTTTGGACCTAGCATACACGCTAATGCACAAAACAGAACATGTTATATATCCGGTTACATAACCTACAACATCCAGTCTGACACTCAGTATGTGGAGGTCTGAGGCTGCAGGCAGGGGGTGAGGAAAAATAAACAAACTTAACCTCATACATTTTCTGTAGTATTGTAGTAACACAGGAACATCAGGAGAAACAAGAGAAGTTCTCACAGCAGAGGTCGGTTTAGTGACACCTTGGCAAACCCTGACTATTCTGCAACTTAAACTTTAGGTAGGATCATTTAAGTATTTATAAACCTGGAGTGGCTGCAGCATATTCCCTCGGGGAAATTGCGCCAGTCAAAATTACGTCCACAAAAGCTCTTCTTTTTGCGTCTGACAGGCTCAGACTGTTGTACCAGGTGTCTGACAACATCGTGGAATGAATCCTGGTGACACCCTTTGCTTTTAAATGTTTTTAACAGGGAACTGAGGTCTCACTCAAGGACATTTCTTGCTCTGAAATCCCATAAGGGGCGAGTTAATGCAGGAAGACGCTGGTGGAAACGTGAGTCACAGTTGGAGAGAGGAGTTTGTTGTTGACTTGTCACCTTGGATAACACATCTCTCAGCTCAGGGTGTGTTCCAGCTGTTTTGCGGAACCTTTTATAAAAAGAAGAAGAATCTGGATAGTTCATTTCTCTCTAATTTTAGTCTTATCTCTAAGCTCCCTTTTTGCCAAAACTCTTGGAGATCAATCATTTTTAGATGATTTTAGTATATGAAAAATTCCAGTCTGGATTTAGGCTCCGTCACAGTACTGAAACTGCCCTTTAAAGAGTTTCCAATGATCTTCTTTTAGCTGTTGACTCTGGAAACTTTCAGATTTGACTGCTGCCTTTGAAATGGTTAACCACGCCATCCTTTTATCCCGACTCGAACAGTGTGTCGCCGTTAGGGGCACAGCCCTCAAATGGTTCAAATCATATCCGGTGGATAAGAGTTTCTCTGTTCACCTCTGGGAATTTTCTTCATCTGCTGCCCCTCTTTCTTGTGGGGTCCCCCAAGGGTCCACACTGGGCCCCATGCTTTTTTCACTTCCATTGGGGTCCTTTTTCAAGAAACACAAGACATCTTTCCATGGCTTTGCCGATGATATATAGCCTCACTTCAGTTCCTGGTTAACTGCCTGAGAGATCTTAAAATATGGTTGGATCAGAACTTTCTCTGTCTGAAGACTGAGGTTGTTGTGTTCGGTCGACCTTGTGTAGATGCTCTTCTTGGTACTTTAGGGACCTACTCGTCCAACTACCAAGAATCTAGGTGTTATCTTTGACAGTGCTTTAAAATTTGAAAATCAAATGAGTTCTGTTGTAAAAGCCAGATTCTTTTAGCTGAGACTGTTTGCTAAAGTCAGTCTCTACCTGCCATGCAAAGACTTTGAAAGAGTAATCCAGGCATTTATAACATCTCGACTAGACTTCTTTAAATCTTTGTATGTTGGTGTGGATCAGTCGTCTCTCCGTCGGTTGTCCAAAATGCAGCAGCTCGACTTCTAACTGGAACTAAAAAGCACATTACCCCTGTTTTAGCCTCGCTCCACTGGCTTCCTGTCCGCTTTAGGTTTGATTTTAAGATTTTATTACTTGTCTTTAAAATTTTTAATGGGTTGGCGCCTTCTTATTTATCCGAACTTATACATGTACACACTCCTGTCAAAGCACTGAGGTCATCCAATCAGATGGTCCAGGTTAAAAACTAAAGGCTGACCGAGCCTTTACACTAGCTGCTCCTAATCTTTGGAGTACTTTACCTGTTGAAATAAGAATTGTCTGGACCGCTGACACTTTGAAATCCTTGCTAAAGAGCCATCTCTATTCATTGGCCTTTAAACAGAGTTGAGTAGTGAATTTTTTTTAACCTTTTTCTTCTGTTGTTGTGTATATTTGTTGTGTATTCTGAACCTTTAAAACACTTTGATCAACTAGGGTTGATTTTAATTGTGCTACATAAATAAACTTGAACTTGACTTTTTGAACAAACTCCTTTCTCCAACTCTGACTCACGTTTCCGGCATCAACCCGCCTCTGATTTCACTAGCGTCTCATTTGTGTTAATCTGTAGAGCTTGTGATAAAATAAGTGTTGCGATGGTATTTTGTAAGATGTTGATGATGAATGGCTTGGTAGTAATAATAATAATAACTCTTACACAACAACAATAGTCAGAAAGGTGAGCTGCGTTCAGGAAATGCAAACTGGCTTATTTGAATATTCAGAGCAGCAGAGCAGGAAGTTTTCAGGGTGCGCTGTGACCTGCTGACTGAAACACTATGAAGCTTTCTATTACACTTTTTGTCACAGAGTTTGTTACTGCAATAACTTTCCTAAATAATCTAGGCCACTCTACACATCAAACTAACAGTTAGAACCTCATTTACCTTACTTCGCAGGCACTTTTATCCCAAGCGACTTACATTTGAGGAACAACACACAAGCATCAACAAAGATGTACAAGTGACAACAGATACTAGTAAGAGCTACACAACCTAATACCATATTACAGATGACACATTAGCAAATGTGTATGCAATATGTGATTTCACTCCATTAATCCAACGTTTCTACTCATCAGCATGTTTCTACGTGTTTGACGTCAACAACGTGTACCAAAATTTTTCTGACTTCAGTGGGGTGTGAATTTTCCCAGTCGGGCAACTGTTTTTTCCGATTATTTCGACGCCACATGAATGCACTGTTACGCTCTGTGATTAGATGTTTCTTATTGAAATGTCCCTTGGGAGTTGTAGTTGACTTGTCTCCGTCGGTTTTTACGTTTGCATGCTTTTCAGTCAATCATGTTTAGTGTTCATGATCCAGAGCTGCCAGTCGCCTCACACTGTCTTTGTGAACATGAACCAGTTACTGTATGAATGAACCTGAGAGGACTGACAGTGTTTGGTGTCAGCAGGTTGAAGCTCCTTTCTGTGTTCAGTTGTTGATCACCCACATTGCTTTTGCTGCGTGTAAACTGCTGGGTGTGTAAACCTGAAACAGGCTGCAGTGTGTGTTTCAGCTGTGAATCTTTAATGTCTGACCTGCTTTCTGTGCTGCTGCTGCTGCTGAGAGGAGCTGCTGCTATTTTCAGAACATTTACAAAAGTTTAAAACTACGTATTATTGAATATAGTATGACAGACATTTATTAACCATGTATATTGTTGGTGTGGCTCAGGAGGCAGAGCTAGAAGGTTGGTGGTGAGAGCGTGGGTGGTGTGTGAATGTTGGTTTACCACATGACTGCCATCAGTGTATGAATGTGTGTGCGTGGATGGGAGAATGTGGTGGGAAGATCAGACAGGAGATATATATATATATATATATATATATATATATATATATATATATATATATATATATATATATATATATATATATATATATATATATATATATATATATATATATATATATATATATATATATATATATATATATATATATATATATATATATATATATATATATATATATGTGATCACCTTTCGTCAGGTCACTTTGTCTAATAATTCCTGCAAAACTAATGACATCCCCATCAGCTTCAATTGACTTTGTGTTTAGTGCTAAATAGCAAATGTTAGTGTGCAATCTAGCTTTACCAAGACTGTGATTAACACGTGGCTGTATAAAGAAAAACATATATAACATGTTCACTGTTATGCGGGCAAGGCCTGTGTGGTTCTTTTTAGACTTCCTGTTTGCTTCCTGCACATATAAAATATGTGCATATAAACGTTTAATCAAATGGCTCATTTAAACTTTCCAAATGTTACTGGACAGAATGATTCAAATTCTGATAAATACCAAGAGTCATTTCAGGGTTTTATTAGTTACAGCAGCTCAAGACCAAAGACCAGAGTTTATCAAGACCAAGACAAGACCAAGACTTTTAGGGGCTGAGACCAAACCCTGTTCCTCCCCTTACATGACACACAATAAAATGTGGAACGAGATCATAAGAACTTCTCAAATTGATCTGAAAGATCCACATTCCCATTAAAACACCCACATACAAACACTAAGAGGGTCTTTATTCAACACTCCTTTTCCATGCATACCCCCCGCATGCATTGCGGGGAGGGGTGGCAGTCGTTAACGGGAACAGCACATTTTTAATTAGGGTTATTGGTTGGAGGTTAGGATGTTAACAAATAAATCAGACAATGCAAAAACAAATTATTGATAGATCCAAAGTTATGGTCTTGACTGCTCTTGAAATAAAATCCCAAGTCCTCAATGTCCTACACCGAGACAAGACCAAGAACAAATGTGGTCAAGTCTGATACAAGACCAAGACCATCAAAAAGTGGTATTAAGACCGGTCTCAAGACCAAGACCTGTTTTGAGTACTACAATATCAAGTGGGGCCACTAGATGCTGTTAATATTGTCAAGGACTGATCCAGTGAAAAACAATAACAAAGCTGCGGCATAAAGTAAAATTACTTGTGGAAGGAATAATATAGCATTTTTATTTATTTATGATTACACTCCTGATAACCTTGAACTGCCCGTTGATGCGCACTGTGGCGGTCTACCACAGCTGACTCTGGTTCAGGCGCGTCCCAGCTGACAGTCTCCTGGGTGAGCCCTGCTCTGTTGGGTGTTTGGTAACTGTGTGGTTCTCCAACAGGGTTTTGTGTTCCTTCGTTCCCTCGTCGACCAGACCCAGGTAGGAGATTTTGCTCCCACAATGCAGCGGGCCCCCCCGCTCCTGCCGACCTGCAGATTTAGTGATTGTGGTGCTGCTGTTAGGACATGTTTCTATGTTTGATGGCTGAGCTGTTTGTGTGTTCCCAAACAGAACATGTTGTTTTGTTCCAAAATGATGCAGATTCATCTTAGAAATGTATCTTAAAGACATAAAATAGAAAGTCGACTTACACCCCAAATTCCAGACTGTCAAACTATTACCATTGTTTTTTATTTTATTAAGTCGTCTGTCATTGAAGGTGAATCAAAAGTCACATTTTGGAATAAAAGTCATGTTTTTAGAGAAGTAGAAAGTGTCGTTTTCCATCAACATCAAATCCAGCAGAAACATGCTGTCCTCCTCGCTGCTCCTGGTTCAGTGTTTCATGTGTAGTTTGTCGAAATAGTTTCAGTAACTCTGCTGTAGTGTCTTCTGTTTGTAGATTTATGCGCTTCTGCTTTCAGAAACATCCTGTTTAATCAAGCGTTCTTTAAAGGAGTATTATTCTTTGTTTATGAGAGAGATACCTCGTACTTAGCGTAGCTTAGCTAGAGTCCAGCACATATTTACTTAATCATTAAGTTTATGAAAGGTTTAAAAAAAAAAGTTTCAAAATTGCATTCACAAGTTCCCCTCTTGGCGTCTTCAGGTGGAAAGCGTTAATATTTTTCCCACCAGTTTTCCGACAACTCTCGCCAACTTTGTGTCAAGTCCTGCCCTCTACTCGCCCACTACTTTGTCTCTGGATGGCTAACCCTAACCCCACACTATTCTTAACCAACCAAACCAATGGAGGCAGCGAGTAGTAGCCAATCAGAAGCAGAGTTGTCGGAAAGCTGGCGGTCGAAACAGAACCCCAGCAAAGCGTTGATGCTTGATGATATCAGTGTGTCCCTTCATGTGTCCTTGTTGTACGGCAGAGTTTCTGCCCTCCTGTTTAACAGTTTGTAACATGTTAAAGCACAAATCTGTGAACATATTACACAGATCATGTGATCGACAGGTAATCGAGGGCCTCAGGTGTCCGGCTAGTAACCCGTAGATTTGAATGCCAGGTAGAAACCAAGCTAAAACCAAGTTGTGTGAAATAAAATGTAAATGAATAAATTTAGGAAATTAATCTTAAAATCCCAATAAAAACAAAAAAAAAATATGATTCATCAAAATCCAGTTCTGATATAATGTACAGGTCATTGAGAATCTTCCTTGACCCGGTCTTCTCTGGTTTTTAGTCTCAATCTGGGAGTTACAAAGAAATACCAGAGGATTTCAGGCTGCAGTCAGCCTTATAGAGGGACAGAGGGACAGTCGGGAGCCAGTGTGACACGAGCCTCACTGGTCACATTGAGGCCTGGAAGAAAGTGGAAGTCCTGGTTTTACTTCCGTTCTCTGTAACACCAAATAAAATAGTTCAGACATTCAAAACTAAAAAAAAAAACTCTTACGCAATCCAGTCTGATCCTTGCCTTGTGTTCTCATCAGGTTGCTGAGTGTTCGTGTGTGTGTTCTGTTGTAGATAGGCGGGGTTGTCGTCATCCTCACGTATCGGAGCCACCTGGGGCCCGGTGTTCTCCATATATAAAGCAGATCCTACCTGGTGCACTTTGGGAGATAGAGAGGAGGGAAATGCAGTTCCCTTTACTCCTCGCTCCTCATTATTTTGCTTTTTAACACTACATTGCACCCATCATTTCATTCATGCAAACATGCGGACACTACTGACTTACTGATTACCACACAGCACTGCCTTATTTGAGAAGTTATGTTACGTAAATGTTTATTTATGTCACGATTTGTGAGCCAGACGGTGACAACCAGATGACAGCTGGTTTCAGTTCATATCTTTAAATTTCATGTGAAAGTTGCTGCACTTGAGCTTTCATTTGGTTGCAGTGACGTCATTCCTGGAACTGAAACTGAACCAGCTATCTGATGGTGCGTTCAGGTGCTGCAGAGAGGCTCCGAGATATCTGATCTGTGCAAACGACTAACAGACTTTGTGTGTGTTGTCAGGTGTGTGTCACTGTGTGTCAGTGTCAGAGATCATCTCCGTCAGAGAGGAAGAGGAGGAGAGCGGCAGCAGTAGAAAAAGAGATGATGGCAGCTGGAAAAAGATCAAAGAGAGAGAAGGAAAGGACTGCAGGCAGGCCTTCACAGGTAAAACAAATATCTGGAAACACAGGATGAACAGCTGGAAATGTAGATTCAAACACCTGGAAACACACCTTAATACACATCTGGATGCACAGCTGTATGTTCACTCTGTGGATTGACTCAGAGAGCTCTGAGCGCTGACTGCATGAGGCAGCATGAGAATGAATTCTGGAAATATCTCAAAAACTTTGAGGGCTAAATCTGTCTCTGTAGTTCCTTCACAATAAAAGCATGCCATTGGCTCATAGGAGAAATGTTTTCAATGTGAAGCAGCTAATCAAAACGATCAGTTCTGACATGTGTCTGTTGTGTTTCAGTGTTTTATGTGGAGAGGTGTCAGCAGCACCGCTGGCGGTGTGCTGAGGTGACCTTCACGTGTCCAGAGGAGGCGCTATGTCAACGCTGGGTCAGCAGCATCAGAGAGCAGCTCGCCGCTATCGGTACAACTTTACTGAGACACACAATGACAAAAACACACAATGATTAATACACACTGACCAACACACACATGATTGTTGAAAGAGTTTGTCTGTTGTTGTCTACAGCCAGCAGACCCAAACACCTGCTGGTCTACATCAACCCGTATGGCGGGAAGCGACAGGGCAAACGCATCTACGAGCATAAGGTCGCTCCACTCTTCGCCCAGGCAGGCGTCTTGACTCATGTCATCGGTATGTCCGGTATCACTCACTTCCTGTTCTTGGGCTTCCTGTGTCAGGGATTTACATTAAAAGCACATTGTGTCTGTGTGTTTGTTTCCGTAGTGACGGAGTACGCCAATCATGCGAGGGACCATCTGAGGACAGAGGCGGAGCTGAAGAAGTTTGATGGGTGAGACCACAGATGAATTATTACATGCTGTAACACCTGCAAGCCTGCTAATATTGGTGAACCGCCAAAATAAAAGCCCCACAGAGATCACGTCTGTCAGGTTGCTGCCGTATGTTTTACCTCTGACGTTTTTTTACGCTTTGAGTGACTGTAAACAAATTGATTGGTCAGAGAATTTATCTTTTGTTTTTGTAACACTAAACCGCTGCTAACATTTCACTTTGACCACGGTTCAGGGTGGTGTGTGTCGGAGGTGACGGCATGTTCAGTGAGATCATCCATGGGCTGATCTGGAGGACACAGATCGACGCCGGTGTAGATCCGAACTGTGCGGACGAAACTCTGCTTCCCTGCTCGCTTCGCATTGGAATCATTCCTGCAGGTCAGAAACACAGTTGTGACTCGAGCTGAGCGGGAATCAAAGAATCCAGCTTTTATTTGGTTTAATGGATTAAAATGTAGGCAGTGTTGCCTCTCTGTGTAGAGGCTGATGAGGCCCTTGAGATGGTTAATTTGGTTCCTAGATGTTTGTAAAGTTGTAGAGGTCCTTGAGGAGCCTCAGTGGGCCCTTGAGGAGGTTGTAGAGGAGGCTGAGTGAAGTTTCTATAGTTTCCTGCAGTTTAATATAGCCTGAGCTTTAGAACAGAGGTCAAACAATAAACTATAAGGTAAAATTATTTTAATAGACAGCTGACAGCCAATCAGAGAACAGGATTCTCTGTCACTGGTGTGTAAATGCAGGTACTGACTGTGGCCTTGTTTCCCAGTTTATTCTGCTGTTTGTTTGTGTCCTTTTTTGTCTTCTGTTGTTCTGCTTAAGTGCTCTATAAACACACAGTCATCAGGGAGACATTTATTTTCTCTGCAGCAGTAGAGGAGAAGCAGCTCACCTGGTTAATTAATGGCTGCTGTGATTGGTGTGTGTGTGTGTGTGTGTGTGTGTGTGTGTTGTGTGACACTCAGTGCAGCAGTGTTTTTGTAAAATGAGCCTATTTTTTTAAAACCTTGTATTAAACAGGCAACATTTATGCGTATAATCAGAGTATCTGATGTTTTCAGACCTCTTTGCCTCACAGTTGACCGTTCTACACTGTTAATCAGCTATTAATTAGTTACTGTCAAAGTCGACATTTATTACACAGTGTATAGTTGTAGAGCATTTTTGCACGCACATAAGAGAAGGAGTGACCTTCGTTTTTGTGAGCTGGACGAAGGGATCGGGTCTCAAGCGTCTCTCTATTTCTGTTTCAGGTTCAACAGACTGTATCTGCTTCGCCACTGTGGGCACCAACGACCCTGTGACCTCTGCACTGCACATCATTGTGGGTGAGTCACATGGTCTCACTACACATGAAACAGAATCATTTCAGCGCCAGACAGGTTATTTAACATGTTCTTCACAAGACATCTAAAAGGATCAAACAGCTTATTTGTAAAAAGACTCATGAAAGTCATAGAAGGTCCGCCTCTAGTATTAATTAAATGACTCACGTCCATCAGAAGGGGACACTAAAATAACGACAAACCTGTCAGTACCTTTCTTTACACATTCAAATGCTATACATGCGCATGCTTCTCACAGCTGGTGCAGGTTATATTCATATCCCCTTTAAAGTCAAGATTTTGCAATTTTCTCACATGTAAAAGTCAATTGCTTAGTTTATCAATAGAAAAATTACCTTTTTTTATAATCAAGTAATAGTTTTAGTCATTTTTTAAGAATACATGTGAGAATTTGCTGCTTTTTCTGGTAAAACTGAATATCTTTGGGTTTTGGACTGTTGGTAAAACAGTCTGTTTAACTCAAGAGTGATGAAATTGGTCTCACCTTAAACAGATTTATGTGTGTTTGTAATCTAGATGTTTAAATTGATTAAATGACTGATGATTATACAGAGTAATTTTGCCATTTTGGAAAACCAATCTCATTATCTCACCAGTCGATGATCCAAATTGCACCAGATTTGTTACATTAATGCTGGATGTGATCAACCATGACATATTTTGAGTAGGTGGTGCTGTAAAGTTTTTTTCAGGATAATATTGTTAGTATTATAAGTTCTATCCATATCCAAATTTAATGAAAACCCAGTCCATTATGTACAATACTGTACTTTCCTGGGTCTCACGCTGCCATCTAGTGTCCTTTCAGAAACCAGGCTCTTTAAGGCCCAGGCCCTTATTTAGCACACTTACCTTCCATATTATCTTCCTTGGGTTATTAGACTCCAGCGAACCTGGTGGCATGTCTAGTTTTTTAATTGTATTTCTTAAAAATGTTTTATTCTATGTTAGTATGTTGATTGTGTGTGTTTATGGGTGTGTTCAGGAGACTCTCAGCCGATGGACGTCTGCTCGGTTCATCACAACAACACGTTCCTGAGATACTCCGTCTCCCTGCTGGGATACGGTTTCTACGGGGACGTGCTAACCGACAGTGAGAGGAAGAGATGGATGGGTCCGGCAAGATACGACCTCTCAGGTAGAAATATAACATGTTCAGATGTTATTAGGGAAAGTCTGTGGTGTTAGTTACAATCCTGGGAACCGAACCTGCTGCTTTATTAGTAACTGAAGAACAACACAACATTTCCATCATCAGACAGAAGAAAGTCATGGAGAAACTGGCTGGAAGTGGGTTTGGGCTCTCGAGACAGTTATTCATGTTTCAGACCAGTTCTCATATTATCAAGGGTGTAGGTTTGGTTTCTGAAAGGGTGAGGGGGGTTAGTAATTATTTTTTAAACCGAAATTATAAAATTATGTCAATATAACAAATAACACATTGTCATGAAATTGTTCTCTATAACAGTGAACAAAATAAGACAGAGCTCTGTCCTTCTGTTTAAATGGTGTTCTTACAGAATATAACAATTACACACACATACAAATTGGATATCAAGTTCAAATTAACTTTACTGGCATGAATGTGTTGCAACAATATTGCCAAAGCTACATATAAAGAACAATTAACTTCATGCATTTCATTAGTTAAGGAAATAAAACAGCAAAAGTTGTGTTTGTGTGTGCTAATACAAAATAAAATATGTAAAATATAAATATCTATATTTAGGTATTTATATTATAGATATAATATATACTATATCATATTTATATTTAGGTTTATGTTTATTGTTTTTGAGCACCTTAGTCTCCAAAACAAATCCCTTATATGTGTATAAACAACTTGGCAATAAATTCAATTCTTATTTCAGAATCTTCTGATTGTGAAATCAAAATATATAAGACGTTTTTAGCTTCAAAAAATGCAGAGCAGATCGTTTTCTTCGGCCCTGTGTGCAACCCCAGAGCTGCAGTGAAGGAAAAAAATAAATAAATAATCTACAAAGCTTTTTACAAAGCAACACATTTAACATTTATTTAGTCTTTACTGAAAGTTATTAATGTTCACTGCTTTCCATAACACAACATTTTCAACTACCAACTGCTGTAATTCAAGTCTGAAGACCGCAATGAGGTGAACAGCAGCATCAAACCTGACTGTAAAAAGTTAAGTTTATTTTCATGTGAATGTCACATGTATGTTGAAGTGTCCTTCTCCTTATTCATCCAGAACATTACAAATAAAAAAACAAACACATATGAAACAACAAGAATACACCAACACCAACAGAATACAAACAAAGGGCAGGGCGGACCCAGCAATAGTGCTGTATAAAAGCCAGCAGATATGATTGTGAAAGTGAATTAGAGCAGGTATAACAAGGTGTGATTAGTAGGTGAGACAGCTGTCAAAAGCTGTCAAAAGTACAGACTGTGTACTGATGATGAGGATGAGCGTAATTCTTGGTCGTCTCATCCATCTCTGCTCTGACTCCTGCAGGTGTGAAGATGTTTCTGACTCATCATTACTATGAAGGAGCAGTTTCCTACCTGCCGGCCAAAGGCATCATAGGAACGCCACGGGATGCTGCCAGGTGTCGATCTGGGTAAGAGAGTGAGAGAAAAAAATGTTGACTGGTTCAGTTCAGGTTAGCTTACAGTTCAGTTTAGCAGTTAAAGCAGTTTGAATTCAGCAAAGGGTAGCTAAGGATTTGGTACGTGACCTAACAGTTTAGTAGCTAAAACATAACACATCGTTTATTCCTTGTATTTTAAAGTTACATCAGTGTGTCTGTACATTTTCAGCTGTTTGGTTTGTCAGCACAATGGGCAGCTACTTTCAGAGAGAGCTGAGACGTACAAGATGGATGAAGCATCAAACAGCGGTGAGTCCAACAAATCTTCATCCGAAGCTTCCAAAACACAGGCTAGATATCCTGTCAAACAAACAGTCTTTGGAGTTGCTGGAAGGTGTATTTTCATCACTTCTGATTAAGCCATGCTTGCAGTTCACCCATGTAAAAATCTGATTCATTTATATCTTGTATCTTAGATTATATTTGTGCTGTTTTTGGAAATTAAAGTGGTCCATGAATGAATTTGTTGTTGACTGTGATTGTATTCTAGAAAACCTGCAGTCAAAATATAAACTTTTTCCTTGATAAAAGCCAAACTCTTGAGAACTTGCACACAACCCGGAGTGATAAAGGTTTGGCGGCAGCAATTGTAAGAAAGGTCAAGTCTGCCTTTGTGTTTGGTTCCAGAGAGTGACGATGAGTGGAGGACAATCCGAGGGAAGTTTCTGGCCATTAATGCTGCCAGTATGAGCTGTGCGTGTCCTCGCAGCCCCAAAGGCCTCTCACCTGCTGCTCACCTGGCCGACGGCACCACAGACCTCATCCTGGTCCGAAAATGTTCCCGCTTTGACTTCCTCAGACACCTCCTTCGACACACCAGCAAAGATGATCAGGTAAATCAGAATTCTGGTTTATCGTCTTTCCACATAATTAGAATTGAAAGACAGAAACATCTGGTTTTCTCAGAGAAGAAGACCTCACTTCTCATTGGACAGATTAAATACTGATTTAATGCAAATCCCAGACACCTGGCACAGTTAGACCTGCTTCCCTCCAGGCCTTCCCTCACTGTCTACTCCTTCTGTCTTTGACCAGTTTGACCTGACCTTTGTTGAGGTCCACCGTGAGCGGCGTTTCCGCTTCACACCGCGTCACTGCCAGAGCGACTCGGACCTGGAGCTGGACCTGCGAGAGACCGGCAAACACCAGATCTTCAGCCAGATCTGCCGAGACCACCCGGCTTGCGGCTGTGCCCCCGCCTACAGCAGCTGGAACTGCGATGGCGAGATCCTGACTCACACGGCCATTGATGTCAGGTACCACGACACTCTTAAGAGTTTCGTACTTTGCTAATGTCAAATATTTTAACCCAGGTTAACTTTCTCCTAAAACCACTCTCTCCTTTTGTTTTTTCCCAAGAGTGCACTGCCAGTTGATCAAACTGTTTGCGCGAGGGATCGAAGAACCAATGGTGTTCGAGGATCTCACCAACCCCTGTGCAATATAGACCCGCGCCCCCATTGGTCATACACTGGAGTCGGCTATCTGTTTTCAGCCTCTGCCTACGTTACTACTGGTGCCACCATCACATGACACTCCTCCACATCTTTCACAAGTAGACTCAACAGGATTTACAGAATCAGCAATGAGTTACTCAACAAAGATCAGCGGTAGCCTGCAGGAAGAATCAAAACTTGGGTCTGAAAGTCCAAAATGATTTCCAGACAGGAAGTGAGGTGTAGTTTCCTTGAATCATCCTTAACAGCTTTAAATCTATCCCCTTGAAATGTGCAGCTGTTTGTAGGACATAGTAAGGAAATGATTGACCAGGATGTTAAGGCTTCACCTTCAGGTTTTGGATTTGGTCTGGGTGACGCCGTTTGTGTTTTGATGTGAACACGGCTGGTGGGTGTCTGGCACAGATTTAATTCAAATATTGAACTCCGGTCCTGAAACTAAGACCCGTCTTGTTTGGTAATAGTTTGTCACCTATAATCCCCAGATCTTGAGTTGATGATCTGGTTACCTTGAGATTACAAATGTTGCCTGAAACAGAAAACAAAATGTGTAAATTGATAGAAGCTGCCGTAAGTTGAAACTGTCAAAGCAACATGCCACTGCCTATAGAATGGGGTATTAGTCTGCTTTTAATCTCAAGTGTAGTCTCTTAAGTTAACTCAGGCTTTTTTCAGGCCATGTTGGTGTTTTGACCTGGACCTGTATTGAATCTGATTTGTCTTGGTCTTGTGAGCGTTTGTTTTGACGAGACTCTGACCTGTCTCAGTTTAGTCGGTGTTGTAAGTTCCTGCATTTGGACTTGTCTTGGTCTTGTGGCCGTCTTGACTCAGACTTGTATCAGGTCTTGTGGGTGTAGTGACCCGGATTTGTCTCAGTGTCAGCCGCCAGTCTCACCTGTTACAGACTTTTGTTTTGACCAAGTCTAGAGGTTTTTATTAGTAGACTAGCTGCTGTCAGTCAACTGTTATTGTTGACCCATTTGGACTCAGCTTTGGCTCGATCTTGGATTTATACTCTTCAACTCCTTCTCCCCACCATTGGCCCATTTTAGCCTTTTTTTGGGGATGGGGTGTCATGAGGCTGTGATTATCCTAGATGTCACAGTAGGTTATTTTATACAACAAAAATGGTCGTAGCTAAATGAAGTGGCTGCTATCAGCACTGTTACGTCCCAGCTCAGTAGGGGAAAGGGACGTACGCATAAAGCAGGTGTTTTTGGTATGCTGGAAAAGTTATTGATTCACAAGAGGGTTTAGTGTAAGGTTTAAAAACAAAAGTTGGGCAAATGGGTGTTGCAAAAACATAAATACGAGACAACAAAAAGAGATCCCTCCAAAACAGCGATCACTACCTGATTCATAACCAAATGAATACAAAACCTCTCTATTGGGGGTGATTTAAAACAAAACACAGTGAGTGCAGCACACCAAAACCTAATTTGCTAAACAAAGAAAATATCCTGTGGAGTGGTATCAGTATTCCCTCTGAAACCTTGCCCAACTCTAAAATAACAATCAACTCAAATTGTGCCACTTAACAAAAATAAACACTTACTCTCAGTAAGGAAATGCCTGCTGCAACAAGATTACCAGCTCTTTAGCTAAAGATTTACCACAAAAGACACTAGCAGCAGATCACACACAAGCAGGCCTACAAAGTGAGTGATAGCTGCAGGAACAAGCACACAACATACGTACGGCTTTAACAGGCTTAAATGCACACAGTGGTCAGCACTGTGGCAAAATACTAAATAACAGACAGCACGCTCTTGCACGGCAGCATGACGGCCTTTAAATCAGCAGGCCCCAAACACAGCTCGCAGATAGGTGGATGGTCCAGTCGGGATCTTGGATGTAGGCGGGTGCTGACAGGTCTTCACAGACACCAGCCAATCCTCAGCGGACAATAACCAAACACAACGGCTGCTAACAGCCGTCATAGCACGCACTAATAATTGTGGGTCTCTGTAAATATTACAAATAGTAGAGTCTAGACCTGCTCTAAATGAAAAGTGCAATGAGATAACTTCTGTTATCTGAATTTACACTATATACATTAAATAAAATACTACTGGGCTCATTGAATCCACTTGAGCCTCAGCTTTCCAGTCATTCCCAATGCATGCATTTTCAATACTGTTTACCAATCTACAGACAGCATGCATAAATATTCAAAAAACATTTTAAGAATAGGCGAAAATATTTTTTACTGCTTACAAAAAACCGTCATTAGTATAAAGTGGGCATGTCTGTAAAGGGAAGTGCAGGAGAAACCCATAGAACTCATTTTCATTCACGTAAGCCTCTTAGTGGACTATAAGAGGTTACATCGCCTTTTTTATTTGTGATATTATTTTTTCCACATTCTTTCCTGTGCTTGAGTACTCAAGTCCCATCTGAGTCTGAGGACCTTTTTTCCTGTTACCTCGTTTCCGTCTCGGTGGTTGTTTCATTACAGCCATTTGTCATTCTTGTGGGTGTTTTGACTGTTTCGTTCTTGGCCTAATGTTATTGCGGTCATGACGTGACCTGTAATTGGATCTTGAAAGTGCTTTGAAATACTGACTTACTGACTAATGTCTATATGAATTTTCTTTGTAAAGAAACAATGTAATTAGTCAGACTACTGCTGTACGCTGCAAAAAATGAGCTCTCAAAAACAAGAAAAAAAGCATTAAAATTGGGGGGAAATTACTTAAAATAAGCAAAATTATCAGAACAGAACGAGAATATTGCACTTGCTACTTATGCTCAAAAAAACTTGAAACAGGTGAAATTCTCTAATAAAAAGCCGCCTGGTAAGAAGAAATATCTTGTCGGACAAGAAACAAGTATATTTTGCCTTCAATTAAGAAAATTAATCTTACTAAGATTTTATTTTTTTGCAGTGTAGTCTTGGACTCAAGGCGGTCACAAGATGTTTTTTCTGATATCTGACTTGTTTCTGATTTGTGGATGTTTTGACTAGCACTTGTCTCGACTGCAGCACCAAGTTTTAAGGATGCCAGACACCTGCCAGTCATTGCCTGGGCTGTGTGATCATTAGGCGGTCAGGGGTTGATTTAAATCCCCTTCACATGATCCGTACTCGCTGACCGGAGATTTATTTTCCCCTGTTCTTTCACAGTCACCGTCTTTGTTCTTCAGCCGCGTGAGGGTTACTTTTACTTTCTGCTTCTCAAACAGGTCCATTAGAGTTGTCTCCAGTCCTCCATGTTCCCGCCGTCTCCAGGAAAACCTGAGCTCAGTCGTAACTATGAAATTGTATTTTTACATATTTTAATTCCCAGCAATTTCATGAAAAAAAAGTCAAATCTGAAATTGTAATTTTAGTCAAGAAAATTTTGTGTCAGTCAAGCTGGTCGTGGCTGAGCAAGCTGAAGAGCGCACACATGATTGTTTTTAATCTTCCATTTCTGCTCGATATGCAAATGAACTCAGAGCAAATGCAGCAAATCACCTGAAGAAGTAGCGCTTTAACACAATGTTTCACACAAACTGTGCAGATATTCTGTCTTCAAAATGAGCTTAAGTTTGTAGCTGTAACTTCAATTTACTCCCAGTGTGACGTGATGTTTTGAACTGTCTGGTTAATTTTGTTTTGTGAAACCTCAGGATAATAATTTGAACCTTCCACCCATCAAATAAGATTCGCACACAACAAAAGGCCAAAATAACACTAAAGCAGTGGTTCCCAACGTGGGGTTCAATACACTGTTAGGATTTTTTTTGTATGAGTAGAAGGTTCATATTGATTTTGAAGTTTTTTTTGAATTCTGGTTTTGTTGAAGGAAGCTTCATTGTAAAGTCCAGTGTTGATATTCAGCCATCTGCTCATTTTAACATTCTCAGTGGTCAGCTCTGAGCATGTAGTAGCCAAATGTTAACTGTCTCTGTAGCCGCTGCTCAGTCTGTGCACAGGGTTCATTCTTTTTACAAAACACTATCTACATGTAGCAGCATTGTCTGTAATGTTGTTTTACCTCGGGAGGGTGAAGTCAGTCTGTCCAACAATTGGGTCCACAGATCTTTTCAGATCATCATAAAACGTCTCAACCTCATTCCTGTTTTCAAGAGAATGAACCAATAAAATTTTAATGATCCCATCACCTTTCCCCAGCACCACCCTCAGGACAAACTGTTAATATCTAAATCATAAGGATATTATGTTTACAGATATTGCAGCTTCTAGAGGACAATGTTATTCAAAAGATTCATTTTAATAGATTTGAAGTAATATGATTGTTTCCATTTAATCCATCTAGAGCTATGTCAGTGTTTGGAAAAATAATTTAACGTTGACTCTAAGATGAACCGGACAGGAAGTAGAGTATCAGCACTGGACTGTTGGGCTGCAGATGCTGTTTGTTTGTTGTTGTTTTTTGTCTGTTTGTTGACCAGCAGTCCTGTTTCCTCTCTGCTGATGTAGAGCTGGACTCAAACTCACAGAGGGAAGCAGTAGCATCTCGCGGTGCTCCAAACACCAATCAGTCAGCTTCCAGCTTTCTCCTAATCCTAATTTGACCAAATACCAGCTGGGGTTTAATGATGTAGCTGTCTGTTTCTGCGACAGTTGTAGCTCAGCCTTGGGGTCTTCACAAGTCAAAAATCTTGGACCAAGTCAAAAAAAATACTTACCTACAGAAAACCTACGGACCTGTATGTGGTGGACCTGACCAGGAGAGAGAACGGCAACACTGACAATAATGCGAACCCGGCCCAACATGGGTCTTAGGAACCGAGTGGACCTGTGAAGACCTATAGCTCAGCTGTCTGTCTCATGTTGATTTATAATGTTGTGTTGATGTACAATCAGAGTCTGAATGTTTGCTGTAAAAACCCCAAACAACAACAAACCAAAAGTGTTAACCATGCACACCGAGGTCGACTGACAGAAATGAAATAAGCTGTAATTATGAACTAAAAGCATTTGTGCTTATATACCATAAATTTAGTGCTCGGCTAAACTAAAAACTGGCAAATTCATTTGCATGTTTTTAGGAAGTAATTCGATACTTAAAGCTTGGTGACATAGTGAATAATTGGCAAACTTCAGTCGCTGGTTAGCAAAATACTAATGTGCTATTTAACTAGCCAACCATAATAATCCACCTAGCTAGCGCAATTTCTGACAAGCAGTAGTTAGACTGTCCCGCCAGAATAGCTAGTTGCCAAGCTAGCTGGTTTGCTACTAGCTAACGTCGCGTTCAAACATCGGACAAACCAAAAGGGCGTGGCCACACCAGAAAGTGACAGCAAAATTCATCTGCTCATCTTTAGGTGGTGCTACAAGCTTGGTGACCAAAACAAAACGTTTTGATCTATAAATTCTGCTGACATGCTTTGTAGCAGTTAGCAAGCTAGCCAAGTAGCTAACAGAACAATAACGCACAGTAAATGAAGGGAACCTATTTGTACAGCTGGGTGACTGCAGACAATGCTTCATCTCTTTGAGGAGCAGTTTATACTCCAGCAGAGCAGGGTTATGTAAAACTAAATAGTGACATAAAGCTGATATCCTCCTCAAATTTAAACTCCCCGGCTCTCCATTCCCTCATATACTAAGGTGTATTATGGCCATTGTAGGTTAAAAAAAAATTACAGAACTTGGTGAAGGCGGTAATAGAGAAAAAACTCAGAATATCGGAGATTAACATTATTAATGTACAAGAAAAAAATGTATATACTTAAATACAAGACAAGAGTCAGTATAGACTCCTGTCTGAGTGTTTTTTTTCTCATAGATTTGTGGCTTTATTATCTCAGAGAATATTCAAGTTTTTTCTCATACTTTTTTTAGTTTTCATGTAAATTTACAACTTTAATCTTTTCTCTGAATATTATCTCCAGCTCTGATATTTATTTATTTGACCTACAATGGCTCTGATAGCCAGTTTGAAGTCTACGCAATGGCTTCTCACTAATTTGTTTCACTCTCCGTAGTGAATCCACTGATTGCAGAGATCAGACATTGAAATCAACAGATTTTGTCATGAAATTTTGCTGATAAATATCCTGTTGTGACTGGGACCTTAAAGCAGCTCAGAGTGAAACATGTCTAGTGTTGTGTTAGGTATATCGCTAAACAGCATGTAGAACGTGTAGAATGAAGGATTAGCACTGCAAATATTTTTACGAATGAAAATGATTACAATCTAAATTATCTTTCTGGTTGATTATTTCAAAAAATGTCAATAAAATCAAATGTCCAGCTTTAGTTCTCAAGGTGATTCTTAAAATGTCTTAAACTTTTACAGAAGAATCTCTGTGAAGCTAGTTTCTCATAATTTAAACCTCTATTTTTATTTTCAACGCTGCAGAATAATCTGACATTGAAAACTAGTTTGATCTAGTCAATCAGTCGACCTCTAGCTGTAACCTGAGCTGTAAGTGATCTTTACTTTCTGCTGTAGCAGTTTCTTTATGAGGAATTAAAAACATATTCAACTATTCCATGTGCTTGTTTCTGCTGCATTCTTGCTTTAAATTTAGTCTCTTTTACTTGTTAATTAATGATCTGTTTATGCCCCATGCCACTTTTAGAACACGATACAGCCTTCAACAAGTGCGGGCCACATTTTTCCACACATAAGTATAAGTACTACATATTTAAATAATCGTTCAATTTGAAATCTTAATTTTTAATATCTGAATCATGTTTTTCACTTTTCAAACCATCCGTCCGTCCATCCATCGTCAACCGTTAATCCTGCGTACAGGGTCGTGGGGGGCTGGAGCCAATCCCAGCTGACATTGGGCGTAAGGCGGGGTACACCCTGGACAGGTCGCCAGTCCATCGCAGGGCCACACATAGACAGACAACCACTCACACTAACATCCACACCTAAGGACAATTTTAGAGACACCAATTAACCTAGCCTGCATGTCTTTGGAGGCGACAGTGCTAACCACCGCACCACCACCAGTTAACATTTTTAAATCTTATTTCAAGTCATAATTGAATTAGTGAATGGGACCTGTTATGTGTAATTATGAACTTGTGACACCCTTACATCATCGTAATTGTAATCATTGTAATAATTTTAACCCCCTTTATTTAGTATTTCTAAGCACTATATAAACATTTAAGTATATTGTAGCTGTACACAGATGAAAGGACATATTTATTCAGCATTTGTAAGTTCAGCTATGGAAACATTTTATATTATTACAACTGTGTTTTAAAATCAAATGTTAATCAAATGAACTTTTATTTTCACATATACAATAATACACAGTGTAACATATGCAAAATGTATTCTCTGCATTTAACCCATCTTAATTATGAGCAGTGGGCATCCACTGTGCAACATTAGATCTAAGAAGGGTTAAGAGTCACTTTAGGGTTAGAGTCCCTAAGTAACTAAAGTGGGGATAGAGTGGGAGATGGGGAATCAGAGGAGTAAAATAAGTACAGGTAGGAGACCTGCCTGTTTTTATTTACTATTTAACTTTTAAGCTTTTTTTATATTTCCCTGTTGCTTTTATATTTTATGTAAAGCACTTTGAATTACCTTGTTGTTGAAATGTGCTATCCAAATAAACTTGCCTTGCCTTGCCTTGCAACCAACAACCATCAGTGGGTAGGTGCCGTGTCAAAGCAGGTGTGTGTAGACAGGTTATAAATGTGAAAACATCTTGTTTATCTGCTACATACTTCTACTCTGCTAGATTTCAGAGGGACATTTTTCTGCTTCTTATTTGTTTCTCTTATTTATTTGTTAACTTATGTTACTGGTTACTTTTTACATTAAGATAGGTTAGGTTTGGTAAGTAAATAGCTAGACATGCTACTGTGCGTTATCCGTGGACATTTCAACATTTGCAAGTAGAAGGCAGAGTTATGATCACGATATGCTATTTATGGTGTGACAGGCTATGCTCCCACATCATTTATTTCCCCCAAATCTCTAAGAAAAGAGAAGAAACCCGTGCCTTTCTCATAACTCTCATGCCAATGTTGCACCTGGTTCAGGGAAAGAACTAACCGGAAGTTGTGCCTATAATTTATTCAAAATATCGTAAGACCAGAAATTAAGTGGATAAAAACAAGTAACAAATAAATGATGTTTGCAAACAACGTCATCTGTTTGTAAAAGAGTTCAGAACCCACGAAGAAGCAAAAACCTGATAAACCTCTAAGGCCAAATTCTCCACTGAACAGTTGTGAGAGAGCAAACAAAAGCACAAATCAAAGTAATAAAAACATATGAATGTGTGTTTGTGGATCAATAAACTGAACTGATGTGAGGATGATTTCGTATGAGCAAATAGCAGGCAGCTCTCACAGGTGATTAGAGCTCGTTAAGGAAGTGAGATCCAATAATTTTTATTAAGAGTTCAGGAAGCAAACAAACCAACGCTGCAGCTGGAATATCTGAATCCTAACTCACAGTGTTGACACGGTAAATAATCAGACCAATAAAATCAGAGTGAAGTCTGTCAGAAGTTCAATATCTAAAGGGGTACAAAAGGAGCTGGTCTGGACACTGAAAGCCAGTCTGCACGTCTGATCTGGTCTCTGAGCAGGATCTGTCCAGGTGAGTCTCTTCTTATTGACGTAATATGGGATGGAAGGTAGAGATGGAAAAGATTCCTGCACTTTCACATCATTAAGACTAGCGTATGAATACAGACTTCGTCGTCTTAGGGTTAAAATACTGTCTATTGAAAATATAACAGCATATCCGTTAAATTTGAGGTTAATTACATTAAATTTTGCTGATGTGAGGTATTGATATTTGTTTGGTTTTGAGATAATTCCGTACTAGTAAGTGCCAACTCAGATATATCAAGGTTTCTCAGTTTTACTGATGTAGGGTGATCAGGTCTCACAGTCTGCGTTCCAGTTTATGCCAAAGGTGTTGGATGGGGTTGAGGTCAGGGCTCTGGAGTCAAGTTCTTCTCCATCAAACTGGGGACATAATTTCTTTATGGAGCTGGCTTTGTGCACGGAGGCAGTGTCATGTTGAAACAGGAAAGGGACAAGCACAAAGTTCTTTTCATTGGAACTAAACAGCTGAGAATATATAATATAATATAATAAAGTATGTGTTTGAAAAATCAAGTTGTCTCTTCAGGAAATCATTATTCTTCATCATCCTCATTCATGATGCCATCCATAAGTGTGACTCATGTGTTCCTGCTGTTGGCAGTTCTCCACATCACCACATCACTTCCTGTCAGGTAGCCTACCATCACCTGAAGAAATCTGATTTATCCATATGAAACTACAAACCAAAGAGAGCTGTATTAAATACTATCATCTTCTTTAGTGTCAGATTTCCTCTGTAAATGTTCTCCATTACAGAAATCCTCCTTTTATTCTCTTCTGAGGAAATTTTTACTGTTTGCTGATATTGTTTTTTTTTTGTTTGTTTAAATGTGTAAAAGTGACCTCAGGGATGACGATGAGGTGGAGAGTTTTCTGACTCAGATCGGACAACTGAACGCACCGTGGTCTATGTCAGGGGTGAACTCTGCAGACACTCTGCTCAAGGCCAGACTCAGGTGAGTTTACACCAAAAGAAGAAAAACAAAGATTCTTCACTTATTGGTGAAGAAAATTTATCCTCAATTCCCTGTAGTGCTTAAATAGGCACAAATGCTACAGCATAAGGTTTTAACTATCCCTTCAAGCGACTCTAAACTATATTTCTATAATAATGAATCAAATGTTAAAAATGTCTCTAGCAGTCTCTACAGAGAATTATCCTTAATCTGCTGCTCCCTTCACCTTCATAGAGCTATATTGTGAGTTTCAGCTCATTGTCTATCTGTACGGCCACAACTTTACTATTTTGGTTCACTCTCACTTTTCTCACAGCATCATTTTTAGAGAAAAAGCTCAAAAACCCACTGTACACTACCAGAAGCAAACAGCAGACAACACAGTTAGAGACTAGCTGATAAAAAAGTGGATCATTTAGCAGCTGATTGAACAACCTGAATTTGTTTAGAAACAGCAGATGATCCAACAGAGTTCAGTTTGCAGTTTTTGAAAGACAGATAAATAGGTAGGTAGATAGATTTTGATTGGTGTATTCAGATCCATATAGATGATTATTGATGTGATTGTGTTTCAGGCAACTGCTATCTGCAGGTCTGGACCGCAGGAGGCAGCTGGGAGATATCGAGTTCTCCAACAGATACGCAGAGTTCCTGCGATCCAAAGCCAAACACAGCTCCATTTGCGCCTTCCTGCGTCGCATGGAGAGCGTCAAGAAGAGGTGTGAGACTTTATAACAGTGATATAACTGTGCACACGCAGTGCTTGTTTACAATAACAAGCCCTGAGTCACATGCATACAATTTAATGGTAGCAACATATTGAACGTTTTCTTATTTCATGACTTTATTTTAAAGTGTATACATCTCATTAATCTAAAATCCATGTTTTATGCTTCCATATGTCATTAATAACCCTAATATATAATAACTTTCACTAACGTTAGGTTGAAGACCTAATCTTCCTGTTGGGCTGGAAAATGAAAGCTTGAGCTTAAAGATAGGTCGAGCCGCCATGTTTAACTATATCTTATATCTTTTAAATATTAAACATTACTAATTTGCAGATTTTTTCCAGATTTTACATATCTCCTCTCTCACTAAAAACATAATCTTGAACATAATCTTGGGAATGTCCAGCTGCAAAAATCCAGAGGATTTAAGAGAGATGTTGATAAAAATGTTGATTTGTTCATCTAGGTTGCTTTAAATTACAGTGGATTCATAGCAATTAGCTTTAAAAGCAGCAGCGAGAGAATAACTGACTTTCATGGCCTGTGTTTCATCTCTCATGGTACCCAGAGGCTACTGATCCATCCTCTGACTGATAAACGTTAAACCTGCAGTCACTAATTATGGCAGTGAAAATACTGAACACTATCTTAATGCTTTGGAACGGCATTATTTTCCTGATATGCATTGAATGTGAATATATACTGACATAAGCTTAACTGTTGAAAAAAGCAAAGTAAAATACAAATAGTATTATAGTTAAACAGAAAAGGTATGTTTAGCAGAGTGGAGCATTTAACATGACTCTGTGGTTGTACTGAAATGTCTGTTATGCTAAATGTATTGTATATAATAGACAACATGAGTTATGATGACAGTTAATCTTTAACCATGACTGTGTTTTTGTCCACAGCGGGGTGGGAGGAGACATGGAGAGGGTGAACCTGCTGCTGAAACAGTACATGTGTCCGTCCGTCTACAACAACTGGCCGACCGACTTGTAGAAGCCACTCAGCAGAGACAAAGACACATGTAAAGCTGGAGTTAGAAGGACAAACGCTTTATTAATGTTCTGAATTAAAGATCTTTATGTGCAGCTGTTACCATTTAATGTGGAAACAGATATCTTTGATATTAAAAAATTTTATGAAGTACTTCAGGTGTTTTGTGTGTGTGTGTGTGTGTGTGTGTGTGTGTGTGTGTGTGTGTGTGTGTGTGTGTGTGTGTGTGAAACTGTATTTCACATTTACTTGAAGTTCCTAGCTCCTGAGATTAGTTCCTCTGGTTCCATAATACCTGGTGCATTTTGGTCAAAATGAGAATAGGGGCTATCCTCAGATGTCTAAGAAAACTCTTAGTAATCCAGGTCATGGTCCAGTATATCCATTAGATTTGTTAAGATTTTGCAATATATTCTAATTCAAAAGGCTGAATCAGTTCAAACAAACTTCACACTCCACAAACTTCAAATGCTTTTAAGAATATAAAGCAAGTCCAATTGCCCTTGACTTAGCAATTCTAGAATCACCCTCAGACCTGCTGCTGGCAGGCCGAATATAAAATAGGTAGTTTTGAGATATATATAATTATCCTTTCTATGGAATCCATCTGTATCTCCCTCTATGCAGTTGAAAACAACATCATACTCTGAATTACAAGGCTTTTAATTGACTCCATTTACACCTGGCATGCAATCTTCATCTGGATATCCTATTTGGATAAAGAAAAGCACATGCAGGTTAATGCAGAACAGATCGACCAGACCACGTATGGAGATGTCATGCTCACATATGATTGGATCTCAGCCAGCCTGGTGTAAATGCACCAGGCTGGCTTTTTTAAAAATCAGCTTAGAAAGGTCACCTAACTCTGCCTGTTCATGCATGCCATTTGTGAGGAATCTTTTGTTTCCCTCACACTAGTTTAAGCAAAACCAAATTTGTATATCAAAATCAGATCACACTGTGGCAGAATTACGATTAGGATGATGTGTATTAATACCAGGTGTAAATGGTGTAAATAGTGTATCCAGATATAGATCACATAACAGATGGAAATGGGTCCATTGTGAAAACTGATTAAAGTTTGACTGTCATAACTTTTGGTACCTATAAACTGGGAGAAAGTGTAATACAACAGGTGTATGACTATCTATGGTACATCATAGGAATTTAAGATACATTTCCAAATGTTTTCCTATATAATAAATTGTTGTATTTGAAAATAAAAACTGTACCTGTTTCTCTACATCGTGAGCTGAAAGACAGGTCTTCTCAGTCTCACCTTTACTCAAACAAGAAATGGACATGGAGTAATAACAAGTATGTGCCCCTCTTTTTCTTCTGGCTGTGATGAATGCCAGTCTGAATGATGATTAAATAAGCAATATAATTCTACTCTATAACTGTCAAAGTTGCCTCAAAATGTCTTTATATGCAGATGATGGTTTTATTATTATTTTTATTTTTCATAAGACTTGTACCCACAAAACGTCAAGCCTCTGTGATATCAGGTTAAAAAGTGAAGGGTATAGACTGAAGTAATTATGAATATGAAAATCCCCACAGTGTAGAACTTCACATTCCTGGGAAGAAGTTTTTTTTTTCATCACATAAATCAACATAAAGTTATAATTCAAAATGATTAACAAATTAGTATGAATCAACAAAGGAGGCAACTACATAGAAAAATTGAAGTTTAGTTGATCATATTAATGTAGAGTACATTTTTTGTAACTTTAATTAAGAGCCTTTAAAGTATGCTTTGTCCTTTAAGAGAGTTGTTCAACAGGATGTAAAGCAGATAAGTTAGATGTAAACACTTTACTAATGTTCTGAATAAAGCTCTTTATATGCAGCTGATTTCATATTTATCTGCTTGATGCAGTATGTAGGCAACAGCACTGCAGGCTCACTGCATACAGACGGCCCGGTGACAAAATCCACACTCATTGATTGTCTCTTGGAAACGTGCAATTCGCTGCACAAATCATGTTGGGATACCTAGTGTAATAGAGCATCCGGTCAATTTTCAACTCTCTCAACTCTGTAGTGATCATCAACATCACATCATAACCGGTGGCACCAGGCCAGAAATCAGCCAGTCAGAGGATTTTTGACCCAATGAAGTGAAGTGGAAACCCCAGCAGAACCTTTTAAGGAGAACACCATGTCGTTCATAACTGGATTTTTAATGGTTTTAACTTATATCTATAGTGCAACAAAGTAGGAGGTAACAACAATAATCACAATTTAAACCATTTAATAAAATAGTCTTATCCATGGTAGTAGCACAAAAAACGAGTTACCTACATCAAAAAAATCTCAAGTCAATAAAATTAGGCAGGCAAAATAGTCTCGTTTCTCAAACCCTCCCAGTATGAAGCCGTGCGGAAGATGGAACAAAGCCAAGCTGTAGACGCAATGTTGCAGAGCCACAGCCAAAGGAACAGCCTAAAAGCTGGAGAGCTCTCACAGAACTACGGTTACAGTGTAACCACACATATAATGGTTTGATCGGAACATTTTTGATATGTTAAAGCAGTACCAGTACCATAGAAGTAGTTTTGATATCAACATTTTTAATACATCTATGTGGGTTTTGTTCAGGTGCTCTGGCTTCCTCCCACAGTCCAAAAACAGGAAGGTTAATTGGTGACTCTAAATTGCCCAAAGGTATTAATGTGAGCCTAAATATCTGTGTCAGACATGTGATGAACTGGCGAACTTGTCCAGGGTTTATGTTTATGTTATGTTGGTTAGATCATTGTTGTCACCCATAAATGGAAACCAAGACACATGGACTCTTGATAAAGGGAGAGTGGAGGAGAGAATCACAGAGGTTATGCTTGTACATTAGTTGATAGAAAACTTAATGCTATAATTAGTTTTTCCACTTATGTATACCTGTAACCATGATATATGCATGAATGCAATTAGTCACAAAATAAAGATCTTATATGGCAGCCAACGTGTGTTATGTTTTTATGATGGGGAAAAGTCCACTGCAGCCATAAAGCTAAGCAGATAAGCTGTGGTGACAGATAGACGAGGTTTAGTTCAGCAGGACAAACAGACATGGACGGGATTCATCCACATTTCACTGTGAGGACGTCCTTTAGCTTTCTTCTTCTGATTCTGCTTCAAACGTCCACTGAGGCCCAGGAGAGTGAGTACTAAAATCTGATGGTTCACATGACACTTGTTTTGTTTTATCTGACAGATGGTGTCACTTTATAGAAAATAATGCATTCAATAACGGTGTGACAACTGGTACATGTGGTACAAACAGACCAGTTTTAACTACTCAGCCTGTGTAAATTTAGATTTACAAGTGAAAGAGCTGAAGTGATACATTGAAACAGCACAATGGACACTATGTATGGAGGCCAGAGAGGGGAGACATTTACCGTAAGTGCTGAAGTTCAATTTTCATTTTTCATTTTCGGATTATTTATGTTATCAGTTGATCTATGGATAATTTTGTTGATTAAAAAAAACTGGAAGGGACCTTTATTAACCAGTCGGACCTGTTAATAAAAGATTTACAGACCCATAGGCTAATGAAATATGCTCCTATGCTGGCTTGCTGGACAGTACAGCCAAAAGCTGTCGACAGCCTAAGATAAAACTACTATAAATAAATCCATAAAATCACAGTGACGCCTTCAGATTGCGGTAGCAGAAGAACCCTTCATGATTCAGTGGATTAAGTAATATATCCTGCTGATATGGTAAAGCGTCACACTGAACTTGTTATGAGTATTTAATGTCAATGACATAAATGGTGCTTTTTCAAACATGAATAATGGAGCAGAACCGCCAATTTTTTTTTAACTAATATTTACTCTGTAGCTTGCAAAACTAAAACCAGCACCAGTCTTGTGTTGAAGTATTTTTCCTACCTGTGTTTCCTGTACTACTCCCCTCTGTGACTGGCTTAGATAATAGAGGTAATAAAAGATAATAAATAGTTGTTGGGAATGTGGTAAGGTTGAGTTAAGGTTAAGCATTTGGACTCAAACACCAAGTCATTGTCAAACAGAATTTGACACAACAACGGTATCCATCAACATTTCAACATAAAAATAAGCTTTAAAATGCGGATACGAAAAAAAAAGTTGCTTAAATTTGTGTCTGGAAAACGGCCATTTGGGTAAAAAAACATTCAGCTGAACACCTGAAAAGTTTCTGTTACAAACAACCAGGTGGCGTCACTTAAGATGGGGATTACCATCTTAAGTGAACGCAGCATACATTTACATTTACATTTATTCATTTAGCTGACGCTTTTATCCAAAGCGACTTACAATTGCTATACATGTCAGAGGTCGCACGCCTCTGGAGCAACGAGGGGTTAAGTGTCTTGCTCAGGGACACAATGGTGGATGGGTCACAGTGGGGGATTGAACCCGGGTCTCTCACACCAAAGTCATGTGCCTTATCCATTTCGCCATCACCACGCCTTGACATGACACATGACATGACATGACACATTGACATGACATAACATCCAGTTTTCACTAAGTTATAACATAATTTCCCCACTCTGGTCAAACTAATACTACACTAAAAATTACAAATGGCATGATGCAACAGTCTGCAGGCTTTTATTTCTAATTTCCCCTGTTTCATTAAGTACCTTTGTTTATATTTTTGTTTGTTAAAGTTTGCCTCAGTACACACTGGGTCTGGGCCTCTGAGTGTATGGAACTTAGGTTAGCACTCTGATCTCTGCACTGGACACACATACATGAAACCGATATCTATGTTCCAATTTGACTTTGGAGAAAAAAGAACAAACTGGATTTACTAAACATTGCCACCGTCGCTTCTTCATCTCCCCCAACAGTCTGTGCTGCTCCTCTGTCTGTGGAATTTGCGGAAAACAACGGGGTGGGTGATGTTGTGGTGACAATCACTGTCCAACTAGGGGTGACCCTTGAATTCAGACCTCCCCCTGCAAACCCCGACAACCCATTTACTCTTGAAGGAAACAAGCTGATAGCTGCAAGGGTGTTGGACTATGAGGTACAGTAGGTCATGACTGATGTTACCTACCAGATCCAAACCAGCATCTCTGTATAGATCCTGATCTGTGAAAAAACACCACTGTTTGTTTTGTTTGCAGACCTTAAAAAGTTATGTAGCCCAGATCATCTGCACTGAAACAGCCACAGGCTTCCAGGTAAAACTGTCTACATATACTAAACGCGTTAAACTGAGGTGGCCTTCTGATACATTTCTTATTTTTAATATTTTCATATAATATTTCCAAGTTGTAGTAAATGCAATACAAAATTATTTACAATAAACAGTAAAATGAAATCAATTGCTAATAAGTATTTTAAACTAAAGGTTGTGTCTGTGTTTCCAGTTGAGCATCAACGTTGTTGTACTTGTGATCAATGTGAATGATAATCGTCCAGTGTTTGATCAGGAAGCCTACAATGTCAATGTCAATGAGGTAAGAGTCTGATAAATACCTTTAACTAAACATAACGTTTTTTGACCTGACCAATGACAAAATGTTGTTTTACTGAATTAAATTTGCTCCAGTATTAATAAGTTTCTCTGAATTCATTTATTTGCAACCTTATCTTCTGTTTTAATTGCAGATACTCTGGATATTGTTTTTGTAGCTAAAGTGCACTACATGACCAAAAGCATGTCGACACCATGTTTATATATTAATGTCCTTTTTTTGGTCTGTAGCTGATTTTAATGGTTTGCTTCCACTGACAGAAAATCTGAATGTGACAGAATACAATCATATTTTAGACTGAAGTTTGTGTATTGTATACACGAGCTGTGTCTCAAATCAGATACTTCCATTAGCATACTTCCATGTTGTACACTGTGTGCACTATGTACTTGCGTTTTGTGTGAATTTCGACAGGGTAGTGTTGTCGAACACGACTGTGCACAGAGCCCTGATCACAACCACATCCATCACTTTTGGGATGTACTGGAACTGTGAGCCAGACCCGATCGCCCAACATCAGTGTTGGACCATACTAAAGCTCTTGTGACTGAACACAAGCAAATCCCTGCAGCCAGGTTTCAAAGTCTGGTGTAAAAACGTAAACCAGAAGAGTGGACAGTGTTATAGCAGCTGATGAATGCACTTGGTTGTGGAAATACTTTTGGTCACGTAGTGTATGAACAGGAACGTTATTGGGTTTATTTAGGTCTGCTGATGAGGTGTCAGAAACATGCTGTTGTGTCTGCTAATTGGAGGTTGCTTCAGTGAACGGTTTCAGTGAAATGTTGAAAACTGTGTTTCATGTTTTATCACCTTTTATCACACTGACTGTTTGTACCATTTTGTCCCAGATGTCTCCTGTAGACACAAGTGTGGGCCACTTCCGTGCCACAGACTTAGACGAGCAACAGATCTTCTATACACTGACACCTGAATCTGTGAGACATTATGTCAATTTTTCTTTTTTCTCAAAAGTTTAGCTAAATCCTCTTGCTGTTTGTCTTCTTAAGGCCAGATGACACATTTGATTTATAGTACAGAGATACTGTAGGTCCAGGACGTTTGTTGGAAGAAAAGACAGGGGGAAACTACAGGGGGAGGCAGATCTAAACAGCTTTTATTGTCCCGTTTGATTTCTGCAGGTCGGCTTTAAACTGAAATCGTCTACCATCCCGGATCTCCTTGTTGAGACACCTCTCGACTACGACAAAGTCAAAAATGTCAAACTAATATTATATGCTCGGGTGAGTACTACTAACTGCTGCATCTAAACAAAGATTTACTTCTTCCCACTGAATGAAATAATATTTCTTTTAGTTTCTGTCAGGTATGCAAGTGAACATGGGCCGGCTGTGGCTCAGCAGGGTGAACTATCCATCCACTAATCACAGGCTTCGATCCCTATCTCGTGTTCATATGTCAAAGTGTTCTTGAGCAAGACACTAAACCCTCCTGAATTGCTTACGATGGTCAGACCAGGGCCTTGCATGCTGGCTCGCCACCATCTGTTGTGTCCAACCAATGTTTGGACGCTACAGAATCTGGAGTCTTTGAACCTAGCTAAACCTTGCGAGACCAGTTTAAGTCCAGTTTGTCAGACCTGTGCTCGCTGTCTGTTTTACTGAAATAATTCTTTTTTTAAGGACACACCGTTGGGACCGCCCAGTAGCGAGGTTTCATTCACTGCCACCACCACCATCATGGTCACCATCTTAGACGTGGACAACAGACCGCCGTGGTTCCAGCCCTGCACCAAGCACGAGATGGGGGGGGCTGTGATCTGCCAGAGCACCGGCTACACCAGCAGGGTCGTCCTAAATGAACAAGAGGTGCGACATTTCTGTTGTGATAACTATTTGTGTGGAAAGTTCAGCGAACTGGAGTATTTTATCCAGCGAGCTCCCTGACTGAAGGGCCAGATAGGCTTGAAACAAACTTATTGGACTGTCGTGTGGTTTGACCAAGTCGGTGTGTGACTATCTAAATATCCACATTGGAAGGCAGGGTGAAAAGCCTGCCTTCCAATGTCGAACAGCCTTGGTGTCTTTTGTGTTTCTTTGTAGGCTTAATGTCCTGACCCATACACATGGGGATAACAGTGTACACTTTCAGTCTGTCCTTGTAGACTTTCATGGTGTTACACTTGGTTGAACATACGAAAAGGGACAGAAGTAGTTGTGTGAAGAATGAAAAATGAGAGCTAGAGAGAGGGTTCAAGACAGACAGGGACAACCGCTGGAAATTAGCCGTAGAGGCTAAAGCTGCTCTTTTTATCAAAAGGGACTGTCCACGATATTATAAACAAATAAACTAAACAGAGAAGTTTTAGACAGAAATTGTATTGGTAGACAATTCCACCACGAAAAAAGGTTTCAGATGCTAAAGGACAACTTTCACCGCCATGCTAGACACATGATGATGATCAGAGTGTTTCTCGTCTGCAGACCGGAGTGTTACCACTGAAACCTGCACCACTTTACGCCATTGACGGAGACTCTGGGATAAATGAGGAGATAATGTACTCCTTCCTGAGCGGTAAACAGCCCCAATTATAATTAACAGTGGTTTGTTTTCAGTTTATGTCCACAGGAACAAGTTGTTGATTATTGGCAGATGGAAGCAGTTCAGTATGTCTGTGTTTTAGGAGATGGCGATGGTCTGTTTGAGATCAACCCGAACTCCGGGAACATCAGCATGCTGAAGCCGGCCGACGTGTTGGGGACGATCAGTCTGACAGTGCTGGTAAAGACAAAACATTCACTTTCTTTTATCCAGTTTGTTCAAACAATGGTGCCTTTGTGTCTCCGTTACTTCTTCATCTGTGTTGTTGCCTAATGCTGCAACCAAATGCTTCTTTGGGTTTGTAGTAGCGAAATTGCAAGTATCCTAGACAAACAAAAGTGTAGTTTGGTGTTTAACTCCTGGAACGTCTTTTCACCAGGGCCAAAGCTACCACTGAGGACTCAAAGTTCATCTCCGCAGTCATGTTTCTGGGAATGTTAATGGTTTATAATGACGTGAAAATGAGTTTACGTTCTACTATGAAACACCATGCTTTATTAAAACACTATGCTTCTAAACACATAAAAACCAAAAGGAGCACTTCTGAATTTTCCCCAAAGACCACTTTTTCTTCGTTTAATAATTAATAAGACTTGCAACTAACAATTATATGCATTATCAGTACATCTGTCAATTATTTTTTAACTAAATCATTTGAATCACTTAGGCCATAAAATACCGTAAAAAATACGTTTGCAAACCCCAAGTTGATATCTTCAGATTTCTTTGTCCGATCAACAGTCCAAAAACCAAACATAGACATTTTAATATCAAGACTATGAAAAACAAAATATATAAATGTTAAAGAAGCTCATACCAGTGACTTGTGAGCATATAAACAACAAATTACTTAATTGATTATCTGATTATCCAAATTGCAAACGCTCTATTAACACTATTCTTTTTAAACATGTTGACATTATTTTTGATTGCAAAAAGGGACAACAAAATGCGATTTCACTCTGACTTTGATTCACTAACAAAGACCACGCCGGCGAAGATGTACATTTAAGATGGTTTATTGCTTATAATGGAGCTGAGATGGGATCGTATGAAAAGAACGGATCATGTGCCTGGACGGTGGGCTGAGGGATGCAAGGATGAGAGATTGGGTTGAGGGATGAGGGGTAGGGGGTCTAGTTTATAAAACTTCATAATGTGACACTAAACAACATTTATATCCATAATGCAAGGTGAACAAATTAACAAAACATCTAATTGAATGGTTAAATTAATGCATAAACTGTAAAATGCTGTAAAAGGTTATTTACAAATAGACTGGGTAGTCTTAGTTCAGTGAAGTTCTGCTGGGGGAACTTGGATTTCTGATTTAAGTATTGCTAACTGGTTACATTCCTGCCTTTCACTTCCTGCAAATCACCAAACCTTTCTGTGGTTAGAAACAGGAACGTCTGTGTCTGTTGTTTGAGTTTGAATCTTTCATCGGGCATGTTTTTCTCTTCCAGGCCGCTCAGAAGATGAACAGTTATCAGTTTGCCACAACTACCGTCACAGTCAGTGTTCAGGTGAAGAGTCTCCACCCCCCAAAGTTTCAGAGGCCTCAGTACGAAGGCATCATCACTGAAGTGGGCGCCATGGCAGTGGACCCTAAGAACAAGGACCAGCCGCTGCGTATCGTCGCCACAGATGATGACTATGCTGCTACTGGGGTAAAACACTGGTTCCAGACTCTGTACCACTTTAATTCAGTCTATTCAACTTGAAATACTACTCCAAAAAGTTTTTCCACATGTACGCAAAAGTTGCTAAATCAATAAAAGTACAATGCAATGGAAAGAGACTTTGGATGTCACTTAAACATTCACCAGTAAAAATAACATTGTACTCACCAGCTCAGATCTGGGTTCAACAGTCAGTTGATCAGACAGGCTGTAAACAAACCACAAACATAAACCAAACACTTTATTTAGAGGTTAAACTTAAAGTGAGCCCACCTGAGATGTCTGGAATAATCTCTCATTACACAGGAGAATTGTGTCTATAGCTACAGTAAGCACAGTAGGTCAAAGATAAAGTAGGAAGTCTGTGAACTGTGATGGATGTTTACACTGGACACTTAACTGGATAAAAGATTTACTTTGTTTACTCTTACAAATAAGTTTGGCTAACGGGGCTCTGAATACATTTATTAATATTAAAATGTATTTATTAAGTGTCTTTTATAATGGCAGCAAATTTGAGATGTGTGAGGTGATTCAGACTGTTGGTTCCAGACTACTTTGCATTAACAACTCAATGTCTTTGACACCCTGCTAACTTTAGCTAATTGGACTGATGCTGTTACAGTTTAACTGAATATTCACTGTATCTGTTTTGTGTGTTTGATAACTGAGGAAGTCTTTAGGAGTTTTCCCTCTTCTTGATGTGCAGCATTAACCTTTCATATCTTTTCAAACAGGGTCTAAATCCCCTCATCACTTACTCTATCAGTGGGAGCAGTGATTTCTCCATCATTGACGGCTATCTATTCATGACTAAGGATGTCCCACAGGGAACATTATCTCTGCAAGTGAGTTTGCAAATCTAGTAAAATCTTAAGTAACTGACTGATTAAGAGTTAACTTTCTTACAAAGCACTCAACTTCATCTTCGCACTTCCAGGTGGTGGCAACAGACAAGTCTAACGATGAATCAGCTACAGCCCAGCTCTCAGTGGAGGTGACATCAGGTAGGAATAAAACCTTCACAGAGGCTTCTACTAAAAATGAAAGGTGGTCTACAAAAACGTTCTGGCTCCTCTTCATCTATGGCTCAATGCAGCTTTAACCTCAAATGTATGACCATCAAATGCAAACAAGAGTCCCAGAATGAAACTTTGTGCAAATTAGCTGCTGACTTCCCCAGTGCAAAAGATCCCTGCCTTTTAGATTTAATCAACTTAAGGTTCATAATTGGTCCTTTTTCACCACAGAACGTTTCCTGGAACCTTTTTATGAATTCAGGCAATTTTCTGGCATTTCAACTAGAGGCACCTAGGGTGTAAAGTTACTCGTAGTAGTCTTGTTGGGACTGTTTGATCCATTGCGTGGGAGACAGAGGCTGACTCTGTCGCTGTCAATTGCGTTTAGTTATTTTGTTGAGTTGTGTCACATATCGAGTTTGACACAGTCCTGTGGTTGGTCTGCTCTGATGTCACTGAAAAACCCCAACAGAGTTAACTTGCTGTCAAATAAATTTTATATTGTATTTATGGAGTATTGTGCGTCTGATGATTGTGTATTTACTGCTGGCTGTATAACAAATGAATTGCCCATCACGAATAATAAATATACCTTGACTTAGACATTGTACTTTTTATGCAGTCTTCGTGCAGCTGTTTTGAACACAGTGTTTGATAGGTAGCGTTCTCATCAGCTTGAGTGAATTTCAGCAGTGACATGGTAGTGTAAAGCGACTAATGTAGGAGGCTCAAGCTGTGTGATTGCACTTCATAAACGTATAGAGACAAGAAAATAGAAAAACTAAAGGGAACATGTGAAGTTCCTGCTAAGATTTAAGGTCAGTCCAGGGGCCTCATTTATCAACCATTTGAATGCACAGTTTTTGCATTAATAATGAGTGCTAACGTTTCCAAAACAACAAAGTTATTTATCACTTCGAGAATGAACACTTCTGACCATGCGTAAACACATATGGCAGACAAATAGCTTCTCGTAACTACAACCAAGCACACAAGAAGCTCTCCGGAGTGCAATCTCTGGATTGCTGAAGGGCCGCTGGCTGAGGTTTACTGCCCTCATCATGTGGCACTTATTACTTAAGTGTTCGGTGCAATCCTTTTTTTGGAAATCGTCTTTAGTTTACTTTCTTTTAAACATCTGCTAAACTTCTAACATGGACATGCTGTGTCCTTTCTTTTCTTTGATAGTTCGTCTAAATGTGCCAAATATTATTTGGTTTTGGGCTACTACAGCAATTCCTACCTCCCTATCATTTTCAGTAAAGTGTCTCTTCTTGGCCCTTAAGTTATTTTAAAAAAAAAAAATTAATCAGTATAATAAAAATCAGTAAAAAATTCATTAGATAGACAACTCTTAAGTCTTGAACTTTTCTCTGGCATCCAAAAGGCAAGTTTTCAATATACACATAGTTGATGTAGTGTTCTATTATAAAATGTGTACAGCTCTACAATGTGTGTTATTTATTTATAGCACACAGCTGTGTACGCACACATTTGATAAATACCAATTTTCTAACTGTCCTTTCTCACAAGTGTAAAACTCCTTCTGCACACAGCTTGATAAATGAGGCCTGAGATCTGAGCTGCCACCAAACAAATTATACAGGAACTCCTTCAGCTAGTTAGGGCACATGTTTGTACTATTGGCTGTTTGTAGCCAATTATTACAAAACCCTCCAGCAGTCAGGTTTGTGGAAATAAATCGACGTGGAAATTCACTTTGCGTCCACTCTGAAGCACCTTTACGGGTCGGAGAAAACAGGGACATGAGGTCAAGCCATTAAGCTTCAAAGTGTGCTCTCCTCCCAGGTCTCACCACCACCAGTTTGCCTCTGAGCACTACAGACATTATGGCCACGACGTCCGTAGGGGAAGCTACCACCAACAGCAAGACCACTGAAGATATCGTATCCACAACCGGCCACAGTACGTCCACTGACAGCAGCATCTCAACTACCATCCACAGCACAACCATCATCTCCACCACTATCTCCAGTATGACCACTGAAGGCAGTTTTTCAACCACTAATCCCAGTTTGACCAGTGAAGAAAGCATCACAACAGACACCACAGCTCCCCCTCACACAGGTGGTCAAAGTTTTCTCTCAGTAGCTTCAGTCATATAAAATTTGACCATTGAGCTAACAATTAAACTAACGATTAAACTAACGTAGAGCGATCCTTCCACGGTAATAAAAAAAACCCCACACCTTATTAAAAAACAAAGCAGAGGTCATCTGGAAGCCAGAGCCCACTTGTAAGTTCCTGTAAAGGTAGAATACACAATGTGTTCAAGAGCTGCCAGACCAGAAAAGGTGTCTTGTCATTGACATTCAAAGCGACCAACCACAGAGCTCGGCTTTGTCGTGCAGTGACGGTAGTCAGGTCTGAAAGAGTGCAACCAGATTGTCTTATCATCTTCAAGCTCAATGCTAAGCTAGCTCAAGGCTCTTGAGTAATTAAGCACGATAAAAAAACAAAACCCCCTTAAAATGTTGTTGACTGTGAAATTTTTGCCTAATTCATCTGACTTTATGAAGCCACTGTGCACTATATGAAACAAATTCTTGCCTTTCCTTAAGATCTCAGTCCTGGTTCCCTTGTGTTCTCAATTTATACTTGATGAGCTTTATCTTAAGTATTGTTATTTCAGAAGTGCTATTATTATTTGTACATGTGATGTTTAAATCACAAATTGCTGTTGATGAAAAATTATCCATCATGCAAACGTTGCTGTTTCTTTACTCGAAAAGACATTTACAAACTGTACAGTTCAAGTTAAGAGGGTATCTAAAGTTAAACCAGGTGATGATTCCCCTGCATAATCTAACAGTTGAAGACTTTTAACATTGATGTTAGCTTGTTAGCTACAGCTTTACTTAGCAGCTGGACTATTAACTTTGTTCTTGGTTAGCTTGACTGTATCTGTATCTTTAGTTAGCCACTAGGTTTGATGTTGATTATATATAGCCTGCCTACAGCCTAATTACATAGACCATAAGCTTTACTTTTGTCAGATACTAGATTAAGTTTGACTTAAGTTAGCTAGATGCCTGTATTTTTTGACTTTGTATAGCTTCTAGACAGTTAGCTCGACTGGTTTGCTTCTGATTCAAATTTCCATTTCAACAAACAATCTCAGACTGTTCTACCTGTGAGTCGGTGTAAAATGATAATCAAGTGAGGAACTTATCACACAAAGTAACAAAGTAGTGCGCTACATTTAAAATTCATTGCCGCATTTAAAATTCACAACAGAGTTAGTAGAGTTAGGGTAGGAATCACCAGAGGTACCATGATACCATATTATCATACTTATGTCACGATACAATATAACTGTGATTTTAAACATATTACGATGTATTAGAATTTATTACTTTTTTCCAACTTTAAATTGTACCCCCAAAGGAAAACTCTAGTGGACTGAAAAAGCAATTGGTTTTATTATTATAGTACCAACAAAGTGAAATTCATCATGTGCAATTTGTATGAAAAAAGATAAATACTTGGCGTCTGTGTATCGATACAGTATTGCCACGGAAAATACCGCGATACTATTACTGTATCGATTTTTTCTCCCACCCCTAAGTGTTAGTTTCAGAGATGTTTTTTGGTGACATTTGCATTTAGTGACCTTTGTCCTGCAGTGATCATACCGTCAGGTGGCTACGGGCCAACAGAGATGGCAGCGGTTGGTGCGACCCTGGGTGTCCTGCTGTTCATCTGTCTGGTGGTCATCGGGGTGCTCGCCTTTCGCTTTCGGAGGGAGAAAGCAGACTGGAGGAAGATTTATGACGCCAGCGTGTTCCAAGGCTCTGTAAGTTCAAAGTTTAATAGGTTGTTACAGTTTGAACATGGGCAAGTTTGGGTAGTAGAAATGTCTTCCAACCATTCAGACCAAGCTGCAACCTCCAGTACTAAAAAGTGAAGAGCCTTAACCCTGCAATCTTTCTAACGGCCAGCAGGGGGCAACTCTATTAGTTGCAAAAGAAGACAGACTGTCTATGACAAAATTACCCTACTTCTCGCTTGATTTATTACCTCATTAAACACATTACTAATGAGTTTATGGTCTCAATTGCTAGTTTCAAGTCTTCTATAATAAAACATGATGTTCATTTTGTAAATTATGATCCCATTTAGGGTAAAATAGATGATAAAGCAGGGTATGCTTTAGGGTGTGGCTACCTTGTGAATGACAACTCAAGGCAAATAGTATCCACTGCACTATGTACATTTTTATAACATTTTCTTTGGTTGTTCAGCGGTCAGTTGTACTAAAAGGCACCCTTAGGAGTTGGGAAAATGTACTTTCTGGAAAGGACATTTTGTTTTACGCCTGTTTTTTGCTAGCTAAAATTAGCATCCCAATTATTAGCACAGTCAGGTTCCACCTTCCTCTATTTGCACTTCTGGTTAGACGCAAACTGCATTTTGTTGCACTATACTTGTACTTGTTTAATGACAATAAAGTTGAATCTAAATAATCTAAAAAAGGTGCATTTCGTATGCATCTTGCCAAGGTAGCTGGTTCCAACGTCTCATCCAAATATGGTTTATGGTTCCAAAAAACTAAGACGGTGACAGCCAAAATGCCAAATCCGAGGAATATTTCCATCAGAGGCTCCAAGAGGTCCTACATTTGGTTATCCCCCTTTCGCCTATGACCATCTTTAGTACAAAATTTCCATTTGTGCTTGAGAAATCTGAATCTAACAAGCAGTTTCATGTGTGCAAGGAGTCGAACTCTCAGGTACAATACATCCATGAGTACCTTCTTAAAATGGCACCAATCCTTGGGAGACTTGCTATCTCAAAGATAAACTCTGGGAACAAACGTTTACTGGAGACCACAGTTGGCGTAATGCACATAAAGCGTGTGGTTGCCAGCAGGGCTATAAACTTTGAATCTTGTTTTTAACAGTCTTCTCTCCTGAATGTACTGTCCTTCCACAGCTGAGTCGAGGTTCAGGCGGTCATAAGGAGGGCATGCAGTACACCAATGAAGCCTTCCGGAAAGATGAAGATGGAGACAGCACTGGCTCTGGAGGTACAGGGGGAGTAAACGAAATGGATGGTGTAGAGCAAAGGAACACAGCAAGGAATTTTCTGCTCAATGAGGCCGCTGTGAAGTCTTCAGCACCACCCCTCCTGAGTGACGACACCAGCCAGGCAGGCTCGGATAAGGCCGATGATGAGAAGGAGGTGAAACCCATCCTGACCAAGGAGAGACGCATGGACGAGGGATACAAGTCAGTCTGGTTTAAGGAGGACATCGACCCTAACGCCAAGGAGGAGGTGGTCATTATCCCAGACAACCGAGAGGACGACAGCGAGGAGGAAGAGTCATCTAGCGGCAGAGAGGAGGATAAAGACGACAACCCACGGATAAACTCCCCAAATGTTTTCTTTAATGACGTAGATCTGGACAGTGGACTTGGGGTGAAGATGGAGGATCCAGCAGATGACTCGGATGGTGATGAAGCCTTGAACGTTGATCTGTGAGAGGCACAAAAAGGAAGACACACAAGAAAGCGAGTACACATAGCAGGATCCACCCATAATAAAATTTAATGATCATTTATCAGCATTAAGTCCTGTAACAATCTGCCTAATCTGCCTAGTTCATTACAGAGGACCAGGACTGAACACAACTTACAGAGAGACTTTTCAAAAGTCTGAATTTATTTTAATTCAAAACTTTGTGTGTGAAGGTTTAGATTAAGTAAATTGAACATTTTACAGCTTTTATTCTTTATTTAAATACTTCATGAGCCATAATTAATGTTGTGTAACCTGATTAAAGATATGTAGTTCATGTATAAAATGTGTTAAAGACATTTCTGTGAACCCCTAGTGGTTTGAACCTACTTATCCTTATTAGATTTTTTTTTAAAAGTACTGTAAAGCAGCGTGTTAAGGTGTTACAGCATCGCTTCAGTTCATACATGCATTTGATGTGGATTATGAAGATGTGGTACTAGAAGGCAACGCAGGGGGAATAAGCTTTCACTGTACTTAGACACCAGTTATAGCTAACCTTTCTCAAAAAAATTAAGTTCTATCAGAATATTTAGTTTGTTAGCCTTTCCCTCTAGTTTGTAAGTGTCACACTGCCTGACAGGAAATATCTATGACCAAAAAAAATGTTTTACCAAAGTTACTGGTATTTTGGATTAATAATTTACTGGTTGTTCAGTGCTGACAGATTAATACATCATGTTGTGTACATCTAAAAAAGAAAACTGCAGGTGATAAAAACAGAAACATCTGCAGTTACCGTCTGTGATAATAAAACCCTCCCTGTCAATAGTGAAGACTGTAAAACATTATATGACTGAAACCAACTCTGAACTTCAGTTAAATAATCTACAGCAGTTAACAGAAACATTTGTTGTCACATTTTACTGCTGAAATCGTTCAACTTGGAGCAAAAAACAGGTGTAAATAAATGTCTGTTGTTTGGCTTGAACTAAAATGAAGAAAATATTGTATATACACATATTAATAAACCCTTAAAAAGAGGAATAACGTGGTTTAAAATCCTTGTCTTTCAATTTTTATGATTGTTTTAAGTCATCAAACACCAACTTAAAGAGTTAATAATTGTGTTGACTGATGTTGGACGTTAATTAAAAGGGAGATCACTGTAAACTTACTGCTTATATTAAATATGTGGTTCATACAGTCTGTCTCCTCATTAAATATTCATACATTAGTGTTTACACAAAAAGGGAAACTATCCAACCTCCAGGTGGTGACACCAAAAAGCTGAAGCAAGTACTGAACAAAAACAGGAGACAGTCACTGTTTGACATTTGATTTTACTTAAATAAAAAAAAGAAAATCACATTATAACAACAGAAATAATTTCATTTAAAAAATTACACCCATTTGTACAATGACCCCATTTTATAAAAAACATTAAATTGGAAAAGATCCAACAGGTCAATACAGAAAGGTTTACAGAGTTAACGTAGACAGGACAGAAACGAAACCCAAGAAACCACAAACAATTAGGAAGAAGATTAGGAGCAAAGACAGGCCGTCAACACGTAAAACAAAAAAGTCTAAATGAGGCAACATGGCATTAACAACTGTCATAAATATTGCAAAAAACAAAATTAAACAGCTAAAAGTGCGAGGTCTGTAAAAAGTGAAAAGATCCATCAAAACCTCTGAGTCAAGGAGAAAAGAAACTGGTTTCCTTTATGTGGCGATGTTGCATGTGCAGGTTAGTAAAAACTATTAGCTTCCTCTATTCTGGACAGTCTTCTTTTGGTCAAGCGGTCAAATTTGTAATGTTTCCATTAAAACAAAGTTAATTTGATGCAGTACAAAAACCAAAGTAACAGGCCGATAGCGATCTGAAAAAGAATCAACATAAATGTTCATGGATGTTCGGATGCTCAAAGTAAAACTTAAAATTAAAAAAAATTTAAATTAAAACTTTTAAATCCAAGTGCCTCATTTAGATCAGATTGCTAAAGGTAAAGTTAAACGGAAGCTAAATCTATCCGGAAATAAAACTTTTAGCCTCTTGCTTTATTGGCTATAAACCTAAAACATGACTAACCTGTGATTTTAAAAAAAAACTTTAAAAGGTAAATGTGTTAATATAGCTTTAGCAGATTACCTCAAGTTGAGAGAAGTTGATTATTGATTGCGAAAGACAATTACTACAAAAAGATAATAGCAGAAGTTAATTTTGTGCAATGCTTAAAAACATTTAAAGGATACAAACAGTCTCTTACCACCACATAAAAAAACAACATACTGTAAATTAACAGACTGTAAGGCTTAGCTGCTAAGTACAATATCAACTCATAATTAAGTGTTTACAATTCCCTGAAGACATTTATGTAAATGAATGTGGTTTCAAATGTTTATCTGCTTATAAAGCCGTTAAAAAGAACTGATTTACATTTATTCAGAAGATTTGCTGCTTTTCTTTGTCTTATATAATTTTGGCATCCCAATTCAGGATTATTGGAAATAAGCGTTAGCCCCAATTCAAAGTTCAGTTTTGGTGATTGTAGACAAAATGGAAATTTTGTCACCACCACTAGTAGTTATCAAAGTCAGAATTGTTCAAGTCTTTAACATACAGTTTTCAAATTTACAAAGTAAAATGTCATATTTTTGTTTGATAAAAGTGTCTCCTGTGTTCTTTCATGAGTTTAAAATATATTTGTCTCTTTTATTAACGGATATCAATCACTGTCAAATGTCAGAAAACAGTGAAAAGTGCCCAAGGTGACTTCAGTCAAAAAGATATGTAGTACGTAGTAAAGACATTCAGTTTATGTGAAACAGAGAAAAGCAGCAAATTCTCAGGTTGCAGAGAATATTTAGAGGTTTTGATTTATATGTGAGTTAAATGATTAATTATCAAAATTGTTCATTTTCTGCTTCATTTCAGCACTAGCACATTGTGTAGTAAACTTTCCAGGGTAATCTGTACCAGTACAATATACATCTATGGTAGTAAACTGAAAATAACACAACCTGCAGCCACACGACAAATACGAAAGTACCGCCTCTTCTTAACACCGTAAACCACTGATTTTCTCTGAGAACAAAAACACCTCTAGTTTTAAGAAAACTGTTTCCCCGCAGATGTTTCACATTAAAATCCTAACAAGTATAAGGAAGGGATTGTGCCCTTGGAAGGCCTTTAATGTGAAGCATCTGTGCAGGAAGTCTTGTGCTTCAAATTAAAACAAAATAAAAGTAGAAGCAACTGAAAGTGTTTTCAGCAGAGTGGTGAGAATGACAACACTGTTGTTGTACTCAATGCAATTATACTGAATTCAAGTTGATGTTTGGAGTAAATAAATGAGTAAACAAGTGAGACATTAGAGTACAAGTAACCTTACCCTCCTCAATGATCTGCCCAAGTCTTTAAGTGATTATGCAGGTGATTATTTAAAATCCAGCCATTAACTTGAGAATGTATGTTAAAACACTCAAGAGTGATGAAAAGGGATTTGTTTTTTGTAGCAATTCTCTGTAAAAACTGTTTAAAAACAATGATTGGTAATTAGTTTGTTGATTCTGACATGAAATCAAATGTCAAATTACTTCTTCAAATCAAATTTCTTTTCCAAATTTATTTGGATGACTGAACATGTAAAAGCAGAGCAGCGGCTCCAACTGAAGTCAGCAGCGGTTTAAAGATGTCACAGATGAATAAAGTGTAAATGCCACAGACTGTACTTTTTGAGGGCACTATATAGTGGATACATTTACATACTCGCACATAACTCGGGCACCCAAATAAAATGGCAGACAGTAAATATAGTGCACTATATTAAGTAGGGAGTGAATTTTGGACATAGCCTATGGCTCTGGGCTGGTGGCTGTAGCCATGGAGTTGATCTTCTGGTACTGAGTGTTGATGGCGTCAAAGGCCTCGTCTCTGTGGATCATCGCACCGAACACCATCGGCTACAACAGAACAGACGGAAAATCAGTTCATAGTCCGCAACAGATGCACTATTTCCCGCTGTCCTCCTAGCGTTTGATAAAACCTACAGTGTTAAAACAATTTATTCGAAAGCAGTTTTTAAAGATTTCGCACTCAGCCAAGACAAAGACAAATTCAGTGCTTTTGAGGCTCCAATGAGATCAGTGTTGCAACCGCAGTACAAACAAACAAAAACATTAAATTTCGGCATTTCTTAGAGCAGAGCTCTTCTTACACTCTGCACAGCAAAAAACAGACGGGAAGCTGAGCCGTAAACCTGCAGGACAACACACTGCATTTTTTGTCTCTATGTCTAGTTTTATCTTTAATCACCATGTCCAGGACTCCCAGGAAAACTCTGGTCGGCCTTTTCTCTACAAACCGTGCCTGAGAGCTCAGCAGAGAGACAACCCACCTTAGTTAGAGTTTAAACAAGGACTTTCACCCTCCTAATCTGATTAGATTTATTTGGATTTATGTTTTATCCTACTTATAGTAAAGCCTGAAGAAGTTTCTAAACTACAAGATTATGAATGCATTTAAATCAGGCGTTTTAACCTTTCTGGCAGCCCGACCCCTTTTTGAAGTTGAAAATATTTTCACACTCAAACAGTGCCAGAGCAGGCCTCTCCGTTTGCCTGCTTTTTTTTTTTTTAAAGCAGATGTTTTTAAAAGCAAAAGACACAGATCTGTGAGTTGTGATCAAGTTTCTGCTAATATGTTAATACTTAGCAGCAAACCAAAGATTACAGATCGCTGGCGCTATAATCTATGATTAGACTGACAGGACAGCTGATCAGTGGTTGCCTAGTAACATTAAAAAAAAAGCACAGCAAAAAAAGCACAGCACTTTGCTCTTTTCTAAATTCAACCAAAAAAAAGGCATTGCTGTGTTCCTCGGGTTTTCGAAACTGCAAAGCGCTTTCTGTCTGATCAGGGCCTTATTCTTCTTTGGATTAAACAGTGAAAAATATTTAGCGTCCACCCAAAGTGATTCCATTCACAACTGAAGTCTGTTAAGGTTAAGGAACCACTGACTTAAGAGAGACTAAAGACCAGATTTATTTTAATTCTGCTTCTCATTCATGTCTGTTTGATGTTAATTTAAACTCAAGTCTGACTCACCAGGAGTCCTGTCAGACAGACTAGTATCACTACACCTGAACACACATCAGATTAGGTCAGAGAGCCCGCCCCCTGACGAAGCTCCTCCCACTCAGATCTTACCTTCACGGTGGTTGGCGTTGCTATAGAGATACCCATTCCAGAACCAGGAAGCACTGACAGCACTTTGTACTGTGAGGGATAGAAACGTTTATTCAAATTAATTTTATTTGATTTTATAGCTTTATTTTTTTAAACTTTACAGCTATTTATGGCACAGCATATAAAACCAACAACAAGAGGACACACAAACACCAAACATTAATAACAGGAACAAGTCATAAGGAATATAAAGCTGCCATATCTTACGCACTCACGGACTTCACGCACACTGACTCCGTAAGTCAGCAACTCTGCAGACTTTACAATAGCATTGTGACAGAAATGATGGAGGAATTAGGCATCATTAAAAAAAAAAAAAAAGAGCTGTCAAGATCGGATTTTTCTTTGAATTATATTCTACATTCTCAGCTGTGTTGATATTTCAAACCTGGACCTTATTATTCTATGTTTTTTCTTCTATGTGAGTAGGGCTGGTCCGAATACCATTTTTTGAGCTTCAAGCTTCGATAGTAATGAACATCGATTATTCGAAGCTCAAAAAATCAATTTGTATCATTTATATTTAAATTTTCGAAGCTGCACAATCTCTTTAGGCTGCCTGTCCGTTTGTGTTAAAAAGGCCATCTGTTGCTGGGAGGCTGTAGGGCATGAATATACAGTCACTGGCCAGTAGGGGGCTCACACGCTCCATTCTGCCCAGCAACACGAAAAGTGAGAGGCTTGTCTGCAGCGGAGAATAGGTGTTAGTCTTGGTTCGGGAGTGATTTGTGCGTTCATAAAACCGTAAGTTTCTGTTTTGTTGCTGTATTTACTTAGCCTGTTTCCTTGGCATTTTTTAAGTCATGTATAATCTGTAGCAGACAAGCGAATGAGAAGTTTGCCATCATTGAAGTAGAAAGTACGTACATACGATAGGATTACACAGTGTTTCTTTTGTCTTTAGATGTTATGCTTTAAAGATAATTATTATTATTTACATATTATTTGTATTCTGTTTATGGTTTCAGAAACCACAAATCTCCTCAATGCCAATAGATAAGACTGTAATTATGCACCTTAAGGAGAAAATAAAGGAAACGCTCATTGCAACAAAGCCTGGTTATTGGAGCCGCTCTCTGTAAAGGCAAACCCAGAGTCCTGACCCGACTCTCCACAGCGATTTGAATTATCCACCACAACACAAGCACAATTTTTTCAGTTTGCATTTTGATTATTTCCAGAAACCGTTCATCCAAACGGTTTGGGGCACCGAGACGTGACGTCGCGAGTAAAATCTCAAAGTCTCCTATATTTCGCAATAGATTGATTTAGATTGATAATAAGGGTAAAAACGCGTAAAGGGATAATCCATTTTGTTTCTATTATTCTATTTTCCACAATGCAGCTTAACCCAAAATACAAGCTCAGGCATGCACTTCTTTCTGTCCATACAAACTCCGCTGTTCTGCGCTCTTTTGAATACTCCCGTTGCAGGAACACTTTCAGTAGTCCAAGAAGTAATATATATTTATTAAGTAACTATAACGAAGCTATATGTTAAGTATTATTTCACCAGATTTTATAGTGTAAAACATATATGCACGCTGTGCAAAAAAAAAAAAAACGAATGTCGAATGTCACATTTTCAAATCGAATACCAGCCCACCGAACGAATATTCGAATATTCGAATATTCTAGTCCAGCCCTATATGTGAGTAAATGTGACAACATTTTGTGAAAGTGGTCCATGTGTTGAGCGAGTGCGCTACACTTGGCAGCAGTGAAGCAGGGCTGCAGCCCTTTTAAAAAAAACACCAGTAATGTTCTTTTTTGTTTAACCAGAAACAGTCACTATATTGTACTCGTCAAAGCCACCAAACTCCATTGATAAAAACAGTCATTTTACATTGCAGAACACGGGAGTCGCTGTCTACCACTGCCTCTGTCGGTTAGATTGTTTGTTTAATTGTGTGACTTTGTTGGTTTGTAACACAAACAAACTGATCAAGGAGGTGGTAGATCAGAAAGGTAAAATTATGATGTTTGTCAAGGGAGTCTGGTGGCATTGACGAGAGCTATAGTGACTCTTTCTAGGTAAACAAAAAGGATCTCTCTCTATCGCTGCAGGGATCCTTTCCATTACATTGTCAGGACATGTCCTCTGGGCTTAGAGAGGACACTGGCATGGAACCAGAGACTCTGCATACCTTCTGGATGACGGTGATGTCCTTGAGTTTGATGACTTTGTTCCTCTTGGATGATCCAGACCTGGAGCTGGAGCTCTCGAAACACAGATGACTGAGGAGACAGAGATTCAGTCAACACTCCTTTACAGCAGAGTCAAACACTGGACAGGAAATTAACTAACTACTGTTTCTATTGTTGAACAACACGCATGCATAATCACACTTTGGAGCTCCTGATTGGTCAAACAGCATCCTTCATTAGCCAATAATGTCTCTCCCTCAGAAGTTGATTTAGCTGTTTGACCTGTTGGACTAATAAGCAACATAATGTAAGCTGTGCTACCGGTTCTGGGAAGGACAAATTCAGCAACATCAGCAGCCAGCCAAATGAACTCTGTTGTAGAGATGAACTCAATCAGAGGTGAGTAATTACATGCTCAACAGTAAATGCGACACACACAAAAGGTGTGGTTACATTTTTTAAATGTCTTAAGTACGAAAAAAAACACATCAAAATATTTCATTACAGTGCAAGCATTTCACGGTGGCTTAAGATAGTTTTGAGCCTCAGAACTGTAGTCCAGCATCACCTGTAGGTCCTGATATCATGGCAGTCAGACAGCTTGTTTACTTTGTTTGTACCTGCTCGACTGGAAAACTCCAGGTTTACTAGTTTTACATTGTACCTCATAAACAAAATGTTATGAACACAGTAAATTATTTATTTATATACCATATTGAATCGTTTGCTTCAATTTAAAGACTGAAATGTCATCCAACGAATGTGTTTTTGGGTCACAGCTGGAAGATTGTGTAGCTATATCATGTACACAATCCTGCAGCAAAAAGTCAATGCTGCAGCAAGCTACTGTTTTCCTGCCTGTTCATTTCAACATTTTCATCAGATTAACTGACCCTGACAGGCAACGTAAACACAATCATGAAAATTAAGACGTGTGTTAGATCGTTGACCGTCATAATTGAGTCACATCACATTCAGTACAGCTGTGACAGATGTTTCATGTCAAAATTCTCAATCTGTCTCACAAAATTAACTATGAGAAGTTGGTTAAACTCTGGCCCTTCTGTTGCGCAGAGCAGTCTGTGCAGCAAACTGAGCTCACAGGAAGTGAATGGCTTACTTCTCAGTGACGTAGAGGACTCCATTGCGGATGTAGTCTGTTGGTGTCTTCCTGTCTCTGTTGATGAGGCAGCAGCGCCAGCCGTTCTCACACACTGAGACAACACCACATACAAAAAAAAAAACCTGCTCAGAGAACAGTTTACATCACCTGCTGCAGGTAAGGTCGTGTCTTTTTTCTGGACATTTGGGGGTTTCAGCAGCCTGAGTGGAGTTTACATTACACATGGTGGTTTTTAGACTCAGTGTATTCAATTAAAATCTTTAAGGGCCATAAATTAACTTTAAAAAATCTGTATTTCCCATCACATATTAATTCCTGACACTTTGAAGACTTCGACTTACCTTCATGTTTGAATATAAAACTTAATTTGACTAAAGACCTCAATATTCCTAAATCTGACTGCAAACTGGAGGATGAGGTTCAACATATAAGATCCAGCTAAGGATCAATGACGGGTTAAATCAGCTGAAACAAACAGGAAATCCACTCAGACGCATGAAGCCTCTCAGTCTGAATCTGATGCAATAACTTGGGACGATGGATTTTACAATATTGACCCCCTACCTGGCAGAGGACGCTCACTCTCAGGCAAACTAAAGACTTCGTGAAAAGCTCCTCTCTTGGTGCTGTAGTATCGTCCTGCGTCCTCGTCCCGGCCGACACTCAGAGGAGCTGCAGCGCTGGAGCTGACTCGACTCCCAGAAGCAGGAACCTAAATAGTGCGGCGGGGACAGACTCTGGATTAGCATATCAGCAGTGGGCAAGGTGACTTCAAGCTTCATGACGGCCACAATGTGAAAAAAAAAAAACAAAACCCTGGTAATGCGTCAATGTGTAAACTCTTGCAAAAAGCTGGATAATCTTGTGTAAGTTCGAGTAAAATCAGCAGGATTAACCAATAAAATGTGGCTGGATGTGATTTTAGAAAAAATATTTTTACCTTCAGTGTGTTGATGTGCTTTGATGACAAAATTATTCTACTTTAGAAAAAAAAAACTACTTTTAATATAAACATTTGCTTCTTTGTCTTAAAGGCAACAAACAACTGCAGCAACTTTAATCACATATGCTCCCTTATTACTTCTTTCCATAGGGTTTCTATGGGTTTCAAATCATGCAACACTACTTGGCAACGGCAATGTGTGTTACAAAAATTCAACCCATGAAGCAAAAATCCACAAATTTGGAGAAGAAACAAGAACAGAAATTTAAAAAAACAACACATAATCACAGCTAAAAAAATTTGCAAACAAACCTGAAGATCCGGGTACAAGCACCAATGTTTGGGTAAAATGGAAAATTCAAGTAACATCTGAACAAAGTTTAACCTGAACGGGGCGCTAGAGGAAAGGTTGTTGGGTCATTAAAATCTAGAGGGTTCAGCCTCTGGAGAGCAGGAAGGAAATCGGGACGTTTTTACGTTGACAGTGTTGGGATAAAATACGCCAGAAAAAGGCTGTTCAGTGATGTCAGAATCAGAATAATCTCTAACTACACTACACACTACTGACCTGAACTACTGAACACACACACACCAGAATCCTACCTGTTCACACTCAGACAGCTGAGAGAGAAAGACAACAACAGAGAACTGAAACCAGACCAGAGACCACCAACTGGGACCAGCAAGAAGCAGCAACATGCCGTTCCAGTTTGTGCTGCTGCTGCCTTTGTGATCCAGAAACCACAATGTACCTGAGCCGATGTGTCCTCTCTGCAGGTCTCAGAGGAGTCTGAGGTTCATATGAAACTTTAAACATTTCACATTTTGTTCTATGAAACAACTTAAAGTTCATATTCAAGTTTTAGTCTGTGGGCTGAACTTGTTGAGTGTAACATAATCAGATTTTTGGTATTTTATGTTTCAGATTTGTGCCTGAAGCTTTGACGTCGAAGTTGATTAAATTTATTCAGTATTCAAGTCACATGTTGTGTAAAACTAATTAAATTTACACGTTACTAGTTTAGGGTGGGAAATTAACTCAATAATAAACTCAATAAAAAGTGACAAACCCTTAAAGGAGAACTACACTGATTTTAAGTATGATCAAGGTCTGTTTATCGGAAAAAAGGGAGCTGAGTGAAGTCTGATAAAAAAGTGGGCTGGGTTTGAAGACTACACGTTCGAAGCTCTGTGGGTGTGAAGTTAGAAAGAAGTGACCTCTGTAGCCTGCTGCTCATCTCTGCTGCAGGATAGCTGCTATTAGCGTAACACATGAATCTGTAGAAGGCCGATTTGCATAGTGGAATAAGAAAATATTCATTCTGACAACGTTACAGTACAACACTAATGTGGTGCAGTACTCTTCACGACATAAGGAATACAGATTCACTTTGGTCAAATTAAATTTCAATTCAATCACCTTTAAATTACAAAATATTTTAATACAGCTCACATAACTTAACATAACATAATCTTGCTGTCCTGACAAGGAAACAGCACTGAAGGATCTGTTTTCTCGTTACACTGTACGTCTGGATATTTGAGAGTGTGTGAACTGACCCGTCTGCTCAGCGTGGCGTTGTTGCGCTCCTTCAGCTGCAGGTCGGTGGGTAAACTGGTCCAGACGATGTAGGGGGTGTCGTAGCGCTGCCTCAGCTTGGGACAACTCTTATAGATGAAGTCGATGATGAAGAACTTTATACCTGCGTACACACCTGAGGAAGAGGAGGAAGACTCTAATCAGAGGCATCCGGCAGTGACTCTTCAGGGTGTCGTTGAATCACAGTCTGGTAGAATATTGGACAAACAGCACTTTAATGGGACGATCGTGCTGCTCTGTGTCTGCTGGATGTAGGAGTAAGCAGCTGTTTGCTAACATTTTGTTTCTGCTCCCAAAGATACTTAATGAAGCCTTTTTCTGGCAAACTGCTGCAATTGGATTTCCACAGAAATGAACTGAAGCCAGGCTTCAGGGAAAAGGGAGAAAATCAATCTAAAACAGATGGATGATTAAGAAAATGATCCAGTAGAGTAATGAAACCTGCAAAACACAGAATGATCCTTTAAAGTGTCTGTAGACATGCACTTTTATTTTATATATTAACAGTGTTTGTGTAGTGTCGACATATTTTGTTTGTTTTCTTTACAGGTGATAAGTTTTTCTGCTGATGATGATTTAAAGATACTTACATATAAACTTCAAAGGTTGTTTGATGTAAATAATTTGAGTAAAACTAAATGTGTTTTGGGGAACTGAAAAACGCATAATGAAGTCCCAATATCTACAGATGGAGTTAATATTTGAAGGGGGTCTGAAATCAGAGGTTTTCAAATTGCGAGGCTCTCAGCTGAGTCAAAATTCAGTCAAATCTGAACACACAGACACGATGCACATAATTTTAGATTCAGTGTGACTTCCACCTTCTGAGGGTTATTGAATATCATTATCTTTAAAGTATAAATGTCCATAAATCTGCTTGCAAATCATAGGAAAAAAAAGACACATCAGAACTCGTCTGAAATTCATCAAGTGTCCAGTATTCAAAGTAATCCCGTTATAGTTGTTTGTACATCCATGGGTTAACTGTAAGCACGATCTGCCAATAACTAAGTCTGCATACCTTTAACGGCGCAAATTAGCCAGAATGGTTACTGTGTGAAGGTGAGGTGCAACACACAACCAATATAATTGCACTATGTACACTGGAGAGCAAAGCAATAAGACATTTAAATAAGTGGATTCAAGACCAGATTGACATGTGACACAATTTTAAAAATGTTAGTTAGTTTTTCTTTTAAAGATTTAAAAAGATCAGAAGAAGAAAATTTCACTGTAATGTTAAAGCAGATGTGTAATTTGTGGAGTCAAACTGTGGAACTCCTGGATTTAAAAAGCTGTTAAATTGTAATTAAATTTACAATTCAATGTGTGGTATTCTTTTTCTGTTGGAGGTGTTCAATGCAGACAGTGTGTAGGTGTTATACTATACGGGATGTACCTATCATGAATCCCAGCAGTTTGTACGGCAGCAGGCAGGAGGAGATGAAGGCCACCAACAGACCAACGTACAGCTTCTGAGTCAACTCTGGCTGAACCCACATGAATAGACTGCGCACACACACACAAAAACACACACACATAGTATTACAGTTTTGAAAAGCTAAACTTAAAATACTTTATCGAAACTCTTAACACTGCGACACACCTACCTCACACAATTAGGCAAATAGTACATGTTCTGCTCAAAACCACATTTTGTTCTTTAAACACCAGCTCTACATTTCAAAATGCAAAATAACTTTCTCTACATACACAAACTCTATCAAAACACAGCAAACCTGACTCAAAATCAAATCATTCTGTCAAAACACACACATTTGACTGCATTACAACAGCTTTAATAGCAACATGAAATTGCAGCCAGGGATTAACATATGTAAAAATACTGTCAAATACGTTTACGTTCCTTCTTGGCCGCTATGCTCCTTCTATGAACATCGTCTGGCTCTGCCATCCCTACACAGTCCCGGCCTCATCTTTAACACCACGATGGTGAAATGAGCTACCACCTGCCATCAGAGCAGGGGCGTCCCTCTCTAACTTGAAGAAGCTCAAGAAATTAATTACAATAAATGAGCTACTTGTCAGTGTTTCAATGATATGTTGATTGAGAAATGCTTGTCAGCAATATAGATTTGAGTCTCTATTGTAGCAGATGCTTTATACATAATTTAAGGTTTTTAAAATGGTGTTTTCATTTCTGACATGTTGCGTGGAGGCATTTGTAAATAACGCAAAAAACATCCATAATGGTGTAGCCTTTTCAAATGTTACCGAGCGAGTGGATCACATTTTGATAGCGAAACGAGTGCAGACAAACTCACTTCTTTATTTTCTCCAGGATGTTGGCCATCCTCCCAAACAGATTCTGTAAGGACAAAAGAAAAAAAAACACAAGAACCGCCATCGTGAAATCTGTCAGCAGGAGTTCAGGGTCGTGATGCGGAGGCTACAACCTTCTGTCACGTCTCACCTGAGCTCTCTGAGCGACGTCCAGAACCAGCTGGAACTTCTCCGATACCGTCAGGTCTTCTTTAGGAGGATCCTGGATGGAAAACAGAGGAGGACAGTAATGTCGTGAACGCTGGCACACGTCGATCACCTGGCGTCACCTGCACAGCATTTTCACACATAATTTAACAGTTCATGTAATGATGTCACTCTCAGATTAACTGAATACTTCTGTTCACCTGTCACAGCAGGATGTCAGGTCACTGACAATGTGGATGTTTTACATATTAAAAAGGCAGATACACATGTTTAAAACACTGGATACAGTAAAGTGTCTGCAGGTGTCGAGAGATTTCTCACCACGGGCTCTGAGACTTCGGGTACGATGCTCCACTGGATCCTCCAGCCTCTGGGAGCAGTGCATCATGGGAACATACAGGTACATATGAGATATTTTAACGCTCACTGCATTTTTGTGTGTCAACGATTTAAATTCAAACTGATCAGAATCATCAGGTGGTTTTGAAACACTGTGATGGCTTTTTATGTGTGTGAGTGAATGTAAAAAGAAATGTGTGCTGATAAGAGAGTGGGCGTGGCTTGCACTGACCTGGCGATGAGGTAATTCAAGGAGAGCCGGACGATGGCGAGGAACAGGAACATGGGGATGACCCAGCCGCGCCACGCTGCGTACATGTAGACCTGTGGAGATAACACACACACAACACACACACACACACAGTGTCTTTATACAGCTAATGAAAAGATGAAGATGAATGTGGCACGAATCATGATGAAGACACGTTGATATAAGAAAATGCTTGACTTCACTTCAAAATATATATGAAATTTGCCAAATAAAATGAGTATATTGACAATAAGTTGCGTTTCCTGGTGCTTATTTTCATGAATTAAAACAAAATTATTTGTCTGATGTGCAAAACGATCCAGAAAAAACACTTTTAATGAATGTTTTTTTTTCTTCATCACATTTGTTATCGCTGAGTCGTCGCCCTGTTGGTCTCAAACTTCACTTGTGTGATCTCATAGTTGTTTCTCTGTGTAGACGACTGTCTACGTGTGGACTCACAATAAAGGCGATGGCCGACGTGTAGACTGAGTACCAGCTGGATAAGGCAGAAAGGTTCCTCTTGAAGTTGGTCAAAGGTTTAAAACCTCGTTCTGGAAACACAACAACAGACCAGCTGACCAATCGCAGACTGAGCATTTGTCATGACAGGAAAACCTCAACTCTGTGTCTTCAGTGTGTTTTAAAGAACGTTAAAGCTTTTCCTAACTACATCATGTGGCCAAAAGTATGTGGACACCCCTATCCTTTTGGTCTGGGTCTGTATTCCATGCTTCAGGTGTATTTCATGCATTACAGCTGTGAATGTGACGTGTTGTGTTGGATGAGACTCCCACAGTATGAAAGCTCAGAAAGAAATACTCACTTAGCCGTCTCATGTTTTCAGTCAACCTGTGGATCAGAAAGCAGATGCTAATTAGACCAATGCAGCACCAGCACAATAGAAGAACATACAGAACGTTAGAGCTTCAGTTGCTTTTAGTCGTTGTGTTAGTCTATCTGCTGTGTTTCCAAGATTTTACTCCAAAAATAAGTGGACGTGTCCTGAATGGTCTCAGCTTCAGGGTTTTCCTCCTCACCTCTTGGCACTCAGCGGCTCCTCCGGCTCCACCGTCTGCTCCTCTGGTTGGAAGCGGAAGTCCTCCATGTAAACGGCAAATCGATCATAAAACCATTTCAAAAAGCTGTTGGAAGGAGTGTCCTTCTGTTTGTCTGAGGACGGGAAGAGAAAAGAGTCTGATGGAGCTGACCAACATGTTGATTAACATTCATTCAAGCTGGTACCTGAACAAACTCCAATCTGACGGGAGAGACACCAGAAGAGGTAAGAGACGAAATATGTTTTATATTATGGACGTCACAAAATGTGGCAATGCTAAAACAGAATTACTCACTAATGAAGGAACGCCACTCCAAAATATATACATATATACAGTCCTGTGCAAGAGTTTTAGGCAGGTGTGGAAAAAATACTGTAAAGTAAGTATGCTTTAAAAAATGTTATTATATTCATCAATTAACAAAATGCAAAGACAGTAAATAGAAGAAAAAAATCCAATAAAATAAATATTTGGTGTGACCTTTTAAGAATACAAACAGTTGCTGTATAGCTTTCAGGGCTGAACGATTAATTGCATTTGCGATATTATCGCGATGTAATAAAGAGATTTTCTGGGATTACACTCAGGTCACATGACACCCAAGAGGAAAGCAGTCTGAAGAAGTTGATGCTTCGTCTGCACGTTGTAACTTGCCTTCCTGTTGTACAACGGCCTCAAACTTGACAGAAGCTCGCGCCACATAAACCTTAGTGTCACACAGGGAATGAAAGTAGCAGCCGCGGGTAACTTGGTGGTGGTGGCAGGTGAAATCGTCGGGCCATGCGCGGCTTTGACGGACAGGAAAAATGCACAACAGAAAGACACGTGTAGGAAGGTAAGCGTGCCGTGTCGATCAGCGCCTGCGTCGCACACACAGCTCAGGAAATATCTGTGAAACGGCGTTTCAAACCAAACTCACAAGTCTGAAAGAGGCCCAGTCTGTCCCGAGTTACCGCCGGTGCGCTGCTGACCAGCATCAGAGGCTGCGGGGGAACTCCCGTGTGGTCAGATTTACTAAGCTTGTCTATATAAACACGAGAGGCGTCACTCTGTTTTATTTTCGTTGGCCAACTTTTGAACATCAAACTGGGTATTTTTTTGCTTCCTGCCAGACCTCGACATTTTACTCTTTGGCGTACCGGGACATTTTCTTGCGTACCGGTCCTGCCCTCTCCATATCAGGTACTCTGGACGCTCACCTGTTCCTGTTCTCCCTGCCTGCTGAACTCTTTCGGCGGAGAGAGACGAGGTTAAAGAGAAGCTCGGTGCCTTTCAAGCAGCCGCGTGTAGCTCGTCAATGTCACTTGTCGTGAACCGACCAATCACAGCTTGGATGGGGCGGGACATTTAAAAATATTGACAGATAGGTGTCATTTTCACTGGGGACGCTGGGGACAGGTCAGAATCAGAATGTCTCCATCACTTTTTGAAAGCTTTTGTTAAAAATGTTCTGAAAAACAGCAACAAGAAATGTTGAATAACATATGAAACAATGCACAAAAGGGAAACCATGAAATGCAACATTGTCCAAAAGCTGATTACTGAATTATATTCCATTATATTTTTAAATTTTGAATTGTCACCTGTACCTTATTTTTGTTTCCCTTTATAAAAATAAAGATTAAAAATTTCCTCCATAAATTGGTGCAGAAAATATGTAAGACTATGGCACCTTTTTTTTCCACTTCAGGTAGGCCGACCTGATGATATTATATCAAATTATTTAAAAACATGACTCGACTCAAATTATCTTTCTCATATTAGAACTTGATATATTTTCTCCACCATTGCTCATAATAATAATTCTGCCTAATTCATCATAACACGGGCCTGGCCCACAAGAAAGAACAGTGTACTTCTATCTATCTAATTTTGTGTTGGTCATACTACACACTGATTTACTGCTTGTTCGTTTTGAATAATAAAGGAGGTAAAGAGGTTAAAAATTAATCGCATATTAAATCGCAATTGCAATATAAAAATCATAATTAGATTATTTTCCAAAATCATTCAGCCCTAATAGCCACCAGACTCCCTTGACAAAAACAGTAATTTTATCTCTCTGGTCTAGCACTGCCTTGATCCGTTAGTTGCTGCTGATTGCAGGTCTCTCAATCAATACTGGACCAATTTCAAAAATGTCATAAGTCACGCAGACAAAAAAATATGGGAAATATGGGACCTAATTTACCTTTTAACTAAATATGTATTATTGAGGTTTTAGTTTGCAGTGATGTTGAACTGGAATTCATATTGGGAGGTGTTTCTAATGTTTTTCTCACTCCATTTACAAACATAAGGGGGGAAGAACATTAGAAACAATTTAACAATATTATGACCTTCGTAAAGGAAGAATGTGGCCAAGCTGTTGAACTGGATTGCACTAGATTGTTTAAGTGTACCTAATAAAGTGTTAAGCAACATCAAGGAGATTGTTTATAGAAAAAGAATAGGGGAACAACAGGACCAGAAGCCCCTCCTACTTTACTTTCCCCCCACTTGAAGCAATTAATTATAAGCATGGAGCCCACGTACTGTTAACCCAAAGGCAGAACACTTCTACTAAAAGCTCACCTGTACCGCTCCCTGCATGTGGAGGAGGGGGAGGTGGCGGTGGTGGGGGAGGAGGCGTGGCTTTAGGTGTCTGAGAAGGTGAGTCTTCAAGGCTATGAAGAGAACAGCAGAGAGAACAGACCAGTCAGTCCAGACATAACTCCACAGGAAGAAGCTGCTCCGTCGGATGTCTCAAAACCAGCTCATTGAATAAAGTTTTTTTTAAATAACAACCTGGCTCTCAAGATGTCGTTGATCTTCTGCTCCAGCTCGTTGCATCTGCTGCGCTCCCTCTCCAGCTCCTGCTTCAGTGAATCCACGTTGGACTCCTCTTTAAGTTTCCTCAGCTCCTCCTCTGAAACAGACGGATGGTCAAATGATTCTTTAACTAACGTAACAGAGTCCTCTGAGCAGACTGCTGTCAGCGTCGGTGACGCAAAAATAAGGGGCATTTTCCTATCTGATTTCCATCCAAAGATTCAAAGTGACAATTTAAGCGCTGCTGCAAAGTTTGTACACAAGCCAAGAGCATTAAAGCATCAATTCACATTTTCTTTTAATAGTCCGATGCCCATTTGTAACGTTAAACACTTTTTGGTTGCATTGATAGTTCATGTCCATACTGGTGGACAAAATCCACTTTTTCTTTAAATATACATTCTGAACGTCAGCTGAAGCTGCGATGACACTCTTTAAAGTAGATATCTTCCAAACTTATGGTATTTTCCATATGAAACGTCATGTTTCCCCAGACATGTTTTCCTTGCTGAGCTGCAGAGGGGAAGTTTACACAAAGATCATTTTGTTCTAACAGCATTTTAACCTGACCTGATTTGACTAACTCAGACTGCTGAAGTTTAATATTAACTTCTAATGGCCTGGCCATCATTATCTGGCAGCCACATAAACCACAGCGAGGGAAACGACACAGGAGCTGATTTTACCGCTAGGCGAGTTTGGTGAATTACATACCTCTTTACCGGCAGTGAACAAACAGATCAAGAAAGAAAAATATGGCCTGATTATCAGGTCAATTAACAACATTTCAGAATCAGAATTAAAAGCAGATTTATTGCCAAATAGTTTTTACATTTACAAGGACTTTGCTTTGGTGACTAGGTGCCAGACATAAATATAAAACATAGATTAACAAGATCTACAAGTTTGTGTTGTACAAACATTATCAGGGGGCCTGACAGTCAGAGACAGCGGGGGTCGCGGGACTTGGTGATGAGGCCAGCGGCAGATGGGAAGAAACTGTATAGAGGGGACGACCTTTTTTCTATATCGCTGTCGTCAAAGCCACCAAACTGCATTGATAAAGACAGTAATTTTACCTCAAAGAACACAGGAGCTGCTGGTGTACCGCTGCATTGGTTGGTTAATTTATCTGTGTTATTGTGTGAGTTTGCCGTTTTAGGGTTAACAAAACACAACAGTCACACGGCCCGCATGGTTGACGATGCGGCCCTGTTTCGTTTCTGCCAACTGCAGCACGCTCGCTCGCTCAATACTGGACCAATTTCAAAAAATGTTTTCCCCCCCATACAGCCACATACACACAAGCTAAAGAATACCAAAGTTACCCTTTAATAGTGTTTTCAGCTGCAATAATTCTAAGCTGCAACCTGCTCTATTTAGCTGTGTGATGAGATTATAGTAGGTGGACAGCAGCAGCCTGTAGCGTATGAGAGTCTCCCAGAGCATGGGAGGCAGCCGGAGGCGCGCTATAGTTGCACTCTGCGGCTGCCCACTCAAAATACTGAACATCAACTTCTCTGGATGGCAGATGCAGCGGCCAACGGTGTAAAAAGCACCTTTAGAGTACAATTTCTTTTTACCCTTCACTGGATTCGCATTGAGAAGGGATCTCTTTCTGACCAGTATTGGGGGGGGGGGGCACAAACAGATGTTGACATGTGAATTTATTGTTTTAAGATAGATAATGAATGTGAACCTTTGCTGTAATGGCTGCAGAGCTCATAAATTTAAAACGCAGCCTCTAATCAGGGGGCGGATTAAGTTTTAATTAATGACCATCATCCTCTTCTCTCAGTGAATCCACAGATTCATTTTAGTGTCATCACTTAAACAGAACTCAGCTGCCTGTTTTATAACGTCAGATACAACAGTGAATTAGCAGAGCATGAAAAGAAATGAGGTTGTGACTGTGGTTTAATTCCTATAAATTCTATTAACACTTAATGAAAGGAAAAATGAGGTCCTAATTCACCGCTGTGTGTGTGTGTGTGTGCGTGTGTGTGTGTGTAAGATGAGGTCAGCAGGGTTATTAATAGCCGTGTGTGTGTTACATAAAGCAGACCAGGAGATATTGACGGATTACCCAGCATGCTGTTGTGCCTTGGGACGTTTTACTCCAAATTACCAAGCCACAATGACCCAACAGCCAATTTAAAAAGGGATACAGTGTCTTTTATTTTGTAATTTATTTGTCCTCGGTTCATTTTGTTTAGTTAAAGATTTATGAAACCAATGAAACCCAGTTCAGGTCAGAATACTCACGTAAGAAGTGTTTCTCCAACAAGGCAATTTCCAGATGACCTTTGACCTCGTTGAGATCTGTCCTGGGTTCCTCTTGGAGAGCTGCAGAAAATGATCCTGGACTGGCCTGAGAGACAAACACACAGACAGATAAATTAAACAGATTAACCTTTAAAGAACCTGTTAACATTATAAAAACAGTAGGTGGTGGACCTCATACACAAATACTTCTTTTCTCCAAAATTTGTTCAGAAGATTTTGAGTTTGTCTGTGGGAATATTTGCATTCATCCCAAAGAGCATTTTGAGGTCAGACACTGATGTTGGATATGAGCCCGGCTCGTGTTGGATAGGCCTGAGGTCAGGGCTCTGAGCGAGCCAGTCAAGCTCTTCCACACCAAACTGGGAAAACCATTTCTTTATGGAGCTGGCTTTGTGCACGGAGGCATTGTCATACTGACAGAGGAAAATATCAAAATTCCCCTTAAGAAAGACCACATTTAGTGACTAAATATTTTATTTTCTAAACCTCAGTTGTATCTGATTTGCTCTTGTCTGGTCTAGATCTTTCCAGAAAACCACATTTGGGTGAATGAGGCCCAATATCACACAAAAATATAGAAAACAATAGAAACAATATAGAAACACTTTCACAAGTCACTTTAAAAGTGGCTTTGTCTCTTTATCGGTTTATATAACATCAACAGTTTCATCACACGGTCACAGAGATCTGTTCCAAACAAAGTCCTGCAGCAACATGAACCAGAAGGTGGGTAGCAAACCTGCAGTTTGACCCAATAATTAATAACAAAAAGGAAAAGGGGAAAACACTGAAAATATGTGTTGAAATCCTACCAAACAGGTGTGTCTGCGTACCTGAGCCTCACTCTGCTGATCGCCCTCCGCCTCCCTCGGCTCCTCCGCCTCTCTGACAGTGACGCGAGGTTTAATCACGACCTCCTCGGTGCATTCTGTGTCAGACGTGTAGGGCGACTCGGCCAGATCCAGCTCGTTCTGTCTCTGGCCCCGGAACCGGATCCTGTCCAGATGCTTCCGCATGGTGGGCGCCGTGGAGCCCGTGTTTACCTGAACATGACTGACAACGGTGCTGCAGAGACTGGAAGACAAGAGGAACACTGGGAAATTATCCACAAAACATTCAATAATAACCTGTTTTCAGTAAACTGATAACTGATGTGTGTTTCCACGGTGAACGTCAGTCAGGTTTTAAGCCATGCTAGCACCACGGCTCTATGGGAAGTATTTCAATGACTGACATAAACATTTGTACAGATGATTGGTGATCCCCTGACGTTTTCTCTAGCGCCACCAGCAGGTCAAGAGTGTCACTTATCCTGCAAAATAACAACTACTGGATGGACTGGGACACATTTTGTTTCAGACAATCATGGTTCCCAGACAGAACATAAAAATGACTGTTGACCTCCTGAACTTTTTTCTAGTTCAACCACAAGGTTAACATTTTGGGTTCTTGACAACTACTGCATGAATTGTTAAATTTATACCTAAAAACAGCTCATTTAATTATAATAGCTGCAAAAAGTAATACGAACGACAATGCTAACTTGATGCTTAAAGTGCTAAATGTTCTATGGGGGTAAAACTATGTCAATATCATTGTAAATGCACAGACTATGAGTCACAAATATAGGCTATACTACACATAACGTTCAATTTCTTGCTATTTTACCACTACTACGCTATTTTAGATCACTGTGTCTCATTTTATTAGTACAAATGTGATATAATGTGATATTTAGGTGAGCTTTACATGTGCTTCTAGGTGGGTTTCGTTACCTTTAGACGGGGCCAGGCTAGCTGTTTCCCCCTGTTTCCAGTCTTACTGCTAAGTTACGCTAACTGGCTTCAACACAGCCCTCAGTTATAGCTCAGCTGGCTCGGATCTTGAGTTTGGAAAAAAAGACTGAAGCCGCTGGATCACTGAGCTGTCTGACTGGTCTGACTGCTTCCATAATGTTCTGTCTGATTCTGTGCTCTGTGATTCTAGCACTGTTTGAACATGTAGGACTGACTGCTTAGTGACTGATATCGTTCAGTTTGATCACACGCTATCTGCTGACTGCCAGAGAGACGGACTGCTCTGACTGTCTTGTCCTCCAAGTCTGTCTGTACAGGTGAGACTGACAGATTGACAGTTTACTGACTGAACGACAGAGAGAAATGGTGATTGATTTTTAACTTACTGACAGAGACTTACAGACTCACTGGTGATTAACTCTCTTCTCACTGAGCCATTGACTTTTATCTTTAAGTGGCTGACTGACAGTTTACTGAACAAAAAACTGGCTGACATTTTACATGCACTGGTCAAATTTTGAGATTTTCGGCTAATTTGCTTCTGTAACATGTCTTCTTTCAGACTAGTGGAGAGAAAATACCCAATATATAACATGTATGTGTTTATTTTACTATAATGTGTATTTGCATCTGTAGATTTTCATCAAAAGTTAGCATTAAATAATGTCTCACTAGCATATTTAAACATAAAATGTCGTGTTGATATCTATTATTTAAATGTTTACCCTACTCACCTGTAGTGTCTGGTCTCACCTGAGTGACTCTAAGTATGATCTGAGGCTGTTGGTATCACTGTCTCTTATGCTGCTGTGCATAACCTGACCTGGGGACAGCCAATCAGCTGCTGTTTACCTGCGGACCTCAAGGATGGTCTACAGGAACCCGAGCGGCCCGCGGGTCCAGGTTGCACACACCACAGGGAGCCCGGGGAAAGAGGGTGTGAGGTGGGAAAGGAAAGAAAGAGGGGGCAGAAGAAGAAGAGTTCCTCACCGTGAACCGAAGCTGAAGCAAACTTTCTCTGCTGGTTTCTTTCCTAGCGGTCCACACTCGTCACCAACCCGCTCCAAACCGGGTCAGCCTCCTCTCAGTCCGGCTCCAGATCAGCCCACCCCTCCGCTGTCCCGGCAGTTAGTCCAGATGCGGTGGTTTTCAGGTGGTAAAACTGCACCGTGTTTCTCTACCTGACACCAGAAGCACTGCTGTGGGCGGGGTGGCCAGCGGTAGGCAAACAAGGAAGTGACGCAATCACGTTGCGCTCTTAAAGCGAACGTCAGGAAGGCGGAACCCGAACAGACGGTTCTCTGTTTCTGGAGGAACTTTGAAGTAAGTTAGTTTAAAAGCAGGTTCTGCGGTAGCAATGTTGTGACGGCGAGCAGGTCGGTAGATTCACCTGTTAAGACTCTTTAAAAACCTGCAGGGATGGTCTCCACGATCCAGAACACCGACGTGAAGCAGGTAGGACTCACCTGATGCACGTTATTTAGGAATGTCACATCCCGAAAGACAAGTTAGACCCCCTACCTGCAAAAACGCTGCCACTCTGCCCTGGCATTAATTAGAAATATCACATTTTATTTTGTGCCATTTGTCAGTTTTCCACCAGATTACATGTAAATAGTTAAGTATTTTAATGTCACGTTTGTCGTTACTTCTACTACTACTATAATTTTATAGTAGAGCATAGCGTAAATCCTGTGTTGCATATTAAGCACATATTAATGTATACATGCAGTCCATTATTGCACTACAGTGTGTGACCTCTTGAAGCTTACAAACGCCCCGTCAAAGTGGAAAAAAATGAAAGTGTCAAACGTGTTTTTAAAAGTTACACCAGTTATATATAATATATGAAAAAATGGCTGTAACATATGCCGAGTTGATGATGGAGGCCTAATCAGGTAAAACACACCGTCAGTCAATTTTTTAACTGTGACATATGTTCACCATTTAGAGACGCAATGCTAAAATTGAACATTTTGAAATTGGGGTTCAGCTAAAATTGGGGCATGGTCTGCGAAGACTCAAGAGAGGCTGGCTGCACAGAACAAGCAATCTGTGACCTTCCACTTCGAGATCTGCTATTTTAATCTTATTGTATTGTTGGTTGTGTTGGTCTGATTTCATATAGTATCTGTATTTGTTGCCTGTTGGTTCTGATTTACTCTTTGCAGAAAGATGCTGATCTTGCAGTGGTGGTCGCGGTAACGTTTCGTGCACTGTTTGAACGTGAAGCTGATGATGATGGGGGTGATGACGTGTACGGAGTGGGCGTGGCTTTCCCGCTGCTGCAGGTCAGAATTAAAAACTAAAATACATAAGGTACATTTAAATCTTAGTTGTGATGGGTGTGTGTGTGTCTGTGTGTGTGAGTGGATAAAATGATTACTCATATTAGTTGCATGCATGTGAGCTTATTGATATTCATTCATGCAAACTGTTTCTATGAACAAGATTTACAACTTCAATAGGAGCCAAGGGGCTTGGAGCTGAGAGCCACAGACAGAGTACAATAAGAAAAAAACATAGAATAACACCAGCTAATCTTAATTCATATACATGTTTTATTCTTCAGGCGCTTCATAGAGTGAATGAACGTCTGCTGGAGCAAAATCCTGCCGAATCACTGCTGTTTGATGTCGTCCTGATCACCACTGACAGCCAGCAACAGCAGCAGAGCTCTCGCATCATCTCCAGCACCAGACATTACGGTAATCTCACTTTAACCCTCATCTGCAGCACCAAACATTACGGTAATCTCACTGTAACCACCATCTCCAGCCACAGACATTACGGTAATCTCATTAACTATCAGCAGCAGCACCAAACATTACGGTAATCTCACTGTAACCACCATCTCCAGCCACAGACATTACAGTAATCTCACATTAACCATCAGCAGCAGCACCAAACATTACGGTAATCTCACTGTAACCACCATCTCCAGCCACAGACATTACAGTAATCTCACATTAACCATCAGCAGCAGCACCAAACATTACGGTAATCTCACTGTAACCACCATCTCCAGCCACAGACATTACAGTAATCTCACATTTACCAGCAGCACCAGACATTACGGTAATCTCACAATAACCTTCAGCAGCCAGATTACCATCCGCAGCTAATCAGGTGATGGAGTTTGCAGCCTTGTTGATGACTGCATTGACTTCCTGTTATGATGTCATCGCCGCTCATGGTGGTCCAGTGGATAGCACTGTGGCCTCACAGCAAGAAGGTCGCGGGTTTAAACCTCGGTCGTCCCGACCTTTCTGTGTGAAGTTTGCATGTTCTCCCCGTGTCTGCGTGGGTTTCCTCCGGGTGCTCCGGTTTGCCCCATGTTAGGTACTCCAGTCAGTATCATTGACTAAACACTGATATATATACATCTGGAGTTGGTCCCCGGGCGCTGCACAGAGGCTGCCCGCTGCTAAATGCAGAGAATGAATTTCACAACAAGCGTGTGACAATAAAGGTATCTTCTATCTTCTTCTTCTCTTGTTTACAGGCCTCGAGGTCGGCAGGTTCTGTTTTGCCAGCGAGGAGGATTTCATCGAGAGTTTACTGAAAAATAACGTGCAGCTCTTCCTGACAACAGACAGAAACGAGGCGCCGCAGGCATCACAGAATGGTCAGGAAGTTTCTTCTTCTTTGTCATATATTACAGCTAATGTGCGACGGATATGAACCTCCAGGAGTTTTTACTGCTGATCAGTCAGTTGCTGGAATCTGAAAGATGGTTGAAGAGGAAATTGTATAATAATGAGATTTTGGACCCTTTCAACTTGTGTAGTTTCCTCCTAAAAGTTCAGTTTAACAAGTATTGATAATTGATTGATAGGTGAGTGTGATGTTAGAAGGTGAATGGGTCTCCTTGTCATTGGTCCAGGTGTTCTCTCGGTGCTGCTGGACCAGCAAATAGCTTCCTGTCCGTCAGAGCAGCTCAGAGTCATGTTCTGCGGGGACGCCGTCATCCGGCCCGACGCTGGCCCGAGCCAACAGGCCTCTCAGGTGCTCACAGCAACATCCTGCTGATTCACCAATCTTTGCTTTTGTAATTTTGATTTTTTTTTTTCCCAAAGCTTATAATTCACATTCCTCCTCTGCAGAGTTTCTCGGCTCAGCTGGGCGAGATGCGGCGGAGGTTCGGCATGTTGGACACCCCTCTCAGCATCATCCTGGTGACGTCGTGTGGCGGGAGGGAAAGCTGTGGCAGCGCCCTGCGGACGCTGCGGTCCCGCGGCGTGAGCGTAGATGAAGCATACAGCCTGGCCGGGTCTCCGCGGGGCCCCATCCTGTCCCTTCTCCGACCTCACTTCCTGCTCAGTGACCGCTTCATCGGCCTGGAGGAGTGATGACACCATGAAGGGATGTATTGTCACATGACTTCACAAAAAACTTCATTGTCTTTGAAACGAGCTGCCAAATCTTTGGACTGAACTCAAAGTTAAACACCTGTTTAAACTTAATTAAACCATTTCTGACCCGTAAGGCTGCTGAGCAGAGGCTGCTTGTCTTCTTCAGTTTCATCACTCAAATTCATTTCAAAGTTTGTTGTTGATTTAGAGACTTTCTCTTTCGTTTTCTGTTATATTGTGTTTACTTGCAGATGTCTTTGCTTATTGTGTGTGTTTAAGACTGTCCACAGCCTCTGCGTCTCTGTTACGATGAGCTCAGTATCTGCGTTCAGGATTAGATATACTGGCTTCTTCTATACTGGTGTTTAACCCCGCTGGATGCTTCTCTGCTCAGAACTGATGAAAAGACATTTGTTGTGTTTTAAAACAGACTGAAAACATGTTTGCAGCTTCTTTATTTTCTGAAACACTGTATGTTAAACCTGTGAAATGTTACAGAGCCCCAGAACTCCCGAAAGATAATGTTTTTGTGCAGAACGTCTGTCCCAATACGCACATGTGGTATTGATATATGGATTTGGAAGATATCCACATATAAAACATTAAAAAGGAAAACACAGTTGTTGTGTTTTTTGTTACTGTGATGTTTAAAGAGGACCAGCAGGTGGCAGCAGAGAACTTCAGTCAGTAAAAACTACAGTAGGTGTGTTTAAAACGGTTCATGGTGTCCTTGAGAGGATGCCAGGGATCTTCTGGGAGGTTCCAGGGTTCCTTAATGAAGTACCCCTGTATTCTTGAATGGTACAGAGGTCCTTGAGGCAGTTCCTGGGATCCTTGAGGGGGTAAGATAGGTGTTTGAGTAGAGGATCCAGGGGTCATGGAAAAAGGTCACGGTCCTAATCAGAATCAGTTTTATTGCCAGGTATGTGTTCACATACGAGGAATTTGACTCTGACAACTGTACATTGCTCATGATGTGCTTACTTGTACAAAAATACCATAACACAATAATAAAACAATAAAATAAAATGAGACACAAGCTACAGTATAGACAACACTAATATAGACACTATGAACAAAACAATATAGACAAATTGACAAATAGTGCAGTGATCAGAGTGCAAAGGATGCAAGAGTAAACTATTATTCACATTATGTACATGTTTAAGGTGGATATGATATACAGGTACACAGTGTGATGGAGCATAGTGCAAAAGGTGCTGGAGAAAATAAGACCTATGACTTAAGGTAGGTATACTGGTATACAGTATATACAATATGACATAATATGAACAGCACTAAAATAGAGAAAAGTGAATTAATAATAAGTGGTAAACAGGTGGACAGGTGGCTGAATAGAGGCAGAGTTACTGGGTTATTGCACAGGAATTTTTCCTGGCCGGTGAGTCAGAAATCAGCTGTTAATGGGGTTACAGGGGCCCTTGAGATGGTTCCAGGGGTTGTCCAGGAAGCTGTAGAGTGTCTTGTTGTTCTATAAGAGGTTCCAGCGATCTACAAATGGTCCTTGAGGAGGTTTCAGGGACCTTGAAGAAGACCAATGTTGGTAAAAGTGATGACCACAAACAAAAGTAAATATAGCAAAACACAATAACGCCCTGTGCTTTACACACCTTTCTACCAAAATAAAAGTCCACTCAAATCATGTGACTGGACATTGGATGTACTGTGACAGGAAGCATATATTATTTACTTCCTGTGTTGGGTGCAGCCCTCCCGAGATATGTGGCTTATGAATATTCTTTATACCAGTCTATAAAAATAAAACATAACAATAGACAACATTTAAAATCTCAGTTAAACAAAACAACTTTGATTAATTAAAGGAACTCCAGGTGTTCACGGCAGTCTCTCTATAGGTCCTAGCGGTTGTACGTAGAATGTATCCAGTGGATCCAATGGTTCATGTGATCAGTTTCAGCCATGAGTGGAGGAGCTGATCTCTGTTGCCACAAATTAAAACATGTTGAGTGAATTGAAATGGCCCACTGGTCTGCTTCTGACCTCATATCATCTAAGTGATCTGGAGTAGAAAACACTTTGTTTTCATTATCTTGAGCTCCGCCTCCTGCATACAAATTCATCTTTAAAAAGAAATAAAAATGAAAACCTCCAGGAAGCTTCGTTTCTGCTGCTGAAAGAGCTACTTGCAGGAAGTTTCTATTAAAAACTTCATTAATGAACACTACATTTGCCTAACACTTTAGATTTTATATTTTTTTTTAAAGGTAAAATGTGTAAGATCCGGCCAGAACAAACATGATCAACCGAATGTGAAGAAGTAACAGTTCTGGCGTCATGTTGAAGACGTCTATGTAATATGTTGCAGAGATACTGAAGTTAGCATGCTAACAAGCTAGCCCAGCCCATCCTGTGTCTTAATACCACTTTGTACCTCAAGAGGTGATAGTCCGATAGTATAGCTCAGGCTCCCCCTGTAGTTTGACCTGGCAGATGTGTGCAAGCAGTAATTTCAGTGTTTCACAAGCTCTTTTAGCTTTTTTTGTCTATTCTTACACCTATTTTTCTTATTAAACAGAAAAATACTTAGGCTACTCCTGAATTCTCTCTCTTTCATCAAAATCATTTGTGGTTAACATGTCAGATTTTTACAATTAAATGTCACCAGCAGCAAAACGCAGACACGGGACCATCAAGTTGTTTCACAGCTGCTGGAAGGTAAACAAAACTATACTGTTTTGTTTACCTTTGTATACTGAACCATAAATGGAGTTGTGTTATGTTTCTGAAGACAGACAGGAGGTGAGTCCAGCATCGCTCAGTCATCCCTGGAGGTTTGGATGACATGACATGTTTAGCCTTAGACAAGGCCTGAAAATGAAAAACTAAAATTAAATATGACAGCATCACCTTCAGACCAGAGTCAGGTGAGAAGAGAGAGTCCAGGCCCTCATCAGTGTTTGTTGAGAGTCTGTTCAGAATTGGCTAGAGTCAGCGGGTAGAAACCAGAAGAGTTATCGGACATTCAACACAAAGCCAAACAGAAGAATTAAGGAGATCAAACCACAATATAGAAAAATAAAGTTTCTAAATGCTGCAGTTTTCTATTAGTCTGAATCAGGTTCCATTGTCTTCCTTTCATTTCACTATTTTCACAAAGAGAACCTTGAGATTAAGTTTTTTTAAACTGTCAGCTTTTTAAAGATGGATATCTGACGTGTCCTGATTCAGCTTGTCCTCCCCAAAAAAAACTCCAAATTGGTCATTTGATCAGGACATTATTTCAAGTTATATTAACATTTCCTGTGGCAGCAACCTCTAGTGGCCTTACGATGGTAGCATTCAGTAGCAAAGGCCACACGATCAACAGATACGATTTAATGATTTATTAACGATAGAAACAGCGAGATGTACGAGGCTTGCAGTTGCTGAATAGACATTGAGAGCATTGTGGGGAAGATGCGATAGGGAAATCAGCACCCAGGCACGAGGAACCCCCTATAACACTATAGAGAGGAAGAAGGAGATCAGGAGGCAAGACAGAGATAGGGGTGGAGTAGTGGAGGGGTTGGGGATGCAGACTCCGAGAGCGGGAGGAGATGGGACGTGTGGGTATTTATGGAAATGCTGGCAATGACATGGTTGATGTGTGATCCCGCTCCTGAAACTCTGCTAATTAGCACCCCAAGGAGGAAATTGGGTGATGTATTATAGAAAGCAAGAAAGTCCACATGGGTATGTGGGTGGGTCAAATCCAAGACTTTCCCACAGGAGAATGATCTTGTGTAAAACCAAGTAAATGGTCACGTGACTCCCACATGTTTGGAGTCACGTGATATATGTCACGACTGACATAATGTCTCTTCTCACCTGACTCTGGTCTGAAGTTGATGCTGTCATTTTGAGTTTTTTTCATTTTCAGGCCTTGTCTAAGGCTAAAGATGTCATGTCATCCAAACCTCCAGGGATGACTGAGCGATGCTGGACTCACCTCCTGTCTGTCTTCAGAAACATAACACAACTCCATTTATGATTCAATATAGTTTTGTTTACCTTCCAGCAGCTGTGAAGCAACTTGATGGTCCTGTGTCTGTCTTTTTGCTACTGGTGACATTTAACTGTAAAAATCTGACATGTTAACCACAAATGAATCTGATGAAAGAGAGAGAATTCAGGAGTAGCCTAAGTATTTTTCTGTTTAATAAGAAAAATAGGTGTAAGAATAGATAAAAAAAAAAGCTAAAAGAGCTTGTGAAACACTGAAATTACTGCTCGCACACATCTGCCAGGTCAAACTACAGGGGGAGTCTGAGCTATACTATCGGACTATCACCTCTTGAGGTACAAAGTGGTATTAAGACACAGGATGGGCTGGGCTAGCTTGTTAGCATGCTAACTTCAGTATCTCTGCAACATATTACACAGACGTCTTCAACATGACACCAGAACTGTTACTTCTTCACATTCAGTTGATCATGTTTGTTCTGGCCGGATCTTACACATTTTACCTTTAAGAAAAAATAATAAAATCTAAAGTGTTAGGCAAATGTAGTGTTCATTAATAAAGTTTTGAATAGAAACTTCCTGCAAGCTTTGCTCCTCTTCCCTTCCAGCCCTTCAAAACTTGAACCAAACCACGATGTTTACCTAAACACAACCAAGTAGTTTTGTTGCTTAAACCTAACCAAACTGCGACCAATTTCTCAACGTTAACCACGTGTTTTATTTCAGATAACATTGTGTGTCATTGAAAAAAAACCTATTTTGTCATTTAGGTTGGAGGACTTGTTGCCTGATTTGTCAAATAAAGTGGAAACACAAGAACCTCGTACCAAAAGTTCTGCAAAGTTCAGGTTCTGGGAAGAACCACATTGCAAGTTGGAGAGTTAGTGCAGTGGAGAAGACTTAAAAGTGAACAATGACGTTGCAGCTGCTTACATGGTAAAAAGGAAGTAACGTATATCACAAGACTAACAGCAATGACCCTCGCTCCTCTTCTCTGTTCTCTGCTCCTTCTGCTCTAAGCCACAGGCAGGAGAGTCAGGATGGAGGGATGTGATGATGGAGGAGGAAGAGGAGGAGGAGGAGGAGGAGGAGGAGGAGGAGAAGGATGCTGAAGCATCTGTTGGATCCTGAAGCAAACTGGAGGGCAGCAGCAGTGGGAAAATGATAAAACATGTGGCAAAAGATTTGACCCTGTCCTGACACAGAAACATGTCAGAAAAATATTGCATTTATGATTATTTGATCCCCTTTGAGTCATGAGTCCAAATTTCCCAAACTATTTATTCATCTAAATCTAAATGTTAATTTAACAGTCTTTTTTCATATTTATAATTAAATTTGACATTCTTGGACTGATAAGATATTTGATCCAGCTGTAAAAATGTCATCTCAGGTCATTAAAAACTCAAACAGCCATGACATGACCTCCCTTAGTCTTATAGTGTCTTTATGTTTGCAAACTGAGAGTTGGAATTTCAACTGGTTTTCAGACTGTTCTCAGGCCAACCAAACAGCTACAGATCACTAAAAACTAAAGGTTACCATTAATGTGTGGACATCTATAGTAGATAAGATGTCCTCTGCAATATCTTGTTGTTTTTCATGGTTCTTTTAGTCTATATAAGAGATAGAAATGGGGTTCAAGACAGTTTAATTACTACTTTTTACTTTAATTATTTGAACATAAAAAATGTTTTTAATCGATTTACTATGTTTTCTTTTTTTCTGATGCAACTTCATAGTGTGCATGTTTAAAGGATGTACAGTAGTAAAAGCAAAAGCAAAAGCAAATTATTTCATATTTCAACTGAAGCAGAAAATAAGCTCCACTGATGGATAAAAGCATAAAACACAAGAATTTCCCTTTAACTTCATTTCTCAATAAGATGCAATTCGATGTTTGAATGTAGATTCTATATGTTTGAACAGTGACTAATAATGTATAGTTTAACAGGTTATAGAAGATCTCTCCACCAAGACAGGGACAAAATTAAACCCCTAGACTGAGAACAGTTTCACCTGAAAACAGGTGAGGTCATGTGACTATATCATCTCATTTGATCTCAGCTCATGTTTCCTGAGAGGCAGAATGACCCAGTTCAGATGTTCGGTCTGACCGGCGGCAGTGATTTCTGACTGACTGGATTAAAACAGCAGCTGAGCTCTGACGTCCTGACAAACACTTTGGATCTGTATCATTCATCAATCACCAAACTCGTTCATACCCGTTCATACGTCTAATTAGCATAAAAAACAGTGCGGCAGAGGAGACCAACAGCCTGTCTGCCCGATCAGTTTCCCTCAGGGAAGCTGTGTGACTGCCCTCACTCTGAGGATTATTTTTAGCCACTTGTTAGAGAACTGGAGGACACTGATTTTTTATCTTAAGGAAATACAAAATATGTAATCCTTTACATTGATTACATTTAAAATGTTTAATACTTCTTTTATTGGGCCAACTCCATCTGTTTCTGGAACATTACTGTGGCAACCAAACCATTTGGAACAGCCATTTGGAATAGCAATAACCAAGTCCCTTAAAAACGCATTTATTGAAAAAGCCATCAATTAAAATGTTAAGTATGCTAAAATTTAAGGGGTTTAAGTTCTAGAGCATCATATTAATTAATGTAGGTTATAGATGCAGAACTAAACCTCTTAAAAACACCTTAATTGCCAGAGCCCTCAATCATCAAATTAAATCAGTTTCAAGGGGTATATGATGCTTTCCTCTTTATTAACATATTTGTCTCCTGCTCAACATGAGGCTTTGTTTTCTGTCTTATACACTCTAAATGCAGCAACACCAGCTCAATCCATTAATTAATGGATGATTGTGTCTATTGGGTGTTTAAATTGATCATATGCTTGGGGTTAAAAGTTTTTAACTACTTAACAACCACCATGACCATGTATCAACACCACAACAACCACATAATAACCACCATAACCACGTATCAACACCACAACAACCACATAATAACCACCATAACCACATATCAACACCACAACAACCACATAATAACCACCATAACCACGTATCAACACCACAACAACCACATAATAACCACCATAATCCACGTATCAACACCACAACAACCACTTAACAACCACCATAACCATGTATCAACACCACAACAACCACTTAACAACCATCATAACCACGTATCAACACCACAACAACCACTTAACAACCACCATAACCATGTATCAACACCACAACAACCACTTAACAACCATCATAACCACGTATCAACACCACAACAACCACATAATAACCACCATAACCACGTATCAACACCTCAACAACCACTAAACAACCACCATAACCACTTATCAACACCACAACAACCACTTAACAACCACCATAACCATGTATCAACACCACAACAACCACTTAACAACCACCATAACCATGTATCAACACCACAACAACCACTTAACAACCACCATAACCACGTATCAACACCACAACAACCACTTAACAACCACCATAACCACGTATCAACACCACAACAACCACATAATAACCACCATAACCACGTATCAACCTCAACAACCTCAACAACCACTTATCAACACACAACACCATCAACCATCATAACCAGTATCAACACCACAACAACCACTTAACAACCACCATAACCACGTATCAACACCTCAACAACCACTTAACAACCACCATAACCATGTATCAACACCACAACAACCACTTAACAACCATCATAACCACGTTATCAACACCACAACAACCACTTAACAACCACCATAACCACATGTATCAACACCACAACAACCACTTAACAACCACCATAACCACGTATCAACACCACAACAACCACATAATAACCACCATAACCACGTATCAACACCTCAACAACCACTTAACAACCACCATAACCACGTATCAACACCACAACAACCACTTAACAACCACCATAACCACGTATCAACACCTCAACAACCACTTAACAACCACCATAACCATGTATCAACACCACAACAACCACTTAACAACCATCATAACCACGTATCAACACCACAACAACCACTTAACAACCATCATAACCACGTATCAACACCTCAACAACCACTTAACAACCACCATAACCACGTATCAACACCACAACAACCACTTAACAACCACCATAACCACGTATCAACACCACAACAACCACTTAACAACCACCATAACCACGTATCAACACCACAACAACCACTTAACAACCATCATAACCACGTATCAACACCACAACAACCACTTAACAACCACCATAACCACGTATCAACACCACAACAACCACTTAACAACCATCATAACCACGTATCAACACCTCAACAACCACTTAACAACCACCATAACCACGTATCAACACCACAACAACCACTTAACAACCATCATAACCACATATCAACACCTCAACAACCACTTAACAACCATCATAACCACATATCAACACCTCAACAACCACTTAACAACCATCATAACCATGTATCAACACCACAACAACCACTTAACAACCACCATAACCATGTATCGACAGCACAACAACCACTCTTGCCACATTTCAGCACCACAACAACCGCTCAAAAATCATCTAACCATGTATCAACATCAGTCTTAACACTTTAGAGTTCACTTCAAGCACACATAACCACTAATTACACCTTAGCAAACATCCAGATGTTGACACTGAACAGCAGCAGAGGATTCCTGCAGTTTGCTGTCTGAGGGATTCCTCTTCTCTGCCTGCAGCTCTCTGCCCAGTTTGACCCACAGTCCTTCACTCTACACTGCAAAAAATATCCCACCAACTTGTTTTAGCCTCCAAATCTCACTGAGGCTTTTACTCTGAAAATCTTAGGGGGGTGTAGCCTATAGCCGCTAATGGGTGAGAGATGTCGAGCATGAATAAGATTCATGTGGTGGCATAAACAAACACAAGTCCTCTGATGCTAGCAAGGGTATTTTTCCTAACCTGAATCTTCTTTATTTTAATCGGCTCTATTGTTAACAATTGATCAAAATAAAGTCCACTAGCCTACTACTTCATAAATCCATAATCCATTCATCTTTCTATTAATTTAAAAAGTCCATTAAAATAATTAACGTTAGAATTTAGAATTTACTTCTAAGGAAATAAATTCAGGGGATTCTTGTAGTAGGCTTGTTTGTATATGCAGTCTATGTATATAGCCTACACATTGTATTGTATTGTACTATAGGCCTATACTGCTTGGTATGAGCCCCTCTGTGATACATTTGCTGTCCATCAATTAGCCTAACTGTTAAATAAAGTTGTGGATATTTCTTGCAGCGGCCGCACCTCTCTCACTCTCTCTCACACACACACACACATACACATACATACACACACGAACAGACAGACTAACAGACAGATGGACAATCTCCTGCTGGAGCTCAAGGACTGAAGGACATCGTAAAGCGCAGCTGATAAGCAGCTTTAATCGGCTAATTTGGCCCCGGTGGCCTTTAACAGGCTGCAGGTGAACACACCGAAGCTGCAACCCTTGCAGATCGACGCACTTATACCGCTGTCGGACCGCAGAGACTGGTCAAAAACCTGACCTGTTACCTGAGAAAACATGTATTTCCTCCTAAGAGTTCTAATGATATCAGGATTTTAATGGGTTTTTGGTCAACTCCGCCTGATTTCTGAGTTTTTTCATCTTCACGACACAAAATGTTCCTTCTTAAGAAGAAGACACGGAACTTTATCATCATCTGTTTTATAATTATGAGTTACCTGTAAATTTGTGTTTTATTTTGTAAATAAGACCAAACTTCCCCAGGTCCCATTCTGTTTTACGCGGAGTATTTTGCGTAAAGTGTGCGCCGGAGCGCTTTGGAGCTCCACAGTAGAGCCTGGCCTAGAGTCGTCTCAATGACACAATGATGAGATTACAGTTCGGAGACCAGAGTCCGGTCCGGCCTTCATGAGAGCCCGCTGGCCGCACTGCTGCGGCTCGGACCGGGACGGAGTGGAGGAGCCGCGGCGGAGATGGCGGACAACCTGAGCGCGGCGGAGGCGGTGCCGGAGGCGGCCGAGAGGGGATATAATGTGCCGGCCCTGCTGTTCGGGGTGCTGCTGATCGTAGTGATCATCTGCGGGAACATGCTAGTGTGTCTGAGCGTATTCACCGAGAAGGCACTGAAGACCACCACCAACTACTTCATCGTAAGTCTGGCGGTGGCGGATCTGATGCTGGCGGTTCTCGTGCTGCCGCTCTTCGTCTACTCCGAGGTAAGCACCTGACCCGTCTGTGGAAGTATTAGTTTGAGTACAGGTCTACTTTAGATGTGTACCTCACAGCTGCATCCAGACCAGCCCCTCGACTCTTTCAGGGGCCACACAGAGCTTCTTGACTTCATAGTCCAGGTGCAGGTCTGTCGGGTCTCTGCACAACAGGTGTTATGGATTCATTGGAACATTTCAAACCTGTTTTTAAGAGCAGACCTCTTAACGGAACTTCTCACCATTTAACAAAAAGCCCTTATAACACAAAAATAAACTTTAATTTACCCCTTTAAACTTTAATTTACGCAGCAAACACCTTAATTTAGATTAAGGTGGTAGCCAGACATCCATTGATTTGGAACAGCAATAACCAAGCCCCTTAAAAACACGTTTATTTAAAAAGCCATCGATAAAAAAGTTAAGTATCTTAAAAATGTAAGGGGTGCTTAATTTTTTCTTAACTTACAGGACATCATATTAATTAATGTAGGCTAATAGATCCAGAACTAAACCTCTTAAAAACACCTTAATTGCCAGAGCCCTAGGGGTATGTGATGCTTTCCTCTTAAGTAACATATTCGTCATCTACTGCCAACATGAGGCTTTGTTTTCTGTCTTTTACACTCTAAATGCAGCAACACCAGCTCATTCCATTAATTAATGGATCATTGTGTCTACTGGGAGTTTAAATTGATTATGCTTGGGGTTAAAAGTTTTTTTTCCAGGGTAAAGCTCTAAAATGAACCACAAAGCATGAAATTAAAATTCAAAATAAAAATGAAGGTATAGGGATGGCTGTCATTGTCATTTAATCATGTGTTGGTAATGTGTTTTTATAACCTAAAGATCCCTAAAACCAATAAACAATTAACACCCCTTCAGATGACATAATGTATTAATATGTCCCTTAATTATCCCCCTAAAATCCCATTAACAGTATCTTAATTGCATCATTATTGTATTGTGTGGGTAAATTAATGAGCTTCAGATTGTGTAACAGTGCAACAGGAATTTTCACTCTAGATATTAGTTTGTTCTCACCGTTCAGATCTTTATTGTCCCACAAGAGGAATTTCTTTTGCAGTAAGGCAAACATAAATGAAATAAAAACACTATGAAAGACATGAAAAGTGCTGAGAAAAACAGCAACAATAAGAACAGGGATATCAGAAAAGCTTTCATTGCACACGGGATCAATGAAAAAGTGAACCTGATGCACCGAATAGTAAGAAACCTTTATCTCTGAAATTCCTTAAAGAGACGATGGTCCACATTCACAAGGATAAATAAGGCAATAAAAAGTTAGATTCAAAATATACTTTGATCACCAAAAGTAAAAGTACTCAAGAGGACAAATGGCATTTTGGATTATAATTATTGATGCATTAATGTGCTGGTAAAGGTGGAGTTAATTTAATTTTAATTTTTATATATTCTGCCAGGTATCAATAAAGTCTTATTGTAGCCTGCATTAATAATTTATTTGATGATTATATTTTATATTATTAATCTGATTTTGCAAAGTAACTAAAGTCAATAGATAAATACATTTGAGTATGAAGCACAATATTTTTATCTGGAGTAAGAAGTATAAAGTAGCAGAAAATAAAAATACTCAGATGAAGGAAGAAAGTGACGCCTGCTGATCATAAAATACAGACAAAACATGGATCATAATTTGTGGGTTTCTCACATGCGAGTGATGAGAATGGAGAGAGTTCAGAGAGCAAAGTAACCTGTTGGAAATATTCCGCTAAAACAAACCTGCACTGCGCTGAGATTTTCTACCACTGGAAGTTTTTTTTGCGTTGTTATTATTGTTTTTTAATAATATTTGTATTAGTATTTTTCATAATACACAGAAATACACAGAAAACAAGGTTCAAAAAGAAAAGAAACAAACAAACCAGGCGTATTCAAAGAAAATAATGAATTTCACAACACATCTTAGCACAAATACTCCAGGAGAGAGGTGGACTGCACACTATAGATTTTGTTGCAGGTCAGGTACAGAGTCATATCAAGCAAGATGATCCAAAAAATGGCTGCCATGTATCAGAAAATGTATTAAGACTGTAAATCATCAGGTCTTAAAGTAGTGCTTTGAATGGAAGCCCAAAAACCCAAACAGTGCCTTCTCTGGATCAGGTATCAACTTCAGTTTTGACTTTTAATTTGTCTTGCTGCCAGGTACAAACACAGAACACACAGAGGCACACAGACTAAGGTAGATAAAAGATAATACAGAAAAACATGAATACATCAAGTGACAACAAGAAACCCAGAGTAGGTTTTTTATTCTGAAAGAACTGCAACTGGATCTTAGTTTAAAAAGCTTTATTTTATTATGTTATAGAATTCATGGCCAATTTGTTGTTTTTAACATAGTCAAGAACTAGACAGCTTTGAGCAATTGGTGAATTTAGTCTGAAGTATGAGAGTCAAAGTCCGTCTTTGTGAAACTGTCTGCTGTCTGCTGAGATTTTTTTTAATTCTACAGCTGTTCGACTGTAAAAATACAGAAAACATTTACAGTAAATATTTGTTTTTTAAAAAGAAGATTGTTTCTATAAAATAATTTAAGTTTTTTTTTTACTGTAATTTGACAGTAAGTGGTTGGACACTTTGCTGCCAGACTTTTTTCTCGTTATTTTACGATATTTTTTTTTACAGTGTGGTGTTTGGGCTTCTTCTCTCTCTATTTATGTTCACACTGAAGTTATAAGCAGATATAAAGACAGTTTTATTCATGTTTTAATAATGCACATCATTTTAAACAATTCTAACATGCTTGTATGTTATATAATTAATATGTCTTACTCTTGTAACCATAATTTCTTGGTTGGTAGCGTTCTTCTTTAATTCAACACCAAAATGGTATGACATTACACACACAACTTCACTCTGTTGTACATCTCTCTCTCTCTCTCTCTCTCTCAAATGATAATGAAATGATTGCTAATAATAAACTTAAATACTTACTTAGTAGAATTACTCCTACTAAAACATACATTTTACAACAGTATACTGTACAGTTTGATAAGCAAGATATATTAGGATGATAAACTTAAGTAACCCAAAAATATAATGTGTACAGTAACTAAGGTTACACTATGTTGACAGTCGTTCTACATTACGGCTGGTTCAACTGAGTAGTTAAAGTTGTTGACAAATACATTTACAAAACAACATCAACATATTAAACGTTGATATTCTACTTATAAATGGTAAATGGGGGGTTGAACGATCACATCTGTACAAAACCTACTGCAAGATGAACTTTTTCAGCTGTCACAGGAAATATAAACATTGTAATATTTGTACTCGTTCCAGTTCTTAGCCTCCCAAAGTCTCTTATAAGCTTCTTGTATGAATTACAGTTTTTCACAATTGCTAAAACACTAAACCCCATTCTCTGAACCCAATGCTCAGTGGCCTAAATCCATTTGTCCAATCAGTCACTCTGTAGGCAAAACCTTAAACAAGTTCAGGTAGTTAAGACACTGTTTGCAAATCTCCTCCACTCTTTTTGCAAAACTCTAAACACATTCTCACCCACTAAAACACATTTTGCACTGTGATGCAAAATGGTAAAAACATGCAGCAAAAGTTAAACACAACTACAACACAACTGTCATCTTTTACACACAGCAACTCATAATTCTGCACACTTGTTTCTAATGATAAGATCAAACCAATATGTGGTCAAGTCCCCGGCCAGCGTCGTGGCAATGTCACACTTTGACTATGATTTTGCCGTTGCACAACATTTTTGAGTGTAATGTGCTTTTCCTTTATAGTTTTTGTTCTTTGGGCTTACTTGAATATACAGATATTCAATACTGTATTACTTGCAGTACTTACAGTATACTATATTCACTGTACTTTGTTATGATTACTATACTTTTTACCATTTTTTACAATTGCTAACAAGCAAGTTTTTCAATAATGAGTTCACTTTTTCAAAACTCTTCAGACTTTTAGCACAACAGAAGTCTATGTGGACCAAACTCAGACTGACTCAATGACTAACCCCCACAGGGGGGATTTCTTTTTCAGAGTCATGGAGCTGGAAGCCCATCACAAACCCCATGTTTTTTTTATCTATGTGGACTTGGCTAAAACAGAATGAAATTTGATTGCTCAAAGAGCTAGTAAGTGGGTGTCCCAGGCCAAAGGGTGCCAATGTTACTATGTGTGCAGCGATATCCTCTGATGGAGTGCTGCAAGCATTTACAGTGCTGACTTTTGTTTCCGTTGCAATTTTCATTTACTGTAGTTTATTTTGAATTACTTGATGGCAAGGATAAAGCACAGTGAAGCTTTTCCTGTTTTCCTGTTGCAACCCGATAGCTTCCTGTTGTATACTGTTACCATTCTTACTGTATTACATAATGGGAACTTTATTGACACAACTATGCAGTGTTTTGATAGTTTTGGTGCATTTTGGGTGTGAAATTACTGTAACTGTTGTGCAAGCTGCATGTTGGTACAAACAACAGTGTGAAGAGTTTTGAAAAAGTAAACTCAGTACTGAGAAATAATGGGGAAAAAAATGTTAGCGATTGTAAAAAAACTAAATTGGGAGATGTGTTTTCTCTACGCAAAAAAAATCAAACATTTTCTGTAACTACATGCCCTGTATGATGTGTTTTAATTTTTTTAATGTAGTGTCTAAAGAATGCTTGTAATGTTTTACCTATTGACTGGCTGTGTTAATGTTTTGAATGCATTGTTTGATTTTGAACACAGGTCACATGGTTTTGAGGCAAGTGTTTGATTTTGCCAGAAGAGTCTGGGGTTTTGTGAATGTAGTTTAAAGACTGTGGTTTGTGTTTAAAGTTTTGAGAATATGGGCGGAGGTTTCAAGAAATGTGTCTTAGCAATTGTGAAAAACTGTAATGGCACATTTACTTTATCATTATAACTCTGTTTTCTTGAAAAATGAAGAGTTATTTTAAGTGTTGCATTCAAGATTTATAATGGATTATCCAAACATGCAGAATTTAGGTTTGCCTAGAAAAAGTTCTTACAAAATGCTTTTTAATGGATTTTTAAATACGTAAAACATTAGATCAGATCACAGAACAGTCCCAAAACTAATCAGTGACTTCTGGAAAGTTTTTGGTGAAAGTGACAGCAACTATGAGCTCAGACCATAATCAATAAATAAAACATATGAGAATGAATAGAGTAAAACAACAAACATTATCTCAGAGTAACTTTTACTTTACTTCTGATCTCACAGCGTTCAAGGGTCGACACCTAGAAAGACATCGCCAAAATCTTATGCACAAATGTTGCTTGGATCAGTAGAAAAACACAGACGGAGGAGTCACAACCAAGTGTGAAATCTTGTTTTGCTTATAAGGAACAGGGCTTTTGATAATGTTGACTGGAGGCGAGATTGAGCCTCACTTATTTCTAGCTTGTTACACCTGAATATAAAACAGTGTCTCATCAGAAGTTGCACATCTATAAGCTCTAAGTGGAATTCAGATTCAAATTTTGGAGGCTTGAAAGAGTAAAATTACGAAATTTTACATGAAAAATGAAGCACAGATTAGAGAAACGTCAGAAAGAAAAACTTCATTTTGTGATTTTGTTTTTGTCTTATTTCCTGACAAAAACAAAACCACAAATCCGGCAGCCCAAGTCGATTCCTCTCGTGATCTCCAGTTGTTGAAGTAAATTTACTCAAGTACTCTACTTAAGTACAATTTTGAGCTACTTGTACTTTATTTACATACTTTTATGCTACTTTATACTTCTACTCCACTGTGTTTCGACTCAAATATTGTACCTTTTGAGTTTATTTGACAACATAAGTTATTAGTTACTTTGCAGATTGAGATTATTCATTAAAAATTCAAATCAACTTATACATTATGATGTAATATTATGGATTAAACTACCCAGTATATAAAGTAATTAAAATTAGCTCCACCTTCTCCTGTTGCAATAGCAGTGATTCTTACACATTATTGTATCACTAATTATAATCCAGTAATAATGTTTTTCTTTCCTGAAATGAGTTATTTTGCATAATATGTACTTTTGGTACTTCAAGTACATTTTGATGCCAATACTTGCAATGCACTAAGTTACATTTTAATTGCAGAACTTTTACATATAACCGCATACACTGTGGTATTACTACGTTTACTTAAGTAAAAGTTCTGGATACTTATTTGAAACACTGGTTTAAAGGATCAGTTCAATGTTTTTACAGCCAAGACCTCATTAATATACAGTCTTACTTAACACCTCAGTGGCAGCAGTAGTTTTTTGAAACCAGCTAAAACTATCAGCTGAAACAATCTCATCTCAAGGTCTACCTGCCCACTTGCCCTGGATATTTCGACCACATCACATGGTCTTTGTCAGCAGAGTGTCATGGGAATTATTTCATCTCCTCCAGAGCTCCTTATCCACGTTGGCTAACAACCATCTCAATCAAGGTCCACTTTCCACTTTTGTTCACTTTCGCTTGCTCTGGAGCTTTTGACTTTATCACACAGTCTTCTTCAGCAGATGCCAAGATCGCACTATAGAAGATCGCGTAGAAGACAAGTCGTGCTCAGAAAACTGGAAAGTTCGAACGCTGCTGATGAAGATCATGTTTTTATTAACATATTTTATATATCTATTGGTGTTTTAATTGGATCGTTTAAGCACCAGTTTGCAGTCCTGCAGGGAACCGACATGTTGAGATGTTGAGTTTCAAAATCAGTGAACTGTCCCTTTAACCGTCAGCTCTGAACTCTTGCTGACCTTCTGCTGAAGCCCCGCCCCCCTGACTCCTCACTTTTTTAATCTTTTGTTTAACTAAGTGAATACAAAACAATTTTTCCCAGCTATCCCAATCTATCAGTCTTTGTCTGTCAGAGCTCAGAGAACAACAGCCCAATACAGTGTGCACTGTACATCCCTCCAGACGTTGGCTCAGGGGTCAGAGGTCAGCCGAGGGGCCCCACAGGCACAAAGGATTTTAAGAAAACAATCAAAATGAGTCCGTCAGTTGTGTTTATTTTGTCCTAGCTGTCTTCCGTCTTCTTTGTGAGTTTATTAATCCATTCAAGCGCACGGGAAGGGCGGAGTGGAGGGTGCTGCAGCACCCTCTATTGACAGGGAGGAGCTGTTTGCACTGTTTGTAACGATTGCAAGAGCTACGAGCTACGACTGCAACAGCTAATTATTTTCTCAGATTTATCCCACCTCTACCTGTACTTTTAACCAGTGATTTCTTTATTGTGTTGACGAGTGTTTTCTTTAACGGTTTACTTTCATGATTTGAGAGGCTGCTGTATTAGTATTATTTTGACAGTTTAGCTATCTTTGTTGCGTTTGGTAATCTAAACTGTTTTTGTTTTCAGCGTCTCGACAAACATTTGACCACAGAAACTAAAATTACTCCACTACACGTGGGTTAATGACGTATTAAAGGCTCTCTCACATTTTCTCTTTTGCATTCATTTATTTATTTATTTATATTTTTATTATTTCTAATGTATGGTATGTATATTTCATGTATGCTTTGTTCATTTGTACCTTTATTACATGCATTATTTATTTATGTTGCACATATTTATATGTTTATATATTATTTATGCATATTTTTATTTATTATTATTTATTTATTTAGATTATTTATTGTGGATTGTTTTACACAATTTTCCAAAATAAATTACTTAAGTAAAAGTACAGAGCTATTATCGGCAAAATATATTTTAAGTATGAAAAGTAAAAGCACCCATGTAAAAAATTGTTCTTATATATCATATCATTGCAGTACTTGTTGCTGGTGCATCAGTGCGTAAGCAGCACTGCGGTAGCAGGATCAAGGATGAGCTCATTTAAATCACTTTACGCTGTTGGATACTTCTGTAAAAATGTGCCACATTTTATAAGGTGATCTTAAATATTCATCTACAAAGTTAGACACGATAGTCAGTCAAATAAATGTAGTGGAGTATAATTTAAGTAGTACCTGAAGTACCTCAAAGTTACATATGTGTTATGTCTATGTGTGTACAGTACATACAGTTGTATTTTAATGTTGAATATGAGTAAACATACTGAGCGTGTGTTTGTGTTTCAGTTCCAGGACGGCGTGTGGACCCTCAACACCACCATCTGTGACTGTCTGATGACCATGGACGTGATGCTGTGCACCGCCTCCATCTTCAATCTCTGCGCCATCAGCATCGACAGGTAAGTACTCACCTGCACAGGTACACACAACAGACAGACTACACTGCAAGGGAGCAACAAGGAAACAGTAGGTCAGTCTATGTGAAAACATGATTTAAAGTTTGTGATCATTACTTGTATGTCAACCTGGGGCTGAAAAATTAAGCCAAAACCTGCAGCTCATCACACGGTCTCGCGAAGCCACCTCCAAAAGTGAGTCGAAATCCAATACAGCTAATTTCCCCTCTTCTTGACAACTGAACGGTGGATCACCAAAGTTATTACAATTCATTCCAAGAGGAACAAAAGGATTTCTTATAGCAATACATCAAACAATTTACCCAAAAGCACAAATTACAACCTGATGGTGGCGCTAGAGGAAAAGTCAGGGAATCACAAAGTCAACAGGATTCAGTTATTTGGGGATTTTCGATGTCTGTATAACATTTTAGAGGTAAAATGGCCGACCACATCCCTATGGCCATGCAGCTAGCATGGCTAAAATGAAGATATTTACTTGAGGTTTAAGTCTTATCACTTACTCACACACTGATGTCTGATGTATGATTAGAAGTTGGCATCAATGCAAGATTGTGCTGTGTAGTATAAAGCACTTTGAGTGATCAGAAGCACTCCAGCAACTAGAGTCCATCTAGATGCAGATGACTGCAGCAAAACAAACCTTAAAACCCCTGCAGGAATATAAGAGGAAACTGTGCAGTAGATTAAAAGGAAGAGGTCAAAGTTCTGCCGTAACTCACAGAATTCGTGTAATAACCAGCGCTTTAATCAGCCTCAGGTCAGGGTCATCTGCCAACAAGCAGCTGATTAATCAAACCAGAACCCCGGGTGGTCTGTCCAAGACACGGAGAACACCTCGCTGAGATTTTCAGCTCTCCATCTGAAGGTCATCAGGGTCAGACCGTCACGACACGGTCCACTCTGATGTGGAAATATGACAATGACCTTTTGTCTGTTTCCTGTAAAAGCTCCAAAAGAAGAAAAATCAGAGCAGACCGAACAACTTTAAGCCCCCAAATGAAGCATGCGTCTGCGGTGATGAACTGTCAGCATCGCTCTGCGTTCGTTAGTGAGACTCAATGAGATTATCTGATCTCTCAGTTGATGTTGAAAGATGAAACTCTGAGCTAAAAAGCGGGTCTGCTGCTCAAATCCGACATACCAACTCCAGAAAATATGATTACATTAGAGACTCATGGATGCAGTGAAGCTAATGAGGACTGATGGTGATGATCAGAAGCTTTTTGAAGGAGCAGGCAGCAGTTAAAGGTTTAACTGTGCGACAGAGTCTAAATAATTCAACAGACTGGGCAGGAAACAGATCCTGAAGGTCTGCAGAGACTCCACCTGCTGCTGCTGCTGTCTACAGGGTGAAGGGGAAAAATCTTCTGGTTATAGATGGTTATATTAAACAGACTGATGACCTGCTGTCACTCATGGGTGGATTACTGAACAGGACCAAGGGCTCAGGGGACCCTGATCCAAAGGGCCTCTGAATGATGTCGGTTAATAATATTTCTTGTAGGAAAGTGATCATTCTTTTATCCTCCTGGTCAAAGTCCTTTGAAGGAATATTTGAGGAAGTACGAGTATTTGCCTTCTTGCAGAGAGTTACTGTAGCTGAGATGCCACCCTTGTCTGTTCATTGCATATGAAGCTACAGGCAGCAGCTGGCTAGCTTAGCTTAGCATAAAGATTGGAAACAGGGAAACAGCGGGTCACAGGACTTTTTTCTTCTTCATCTGCATCAGATGTTTAAAGAAATTAGTAAAAACTGTTATTCAAACACTATTTTACAAACATTATTGAAATGAAAATCTTATTTTGAAATATTATATTCAGGTATTTTGAATGCTGCTTGTAATTGTTTTTCTTCGTACGTTACCACTGTTTTGGTCCCTGCTCATACTGTATACAGTGTAAGCATGGAGTTTTATTGTTATCATTGTTATTATGTAACATATACAAGATGGAAAGATTTGACAGGGAAGAAAGGAAAAACAGGTGATGATCATCAGTCTAACATGTCACTGTGTTCACTGTCCGTAATGTAGAAGAGCCTTGTGTCAGTTTGGAGCAAAGTTTCACTAAATCATTTTTTTATTTGTCCAAAAGAAACTAATGGAAAACTTGCAGTTCATATCGAGAGTTCATATAATCTCAGCTTTCAGTCCATCCAACACTCAATCAGAGACAGATATCTCGACAAAGACTGACATAAATTCTGATGTGAACTTTCATGATCCTCAGATGATGAACTCCAAGGCGTAATTTTTAAATCCTATTTTTGTCTTCCTCAATTTTAGTTTCAGGTTTATATTAATAATAAAGTCTCTCTAAGCATTGTTTTCTTCCGTCATCCAGTCATCAACGTCCAGACGAGAGAAGATTGGAGCTGATAAAATGTTTCTATTCTCATCTGAGCTGCATTCAGTTATTACAACCTCTCAAAAATAAGCTCAACGAGCAGCAGTGAGTGCTTAATGGGCTTTTTCTTTTGCACAGTTTAACCTCTCAGATGACATAAAGATTGCTCAATCAATTGATAAAGGTCAGGCTTTATGCAGCCTGAAACGAATACCTGCAGATACTACTCAGTGCTGCATAAAATATACTACCAACTTTGCTTTTCGGGTTAATATTTTCCTAAACAGACCCTAAAACTGAAAATCAGAATCAGAATAGGCTACTTTATCGATCCCTGAGAGGAAATTCTTTGTAACAGATACTCGCAAGGCATAAGAGGAATAGAAAAATAAAAATCAATATAATAAATAGTATAAGTATAAATATAATAAATGTGGATATTTATATATATACAGTATTAACAGAAATGTAATGATAAATAGTTTAATAATAATGAAAATTAATGAGTGCTGGTAATGATGAGGTGGAACGGATTAAAAATCCTTAACTGAATAACCCAAGTCATGAAGATGCAAATGCAACAGTATTTACCAGAAGAAAAGAATCTAAACATTATGATTGGTGCATTAACAATGCTAAACCAAAGGTTAAACATGTTTGTTTTAGTACCATTATTTAATTAAATGTATATAAACCTACGCCCTTGATGAAAATGTGTCCTTGTGAAATTTCACATTCATCATCTTTTCCTTGTATAGCCTGGCAGCTCTCAGATCGTTCAGGCTGTAAGTGATTTAATTTCAGGTGCAGCAGATTCTAAAATTTCTCACTTGTTGCAGGTTCATCGCCGTGTTGATCCCCCTCAACTACAACAGGAAACACGTGGACCTGCGGCAGACAGTGCTGCTGTCAGCCACCTGGGTCCTGGCCATGGCCGTAGCCTCACCCGTCATGTTCATCAATAACGTGCCGGGCCGCGACCCAGGCGAGTGTAAACTAGAGAATGATGACTACGTCCTGTACTCGTCCGTGTGTTCCTTCTTCATCCCCTGTCCTATCATGCTGCTGCTGTACTGCGGCATGTTCCGTGGCCTGCGGCGCTGGGAGGAGGCGCGTAAAGCTAAGCTGAAGAGCAGCATCCAGGCCTGTCGCAAGCTGCAGGAGGCCGCAGCTGCGCTGCCACCACTGGCCTCACTGCCACCGCCGCTGCCGCCCATCATAGAGAGGGAGCTGATCGATAATGATGAGCCCTCCACTTTGCCATCCCCAGACCGGCCCTTCCACTCGCCAGAGTACAAAGACGGCCCTGTACGGACAGTCAGCTTCGCAGAGATCAAGTTCGATCCTCATAGGAGGAAGACAGCCAAGATCAACAGCCGGGAGAGGAAGGCCATGAAGGTGCTTCCTGTCGTTGTGGGTAAGTTTACTTCCCGGTAGTTACATCACAACCACTCAAGGGTGGATAACCGACAAACTGAACTACAAGCACACAGATTAAGTACATTCAATAATAGTTTATTTATTTTGTGCCAATAACAGAAGATATGTCATTGCATTTTTCTTATACAGCAGGTCTAGACTGTACTCTTTTTATTATTTACAGATTCAATAATTCCCACCATGAGCAAGCACTTGGTGACAGTGGCAATGAAAAACTCTCCTTTAACAGGTAGAACCTTTGAGCCTAGACTCAGAGTGGGCAGCCATCTGCCTCGACCAGTTGTGTTAAGATGGAGGGGTCAAGAAGGAACATGGGGACAGCAGGTGGCTTGCAACCACAGATCAAGACCCCACTGCTCTGGAGGCAGAAACACCTGCAAAAAGTGAGAGAAAGAGAAAACGACAGGAGAGGGAAGAAGTCAAGTTAGTGACATGCATTAATGGGCTAAGAATGCTCACAGAAGGAGAGGAGAAGAGAGGAAGTCAGTGCATCAAGTCTCCCGGCAGTCTAGGCCTGTAGCAGCCTAACTAAGGGATAAACTAATTATAAGGAAATAGGCAAGTCTTAAGCCTACTCTTATATGTAGATATGGTGTCTGCCTCCTACTTTTGGAGACTGTAGGAACCACAAGTAGCCCTGCATTCTGGGAGTGCAGTGCTCTGGTGGGGTAGTAAGGTACTATGAGTTTTGTAGGAGAGCTGAAGGATTTTAAATTCTATTCAGGTTTTTAAAGGGAGCCAATGCAGAGAAGGTAAACAGGACAAACGTGATCTCTTTTCCTGGTTCCTGTCAGAACACGTGCTGCAGCATTCTGGATCAGCTGAAGAGCCTTGATGGACTTATTCAGCCTAATTTGATCATTACAAATAAATGGGTATCATCAGCATAACAATGAATTTTGATGGTGTTTCCTGATAATATCTCCAAAAGAAGCATATTCGTATACGGCCTACACATACTTGTATAAATGTTTGGTCCAAGACAGAATTTTGTAGAACTCCATGACTAACTTTTACATGCATGGAGGATTCATTGTTAACATGTACAAACTGAGATCGATCTGATAATTAGGACTTAAACCAGCTTAGTACTGTTCCTTTAATGCCACTTAAATGTTCGAGTCTCTGTAATAGGATATGATAGCCAATGGTGTTGAATGCAGCACTGCAAGATCTAAAAAGAAAGTACAGACACAAGTCCTTTGTCTGATGAAATTAGAAGATCATTTGTAATTTCCCCAGTTTGTCTCTGTGCTATAATGCACTCTAAATCCTGACTTAGAAACCTCATATAAGCTATTTAAAATGTCACACAACTGATCGGAGACGTCTTTCTCAAGGATCTAAAACCCCTGGTGAAGAGTAATTAAATAGAATATTAATTACATCTACTTTAAAGGAGCACATAGCCTGTTAGTTAAGACATATTGATCATGTCTAGTAAAAAAGTGCTAAGTTCTCTAAGCAGTCCAGTGGGGATGGGACCTAAGAAGCAGGTTGATGGCTTAGATGAAGAAATCCTTTAGTTAGTTGATTGGAGCAAAGCAGTCTAAATATATATCAGCTGTTTTTAAGGTTCCTGAGTTTGAAGATAAATTGGTACCAGTTGAGGGCAGGAGATGATGGATAACTGATAATGAAGAAGATCAAGAGGTTGTCACTATGAGGGCAATAGGAATAGATGGCTCAATAGAGCTGTGACACTCTGTCAGCCTGGCTACACCTGTGAAAAGAAACCTGAGGTTGTTCTTGTTTCTTAATGTCTGTTAATGATGAGTAATAGGCTACTCTGACATTAGAGATGGCCTTCTTCTTGCCACATTAAATGAGATTCAAGATTAGTGGAACGTCATTTCATTCAAGTGTTCACATATTTGCTTTAAATTTAATTCACCATAGAGCTAACCTTCTTTATTTACTTCGTTTTATTATTTTCTTTTTTAAAGGCCCAACAGAATCGAGTGCAAAAAAGAGTGTTTGCTTAATGATGTGTAGTTCAGCAATATGAATTCAAAAGTTATTAAATAGTGTTCAGATAAAAAAGGATTCTGTGGAAAGACTATTAAATGTTCAATTTAAATGCCATTTGCCAGAAGAAGGTCGAGGATGTGGTTAAAACAGTGAGTGTGTTTATGAATGCTCTGATAGAAGCCAATCAAATCTTATAGAGAGATAAATGCAGTACTAAAGCTATCATTGTCAGTAGTCACATGAATTTTAAAATCCTCTTCAGTAATTACTTTATCTGGTTTAAGGATTAAACTTGATACAAAAAGTGTAGTACACTATAACAAATAAAATTGGCTCTAGTTTTTTCCTGGTTAGATGTGAAAGTTTGCCAGCAGATGTGGTGTACATTTTGTCCGATTCTAAAATTAGTTGGGGGCAACCAATTCAGCTTTAAAGTCAGGTTTAATCCGTAGATTATCTGTCCAGCTTAACACACTCTCGACAAGTGTGTCGGCTGAACTCACAGATACGAAACTGATATCAACCCACCTTCCAACTCCTGGTAAAACAGCAAACAAGGCGACCCCCCAAAATGTCAAATTATCAAAGGGGCATTAGTAAGTGTAATGTAATAGCTGAATCCCTTTCATGAATTCCCTTTTCAACTCTTACTGAACAAAGTGACGTGTCAGACAGAGTCACTGAAACACTGATTATAAGGCCAGCGTGTTATAGCTTGTAGCTTTCATCAGAAAGACACACACAAAACACAAAAAAATATTTTATTTTATTTTTTAAGTGCTGCTTAAGATTTGACTGCCTACAGTGTTTGACCTCCAGAGAAACAAAGAGGGACTGAAAACATGTTTGGTCACACATGTCACAAACATCATTTAGGTAAAAAGTAATCCATCCGTCAGCCTCTTACACTTACATGAATAGTGATGTAATGGGCACATGAACGCCTCACCGCCACTTTTGATATATGTTCCGAGGCTGCGGGTACCTGAACGCCGCACCTCCACCTCTGATGTCTGTTCAGAGGCACTAACACATCAGTTATAAAAGGTCAGCCTATTATTAGCAGCAAGTGTTGGTCCTAATGAGCAGAAGTGCTTCTCTTTAGCACACAGCAGCTAATCCTGCAGCTTCTTAATCTGAAATCCAATTATTACGTAAGCTTGGTCAGAGACGATTTTCAGCGTGCAGTGCTACCTGCTACATTAGAAGGTGGCTACTCTGTTGGGTGGCTGGTAGGTATGTTTTTAGGTTGGTTGTTAGATAAGTAGGTCAGTTGGTTGGAAGTTAGGTGAGTTTGGTAAGTAAAGTAGTTCGTAGGTAAGTGAGTGAAGCTCTGCTTCATTAGCTAATCTGACTATACAGGTGTCAACCCAAAAGTAATCTACCAGCCATAAATTTGTACATTGGTAGGTATTTTTTTAGGTATTTAGGTAAATTGGTAGGTTTGTAAAGTATGTAAGAAATTTGGTAGGTGTAAGTGCAACAACCCATGACAATGTTACTAACTAGTCAAACTGTGTACACAGAAAGAAGGCCAGCTGGGCATCTTGCAGCTTTTTATTTCACAAAGCCTTCACCAATCCTCTTGCCAGCTCATTCTCTTTTTCTGTAGTTAGCTTCCTCCGTCAACATCCTCTTCACCTCTGCCATTAGATAATACGTCCATAGAGGCTGCTGAGCCTGGTTATCTTGCTCGCTCGCCCAGCTGCAGCACAACTCCAGTTCCTCTCTCCACCACAAGCAGCAAAATGTTGCCTGAAGCTTGGGTAGCAAGCCGGCCAACAAAGCTGGTTAGCAATTCACACGAGCGCACTTATTCTGGTAGTAACACAGATGTCCGAGGGTGTTATCTAGTTTGATTACATGAATTTCAGATTTATAGCTAGCCGCTCTGTCTGTGAAATCTCTGGCTGACTTTGCTTGAGTCAACAACTTGGGTAACACAGGTAAACATCAAGCAAGTGCAACAACACAAGACACAGCAAGCCAGCGAATAAGCTATTACTTACTAGTTAAACAGCAAGGCCAGTTCTGTCCTGCGTCCTTTCAACTCTTTTAACTCACACCAATGAGTAAACGCCCGTTTGATATTTACTCCCACTCTCTTTCTCTCATGCTCTCTTTTTTATTCCTCTGACATCTTCTTCGGTCTCTACACAGCCTCTGCCATGATGTCCATACTGAGAATCCTGAACTAGCTTCTTCCATATAACTTACATTGTACAGTCTATACGTATTGCCTCTTCTTATAGCTTGCTTGCTGAGGAGTCGTGTTGGTGCCGTAAACCATTATGCTCGTGATAAAAATCCTGCCTGGGATTTCAGTCTTAGATAGCGTTGTAGAAAGCTTACACAACATGGAGAGGCAATAATAGTGACAATATTGTTCAACCTATTACATGTCAGTGCACCATCAAAATGATTTTGGAGCTGTTTAAGATAAAAATACTACAAAATGTTGCTTTAAGGTGGCACCCTGAGAGTGGGTCTGAGCCGTCAGTTGGTATATAGGTATGTGCTTGTCGTTAACATGTTAGATTTCATAGGTAGGTCAATAAAAAAAAAAATTAACCCCAACCTGTGAGCAACAATTTGGTATTTTCTTACAGATTATCTCAATATTTAATGTGAATAATAACTGTCACACAAATTTCAAGATGGATATTTTACTCTTTGTGTTTATTCATTTTGTAAAAAGGGAAAATATAAGAGTTTAATGTAATCTTAAGTAAATTTGTATGAACTAGTCATTTGCAAGCGCCTTCATCATTTCAAATGTGAAGGATGTGCTTGGCCTTAATGAGACTAAACACATCCTCCGCTACATCAACATCTCAGTATCGGTTGCACAGAGATGAAACTGAAATCCATCTGATTCATCTGACTATGGATAGAAGGGCTTTTACCCAAATGCTGATAAAAGCAAAGTAAATGTTCTTGGTGTTTCTGTCTTACTGTAGAAAAACCTCTGATTCTTCTTCTTCTTCTTCTCTTCCTGCAGGTGCCTTCCTGTTCTGCTGGACTCCCTTCTTTGTCCTCCACACGATGCGAGCTCGTTGCCAGGACTGCCATGTCCCACCAGCGCTGATGAGCGTGGTGACGTGGCTCGGCTACGTCAACAGTGCTCTCAACCCCGTCATCTACACCGTCTTCAACACAGAGTTCAGGAATTTTTTCAAAAAGTTCCTGCACCGCCTCTGCTCCAAGAACGACGGATGAGGATGCCACTGCTGCTGCTGCTGCTTGGATGATTTTTTAAATGCGAACAGCTGCAAGAGATGCTACTGACTGTTGATTTACTGCCTGTAGTCTTTGTATGTTGCCATCGTTTCCTTCCACTGTGAGGTTTTTATTTTTCTACATGTGACGACAGCAAAGTCTGTTTGAGCTTCGTGTTTCCAGTGAAGAAGCTACGGTCTGAGGAACAAACTGTTCAGAGGATCAGCAACACATCTACATCACACAACCGACAAGAACTGATTTTATATGTTGAAAGTCATCTTTTCAGAATAAAAGTTTTCACAAAAAAAGCTTGTTCTTAAACTTTGTTTGTGAGGTGAACTGTGGTCTGGAGCTGATTTTAAAGATCAAGTTCTTTATCTCAGAGTTTTTGAAACTTCTGTTTGGGGTCAAATCAACTGGAAGACTGATGCTTATATGTGTGTACTCATCTCTGTGCATGAGTATTCACCATGTATTTACACTACACAAAATTGTAAACGCAACACTTTTGTTGTTGCCCTCCTTCATGATTAGCTGAACTCGAAGACTAAGACTTTGATCTATTTCTCTCAAATATTGTTCATAAATCTGTCAAAATCTGTGTTAGTGAGCACTTCTCCTTTGCCGAGATAATCCATCCGCCTCACAGGCGTGGCATATCAAGATGCTGATCAGACAGCATGAGTATTGCACAGGTGGGCCTTAGGCTGGCCAAAATCAAAGACCAATCAAAAATGTGCAGTTTCACTGTACTGGGTGGGTCTGGTGGGGTCCAGAAACCAGTTAGTATGTGGTGTGAACATCATTTGCCTCACGCAGTGCAACATATCCCCCCTCGCATAGAGCTGATCAGGATGTTGATTGTGGCCTTGTTGATTGGGGAATGTTGGTCCTGTCCTCTTCAATGGCTGTGCGACGTTGCACTCAGGTTGAGACCCTGATGACGACGATGAGCATGCAGATGAGCTTCCCTGAGACAGTTCCTGACAGTTTGTACAGAAATTCTGTGATTGTGCAAACTGATTGTTGCAGCAGCTGTCTGGGTGGCTGGTCTCAGGTGAAGATGTTGGATGTGGAGGTCCTGGGCTGGTGTGGTTACACATGGTCTGCGGTTGTGAGGCTGGTTGGATGTACTGCCAAATTCTCTGAAACGCCTTTGGAGATGGCTTATGATAGAGAAATGTACATTAAATTCACGGGCAACAGCTCTGGTGGACAATCCTGCAGTCCTGCATTTTTGAGTGGCCTTTTATTGTGGCCAGCCTAAGGCACACCTGTGCAATACCCATGCTGTCTGATCAGCATCTTGATATGCCACACCTGTGAGGTGGATGGATTATCTCGGCTAGGGAGAAGTGCTCACTAACGCAGATTTTAACAGATCTGTGAACAATATCTGAGAGAAATAGACCTTTTGCGTACATAGAGAAAGTCTTGGATCTTTGAGTTCAGTTCATGATGAATGTGTTACCTTTAAAATTTTGTTCAGTGTACCTTAAATACCAAGATGTCTATACTGCAGAATAAGGCTGCAGCCATACCATCTTTCCTTTAATCTGTGGAGTTTACTGCGAGACTTTTGTTCCCTAAATTCCCAGTATATAAGGCAGTGCCTCCTTCAAGCCAAAATGTGTACTACACTATAAAAGCTGCAAACTCTTCAGTTACTGTCTGTAACTGAAACAATTCTTGTAGGGGGGATAAAATGAGTAACAAACTCACCCCTGAGCGAGCTCATTATTAAACTACGTCAGAGCTGCTCAGCATATTCCAGAGAGAGTCCTGAGTGACCAGGGTCCCTGCAGAAGGGGACCTTCACAAAGTCATCTGAAGGTCTGAGATCACAAACAGACGTGAAGCTTTAAAAGCTTTTCAGCAGATTTGATCAGAGTCAAAAGAGCTGAAATCTCAGAGGACAGACTGACAGCAACAACACACACACTGTACATCAGACTCTGGTGTTTCTTTCAGATCATTTTAAACCTCCTGGCCCCGCCCTGCCGTCTGCAAAGGTGGATGGAAAAGTAGAGGATATATCTTAAAATTGTATCCAAAAGTGAAAGTACTTTTTCAGAAGCCCATTTCAGAAAAATATATGCGACTGAATATGTAGATGATGCGTTATATTCGGTAAAGGTGAAGCTGATGTGAACTGATTACTGCTTAGTTTAAAGAAATCTATAAAAATATATAATTTATTCGGCAAAGTAACTAGAAACTAGATATGTGATGAAGTAAAAAAATGTGCAAAAATGTCCAAACTGTATCTGAAGTTCAACAGTCTGAGTTACAAAATGACATCAACGTTGTAAGATACTTGATTTGTCTACACAGCATGTCAGAAGAGCAGCAGTTCAGTCCTCCATCAGTGTCTACAAAGGGTGCATTCAGTTACGGTATTCAGAAGGTCACCTGTGATTTTGCAGCACTTAATAGACATATTTTATTAACGCAAGGTGAACCTGAAGGTATTTTTTAATGTAATCAGGTCTCTGGGTTTTGTCCCCCATCACCTACACTGAAATCACTTTAGGAGGTGACCTCTTCAAGGCCGGTATGGACAGGGAGGATTTCAACAAACAAAGCCAGTTTCAATGTTCATTTGAGCACCTGAGATTTGAAAAAATATGAACTTATCCTTCAAAGGAGATGTTAGAAAAGGCTGTAGCTTCCTTCTGTTAAAGTCTCCTACATGTACAGTTCAGGTGACATGGCTGTTAATGTAGGAAATGTCTGGTCCTGTGGGGCCTTCACTGTCACCAAGCAGTAGCAGACACTTGAGCGCCGCTGGGACTGGAGACGCAGCAGAATCAAATGTCATCATGTCTGAGGCGATTCTTCAGGAGTCGCTCTGACAGATCACCTGACTGTCGGAAACATTAAAAAACTAAACTCTCACTTCGGCTGCTGCACACACGCACACACAGAATATAAAAGCTAAATGTGAAACAAAAAAACAAAATCTGCCTGCTGGAGTGCTGCAGGAGAAAACTGTGTGTTTTACCTCCGAGGCTCCAGTTGGATAAAAATAAGTATTTCATTAATAAATTAACTTATTAAATAAACATCTGGAGATGAGTGAAGGCAGAAGGACAGAAGACTTCTGAATCTTGCTGACGGAAGAAAAGACGTCATGTACACACTAAAGAAAGTCTGAACGTCCAGGCTGTAATTATTATAGATTGGAGAACCTGATTTGATCTTAAAGTGTGCTACCTCACAGAAAACCATCCATCTGTTGATGACTGTTTTTATTTAGTTCAGCAGTTTAGTAGATGGGGGAGAACATAAATGTAATTTATTAAAAATATCAAAAGTAAAATGTAAACTCTTGGCAAGTCATTTCCAGTGCACCATAGCAATAAAATTGAACATACATTTTGCAAACTGGACTTTAAAATGTAAATTCTGTTCAGAATATGGGTAATGTCTAACTAAAAAGAAATGGAAATGTCCATTTTATTCAAACTACAGGATTTCCCTAAAAATCTGTCAAAAAATGTCTGCACCAATCACATGACAGCATTCATCTGCTCTGGTTTCTGTCATGGTTGCCATACATCATGCGCGCACAAATGGAAAACTAAATTACAGTTTAATTTAATGACATATTACCGACAGCTCTGCACACTCACCTGCTGCAAGAGTTTAGTTGCAGTCGTTCTGAGCTTCCATTAAAAACAGAAAAATACAAAACTTCAAAACCCTGAAAGATGATCATTGTTTAAATCTTGAACACACAGGATCTTGTACAAAGTATCTTCCAGGACTTTCCGTAGAAAACTTAAACTGAAACGTTCACATAGTATGAAAACGTGGAAGAAAACCCCACAAATAAAAACCTTTTTGATCCAGACAACAAAATCAGGTCACAATTCATCATGAATTATAAGATTAAAAAATGCCATTAACCGTTAACAACACATCCTTCATGTTGAAGAGGTGGTCACGGTGGAGTGGGGTTAATTTAATACTATCTTTTATTTTATTGACATGTCTGACCTTTATTTAAGCAGGACAGTCTCTGGATTTAAATCCGTTTATCAAGAGTTAAAATGGCACTGAAAAAAAAAACAACAACTGCAAGATAACAGTCACTGAGGGAAGATGAGAAATAAAAATCATCACTATGGTTTATAATTAACTAAATTAACTGAGAAAATAATTGACAGATTAATCTATAATGAAAATCAGCAGTGCCATATAGCTTTTTACCATCTTTTCAACGTATAATCGTCGTAATATACTGGTAGTGAATTAATGTTTTAATAATTACTGAAATACGAATTTTTTTCAAGGTTGCCCTTCTGTTCCTCTAACATCCACCTTCTCCATACAAATATAAAGTCAGTGCAGGTTTTACAGATAAAGTTCAGCTCTCAGGAGATCAGAGACTTTCTTTTTGTGCCGTCCTGAGGAGACACTTTCACAAAAGAGGCTCTAGAGACGAGCTTTTAAGTCTCCACAAGATGTGTTAAGAATAATCTCATCATTGCCCACATAAGGACGTCCTGTCTGTGGAGCTCGTTGACATGCCGCTCATGTTTTCATGCAGACTGCGGACACCTTCATTTCACTTTGTCCATGTCCATGGGTGTCATTGGCTCCTCCTCCTGAACAGCCACGCCCCCTGCTGACTGACAGCAGGTGTGCTGATGATCCTTCCAGTCCTGCAGAGAGAAAAACTGATTACTGATCCTAATTAAGTGTTGATAACAGCTGATAATCAGGGCCTGTACTTTTCAACCATCTCAGAGAAGGAAATCCGTCCTAAAGGACCAAAAGTAACACATTTGCTCCTACATCTATTTTGGCTAATAACCCTGACCTGTTAGAAGTCGTCCGGAGATGTCGTTTAAGCTGAGATATTCCATGAAACAAGAGATGTTTCAGGTGCGCTTGATGACAAAGTGTTCAGTAACTCATTATTTTCTTGGAAAAAAAACCCAAAACAGTTATTTTTGTAAATCATAATGTTCATGGCGAGGCTCTGCATTGGCAGTACTGCACAATATATGTAAGATGCACTAATAAATGCCTTTTGATGTAACTGGACAAGGCTGAGAAGAGTCAAAATACACATAGGTTACTATTTAAATTTATATTTATTTGCAACAGTTCACTTCAAGTCTATTATGTAAATGGTGTATTGGTAAATATAATTACGAGATTAAGCTATTTACAGATTTTGGCATCATATTTTTTACATAAATAATCTTATCCAAGTTGGCTTAAGGCTCGTGCAGACTCTGTCACCCAAATGTGAAATGTGAAACGGGAAATGACGCAAACCTACACACAAAACAACAGTCGTTTGTTATTATAAAGATAGTTATAATAAAAAACAACAGTTAACAACAATTATAAAGACAAAGAATATGGATGAAAGAATGGATTAGCGCACGCAGGTAGCAGGGATCGTCCGAGCTACAGAGACAGATGGAGGTGAGTAATAAAGTGTTTTTCAGTGAAAAAGGAGCTGCCTGCTGTCATGGGCTGGATGTGGATGTTGAGTCGGCAGACTCCTCCAGATATTTGGCATGCTAGATATCTGGCTGGCGTTTGAGTCGTGTCTGCGATGTGTCGTTGAGTAGTTCACACATAACAGACTGATTGCTGATTTGCCCCTGATCACAGCTTGACAGTCGCTGAGCTCGCTGATGGGAAAAACAGGCTTAAGATCGTGTGGCGCGAACAAGTTAAAGGAAAAATTAAAATTAAAAGAAAAACATGCCTGTACTCCAGAGGATCGTTTAGGTGAGTCTTACCTTCCTCTGACAGAAGGTGGAGCAGTAGTTGACTTTGTGGCAGCCTGTACACTCACTCATCGCCACCCGACCACAGTTCACGCACATCTGCTGCAGAGTAAAAACAAGAGAACATAAAGGAACCAGCAAGGATACGAGAGAATAGAACAGGTAACAGCAATTTTTTTGGTGTGTGCGTGTGTGCGTGTGTGTGTGTGTGTGTGTGTGTGTGTGTGTGTGTGTGTGTGTGTGTGTGTGTGTGTGTGTCATACATTAATGATGATCTCTGTGAGGTCAGAGCTTCTCTTGGCTTCCGAGTCGTCCGGCTGCTGAAACGAGATCTGGTTCTGAAATGAGAGACCACACTGGACACAAACACACAGAGGGAAGACGATAACTCAGTAATGAAGCAATCATCTTATTTCTATTTCTTATTACGTGCAATAATTAACTTTATGGTTAATGCGACTGGTGTGTGCGAGGGTGTTCTCACCTCCTTCCTGCCTCCCTGACATCTGACCCCTGTGGTGTCCCCTCCACAGTTTTTGGCCTGTTCGATCAGAGCCTTCAGCTGTTGGACGTTGCTCAGCAGCGTGTTGGCCATCTCCTCCAGGTACAGCCAGGTGTTCTTCTGTCCCTCGCTGATCGCCGTCCCTGCCCCGCCTACAGGCCCCACCTCCAACCCGCTCACCAGCCCCGCCGACGGAGAAGCCGCCGCCAATGTCATCTTGGCCTGAACGGGCTGCGGAGACATGGCCAGCGCCGGCAACGCCGTCAATACTGAGAGAGACAACAGAAGAAAAACAGGTTTTAATCTTTTGGTCATTTTATGCCTTTAATTGATGAAGGACAGTAGAGAGCTGGACAGGAAATGAGTTGGTTTTGATAGTTTTAATAGGCTACGTCATCAACAAGCCTCCTCCTCCACATGCAAGCGCACCTGCTGCTGTGAAAACAGAAAAATCCTAAATACGCCACTAGTTGCACTGAGGATTGGTACATCACACCAAGAACCTCCTGCTGTCTGTAGACTTCTACAACTGTAGCAAATAAAAGGCACTATAGTAAATAGTATTAATGATGCATCTAATGATTATTTATTAAAAACACAATCATAACTTTTCATGATTAAGCTGTCAATAAAGTAAAAAAAAGAAAAAGAAAAAATAAAGAAATGTCCATCCCAGAGATAAAGATCAAGCGTCCAAACCCAAAAATATTTTATTTCAAAGCAAGAAAAAAAACAACCTAAAAGCAGCAAATCCTCACATTTAAGAAAATGACGATGTTTGCAGTTTATTACTGATAAAAGATTAATCGATTTAAAAACTAAAAAGTTCCCTGAGCAGGTTATGGGTGTTATGAAGTGAAATTTTTTTAAACTTTAATTTGTAATATTCAAAAATTACTTTTAAGATATATTGTTATATGTATTTTTATCCTTCTCGTACCCAGTTGGACTCTGTATCATCTGACAGAATAATTTAACAGCTTCATCTTGTCTCTGCTGACCTCCAGTGGTTTGACTTCTCACCTCGCAGCATTGGTGTAAAGGTGTAGTGAGAGGACTCTGTGGGGTCACTGTTGGGTGTGGTTACAGGTGCAGCAAAGCAAACTTCTGACCACACCCAACCACAGAGGTTACTTCTGTAACTGGGTTACTGTTTGTTTCCTTCAGTAATCTGATTTCTGAAACATCACGGGAACCTGGTTTTGTGTAATCTATGTGATTCACCCAAGACACATGAGGTGGCTCGGTGTAAATTTGGTACGTTGAGTGTGTGCAGCAGCAGTTCACTCATAGTCAGACCTACAGGAGGCGCCGCAAACATCACAGCCTCCTGACTGGACGCCTGCCGTGACTGAGGTTTACAGTCGTCCAGATATTTAATGCAGAAGTGAAATATGTAGAATGAACCAAGCAGGTGGTCTGAACAGATTCAGGCCACAGGGTCTGTGCTTCCTCATACATTCACTCCTGACCTACATACAAAATGTATGTTCCTGCGGTGAGAATAACAGCCGGGAGCTCTGCTGAGAGTCCAGAAATATCTGTACACTCATCTCAGATTTAACATGTCCTGGTTGTGTTGTTCTCATCAGAGTTTGGAGAGTATATATTAACACTTTTACTTTCCTGGACTCTAAGGACTAAAATCTCTTTCTCTGCCACCATTGTTCTCTTATTGTACTGCCGCTACGGATGAGACAAGAGAGGAGCTGTTGATATGTTCAACTGAGCAGCCTTCGATGAATGCCTCTGAGGCTACACACAGACTACGCTACCTTACTGGTTGAGTATGTTGGACTTTTCAGCCCTTTACATTTTCCTTTTTCCTTTTGAGTGAGTCAGTTGTCCGTGATGTGTCCTTCCCCATAATGATCTGTGCAGGGGTTTTCACCACACTCCCCTGACATGACCTGCAGCCTATCCATCATTATCAGCAGCCAGCCAGGGCTGAAATGTACACGTACTCTTTCCAAGTGAACAGTACTACCCACCCAGGGCTGAAAGGAGCACTCAAAGCTGAGGTAGGCAACGTTGGAGAGACTAAATTTATAAATTGCCCATCCCCAGCTTTACCCTTTTTTGGACAAATTTATCTGTAAAAATAAATTAAAATGTACTTTTTTCCCTTATTATTCTTTGTTTTAAGGTACAAATACAACAGTATCTATCAGAAAGTATTTCTGATAGATACTGGTCTCTATCATGTGAACTAAACAAGATTAAGTAGATTTAGTGCATAAATAACAGCCTTTTCTCTTCTGCAGCTAGCCTAATTAACAAGGCCCGGGTAAATATTATTTCATTTCATATCATGCACAAACCTGGAACACTGCAAATATTTGTTGTTAGTTGCTAATCGTTGTTGTTCTATATTTTTTATATTGTCAATTTATATGTTTATGTACACAATTTTCTCTTTGTTGCAATACGTCTGCACTACACACACCCGGAATAATGCACGTGTAAATATCTGCCACATTGTTCTTTCTCTGCAAATAGTTGTATTCTTTTTATTATTCTTATATAACTTGCATTGTTTATTCCATATTTATATATTTATAGATTTATTTATGTCAACTTTATGTTTGTCTACATGTAGCACCTTATCACCAAAGCAGATTCCTTGTATGTGTAAAACACTACTTGGCAATAAGGCTCCTTCTGATTCTGGTTATTATTTCTACTTCTGAGCCAAGAAACACCCTTGGTTCATGGTGTGTTTTTAAAAAAAAAAGGAAGTCATGATTAACTACTATATTAGATGTTTTAACATCTGACGTCAGCTTTACACACAACCACACACACGCGCACACACACAGGGTGCTTCATTAACCTCAGGGTGAAGGACAGAGGGAGTACTGACAGCTGGATCACTGCTGTGCGTGTGTGTGTGTGTGTGTGTGTGTGTGTGTGTGTGTCCTACTGGCCAATCAGAACACTCCCAGGAATAACTAAGGCTGCAGTCAACAAACACATGCAACTACAGATAATTTCATATGTCTAAGTTCTGGATGAAATATCACCAGTTTATGTGTTTGTCTTCTGATCATAGCAGAAACAACTGCCTCAGACAACATTACCAACTCAGATTTACAAGCCAATCAGAAGGCAGCTGTGGTGCTTCCCTGATGTCTGATAGGACGAGGGGCTGCCGGTCAGTGGCGGTGCAGGGAGCTGTGGGGGAAACCCCTCCAAAGGATACAGTACATGAAACATCCAAGACAACCGAAACATTAAAGCATTCAGAGGAAACAGAAACCAAACACAGAGACGCTACACTGCTACTACTTCCTTTGAAGTTAGAGTAGTTTTTGTTTTTTATGGTGCTGACATTTCAATTTAAATTCCAGTGAAGTTTACTATCTAAGATTTACTGTTATCGCAGCTGTAAAGTTTATATTTATGTAAAGTAGTGACAGCACATATCTATGTCAATATTCTTTAAGGAGGTGGTATTATGCTCATTTTCAGTTCAAAATCCTATTTAGGGGTTGTACCAGAACAGGTTTACACGGTTTAATTTTCAAAAACACCATATTTTTGTCATACTGCACATTGCTGCAGCTCCTCGTTTCACCCTGTGTTGTACCCTTCGTTCTAGCTACGGAGTGATACATCTTGTCTCTAAATGATCTTTGTTGGGAGTTGCACAGGTGCAGTTTCTAGTTAAGGACTACTAGGCAATCAGAAGCAGAGAAGGTTCACTTTGCAAACCTACTACATGCACAAAAATGTATATAACTCAATAAAGGAGAGGGAAAAAGCCAAAAAGCATAATACCACCTAATTAAACAACCACATATAAAGATCTTTATCAGAAATGTTTACTTTACAAATGTAATATCGACAGGTCTATTTTTGAACTCATATCACTATTACACAGTTTCTATTATGATTATTATTTTGAAAGACCGTTGCTCACTGGCTCTCAATACACAGACAGTCCAACCATGGGTCACAGGAGGGGTGGGATGTTGATCAGCCTGCAAATCGCCCACCCAAACAAGCAGTGGAGGGAGGCTTCGGCAGACTACGCTGGATGTAGCGTGCGGGAGAAGTGGATAAACAAAAGCAAGACAAGAGATCAAATGCGATAGCGAAGTAGATAGCTACAGACTGTGCTGATTAGTACTGGGGAAGATGTCAGTCTTAGTGCTGCTCTTAAATTCACAACGTAGACGCTTGTCCCCGCGGGGTTCCTCTTTGCTCCTCAGGTGAACAGACATGGAGAGAAGCGCTCCGCTCTATGGAGAGTAACCATGGCAACTGCTTCTGTGCACCACAAAGCTGTAGCCTATTTAACTTAAGTTAAAATTATAGGCTACATAACTTTACCTGATAGGCCTGCATCTAGTTTCGCGGAGATCTGTCGTGCGAATTCCCTCCTATTTAGTAAACAGTAATACAGAGGTAACTAATAGGCGGACCGTGGTCCGGATCCGGACCCAGCCGCTGTCCTCTCCGGACCGCCGACCTACAGCCGATTCTCGTGATGCAGCGTTTCTATTTTAACCCGCGCAGCTTTTCTAGCATTTACTGTAGTGGTTTAGCGGCCCAGGAAACTCACAGACCTATAGCATCATGTGATACTGCTCAGCAAATCAATCAACTTTGGGCGGGCGTATAACAATGCGATTAATCACAACTAATCGCAAGAAAATCACGCGATTAAAACTCTTAATCGTTGCCCAGCAGTAAAATAAAGTGCTTCCTTCCTGAGCCGTAGGGGAGGGATAATAATTCATGGCATAATTTGGTTCTTAAAAAGACATTAACTTTTCGAAGACACCCAAAGTATTTGTCCAACTCAGGCTGCTGAAGACTCATATCAGCCTTAGCTTAAAGCTCTGGGTAGGCAATTTATTTCACAAGCATTTTTTTTTCATTTGTTGAAGTTTTCTTTACATCCCAATAGTAATAAATAAATCAAAAGCTCTGACACACACACACAAACAAAAGCACGGTATCTTTGGCTGTTGCAGAACGGTAATAATCAGTCATATATCGAATTTCAAAATCTAGCAGTCCTTTGGTTGTTGCCTTCCCAGCTTTAACTTTTGGATGCATTTTTGGACTGTGTTGTATGTTTTTCCCCATCACTTACCGGTACACTAAAACTACTAAGACTAAAAATGTGACCCTAAATAGGAACACTGTTGCATGATATAGCGTGTCTCTCCCGATGTTACCTCTCTCTGGATTAAAACAGAAAAATAAAAAACAGCTGGTACACCCTCCGATACAGCTGACAACACACAGGCGTGCAACAGATGATGGACACACGGACAGATTAACAATGATGAACTGTACCTGTGCTGGCAAACACCTCGCTTGGCGCTGACCCTTCTGAGATGATGGCAGCGGCGGCGGCGGCAGCATCACCCGTCGGAGTGCGGTCAAAGGTCAAGGTGCCGGAGGTGGTGAACTGTCCTGATGGGGACACTGTGACTGTTGGAGGACAGACTTGTGAGGCGTGTTTGGGCAATTACTTGTGAAGTCAAAGTTTAAATGATGTGATGGAAACTCCAGTATGAATGTCCTCATTCAGAGGACGTCCAACTGTTCATCAATATTTCATTCACTTAAATAATTAAATATCAAAATGAATTCAGGTCAATAATTGTTCTATAGAATGAGGTGACAAGAATTTTAGGATCATTTTCAAGGTGTCAAATGTCGAGGAATAAAAACAGTCTAATCTGATAAATAAAGGACATTTCTCCTCCTTAACTCTCAAACTTTTCAAACAAGCTGTTGTGAATGCGAGCACATGACTTTTAATATAATAGTCACACAAACATACATGTGGTTCCCGGGGTCAGCGTGATGTTTTTGGTGGCAGGAAGCTCCTTTTTGGGGGGGCTGACCGGAGGCTCGCTGTCCTTCTTCCGTCTTTTGTAAGGGACGAAGAGGCGGACTGGACCAGTCTGAACCGAGCAGCGAGAGGAAACAGTCAGAACGTCCAACAAACAGTGACGGTGCTTAAGATCAGAGACAATGAGATGAAAAACAACAAGAGCATGATTCCAGATTTAGGTTGGATTTTTCCAAAAGATTTCTTTCATTGAACAAAGTTGTTAAAACAAAAGCAGCCGTACAAGAACTCTGTCTAAAACTAGTGAAATGATCATTTAAATCAGAAACGATCTGATCAAAGAATAAGAAAAACGTAATTAGAAATCTGACCAAACATTTGACATCAGCTTTCAGTATTTGACACTACAGTTGCAACTAATAAGTCCATTTATTGTTTTTCAATCTATAAAACATGTGAAAAACATCCATTCCAGTTTATCAGAGTCCAAGTTGATGTGTTCCAATGCCTTGCTTTGTCCAAAACCCAAATATATTCAGTTAATGATGATGTAAAGATTGGATAACCTGAAACCAGAGAATTGTTTCAGTACCTTACATAACACTTAATCTGGCAGTTTGGGTTTTCAGTGTCTTTCCCAATGTGTGTACAGACAACTCTATAATTAATGGCTACTAGGGCTTTCACTTTCATTTGAACATGGGGAAAATAATGTACATTTAATCTGCAGTCAGCTGGTGAATTTTACAAAGTAGTTTATTGCTCTGTTAGTTCGAGTTTGTCTGAACCGTTGTGAAAAATTGACAGCAACGCCGCTCCATAAATAATTTTTCTATTACCACATTTGTTGTTTTTTTTAAATTTTCAATTGATTTTTTTACTTACTTGACTTTTAACACACTGTGTTACAGAAATATTCCTGTCCTACAGTGTAAAAGGATTAAGCCATATGAACAAATTTTTCAACAAATGTTTCACAAAGATAGTCATTTTCATTTAGTCTAGTCTAACAACGTCCTTGTTGCTTTATATTTCTAACAGGTTACTGTGCTTGCTAAAAACTCCATACCCCTCATCTCTCGCTCCACGACATGTAAGCAAACTACAAATTATAAACTCCTTTTTGTCATTTGGCACCACTGGTCAGGAAGTGTCTTAAAATAAGTCTATCCTTATTTTGGTGAAACTGTCAAACTTGTATTGGAATAATCTGAAGCAAAATCAAAACTGGCCTGATGCTACAGACCGGTCTAAAATATCCAGCCTGGGTTGGGTCTCTCTGCTATATTTGAACTGGGGAATGGAGGGAGGTGTAAGGGACGAGTTGTTTGTTGACAAGTCCTTCAGCAAGCCTTACCTAATCGGCATAATAAGATGTCATTACAATGCAACTTACTTAAAATACAAGAAGGCTTATTAACACCAGGTAATGACACCTAAATGCAGATCACGGGTTAAAACCAGGTGGAGATAATGAGGCCACAGCTACAGAGAAAAAAATTATTAAATTAAATTTACCATACTGATGTTTTCTGCTACCAGAGTGTCTGCTTCCTTTGGACACTGAAGAGAGAGAAGCAGAATAAGACACAAAAACAAACTTAGTTCTGCTGTCTGCCTGAACTCATCAGGTTAATTGTATGTTTATGTTTATGACCATTATGGACCTTTCAGATAGGAAGCTGGCTGTGGGGTTCAGTGCAAAAGTTCTGTACATGCAACATCTATTGCAGGACAGTATAGCTGAGAGAGAAATGGCGCTGACTGTCATGACATGCCGATTCTTTGTCTCTGATTTGTCCCTTCGTCATTGTTTGGGTCTCTCTGTAAATAACACTAAATCGTCTTTCCACGGGAGTCCTCTGTTGCACTTCCTGTGTTTTCTTTCATTTTTTCCCTGTTATCGTGGTTTTTGAGGAGTTTTTCCTCATCCGAATCAACAATCTAAAGTGTCTAAGTGAAAGTCTAAGGTGTACAGATTGTAAAGCCCCTTGAGACAAATTGTGATGTTTCAATATTTAAATAAAACTGATCTTTCTTCACTCTGCTTACTGATCTAAGCTGTTCCCTGGTCCTACAGGTTCTTCAGGACCTGGACTAGTACTTCTGACTCACCCCTGTCAGGTCATCACAGCAGGCTGCACAGGTACAGGAAGCAGCATGGGGATTCAGGATACGCTCCTTTGCACACACAAACACAAGGTTATCCTGAACGCAGAATTTAAGTCCATCTTTCTGTTAAGAATCATCTGATCTGCATGCAAATTGTAAAAGCGGTTTGTAATAGTGCAGTGGTGCAGTAGTGGTACAGTGTAGAAATACAGTATTTGCGCAGTAGTACCTGTATGAGACACAGCAGAGGTCTGCCAGCGTATCTGATACTCCTCTTCCAGTCTTTGCTGCTCGCTCTTCCCGCCAGACCTTCAAACTCAGTGGGAGTGAACCATTGCTGGTTGTGTCTGATGCAGCGACCTTTACCCCCTGAACACGACACAATACTGTCAGGCTGCGTTTTACAAGTATTTCCACTAACCCTTTTTAAGTTACAGCATGTGTCGTCATGGAGGCCAGTTGGAGTTGAGGAGGAAAGTGGGTCAAGGATTTAAATGGAACGCGTCTGCACGTCTTCACTTTCTTCCCAAAACATGGATCCACTGTCAATTTTGGGAATAGCACTATATTACTTTTTACAAATCATCAGAAATACCTGCAGACTCATTTGAATGAGTTTGGATAACTGCTATATGTAGGCAATTTGTGATTAGCTGCATAAGTTTCTGATTTAGAAATTCTGTTTACAGACAAAGTTGGGAAAAAAAGAAACCAAACAAGTTGGACAGCAATCCGAGTAAATAACATATTTTAGCAACTAATAAAAATCCTACAGAAATACTTGTGCTTTGATTCTTTCAGTATATTTTACTGATAGTACCTTTACTTCAGTAATATTTTGAATGCACTACTTGTATTAGTGTTTTAACGTGCTTTGCTACTGTACATGAGTCTACTAGATTATTGCTCTTACTAGTATGTATTGTCAGTCGTAGATCTGTATTTGATGCCATTGATACTGTGTTGTTCTCAAATGTAAGCTGTGCCTGCAAATGTAAATGTAAATGCAAATGTAAGTGGTCTGATTACTTGTTTCAACAATGTTTTCTTCTCTTAAACTAATGATTTGAGATGTTATGTTTCTTTGTCTCTAGTGAAAGCAAATGGTGATAATACTACTTTCACTTTGATGCTACAGCCATGTGTCACATCTTAATCCTAAAGCAAATATACAGATATTATTTTACCAATTAATTTGAAGGCATATGAGCTTTACACTTTACACTTTAACTAGAATATATCAAAATGTGATAACTCCATCATGGTACTGTAAAACGTTCACAGTGAAGCAGTGAAGGGGAACATGGAGGAACTTGATCAGATAAAGCTAAGCTTGATAACAAACCCGACCAGAATCAGACTGGTCTGGAGGTGTAACTTCAGTAACACTTATATAAACCTTCTTCATGAAAGAGAAAATATTTTGGTGAATATATTTACTGGTGACTATATGTTACAGCCCTCAGTGTGGGTCACCTGATCCCAGACGGTTCTTGTAGAGGACTCCGCTAGTGTTCCTGCAGCGGACAGGCAGCTCGTTGTTGTAGACTGAGGGATCCCAGTTGTACTTGGAGCAGGAGTCTTTGTCCTGGGGAGGAGTCAGCGGTGTGGGTGGAGTCTGTCGGCCTGAGGGACGCAAAGGCAGACGAAACAAACCGACAACAATCAGTCCGAGAGAGTGATGGATCTCACTGTCTTTCAAGTTTAAGTTTTTATATTTGTTTTTTTAACCACCTTTTCAACATGGACACTGCAGAGCATCTTCTCCGCACTGTAACATACACATGTACCTGAAGCAATGGCCGCAGCAGACTTGAGGCCAGCAGCCTCCACGATGCTGCCATCAGTGTGAACTACAATCAAAGTGGCCTTCTGGGTGCTGAGACCTTCACCCAGCTGGAGGGTTGTCCTCCCACTCTGTGCGACACACAACACACACACACATACACAAACACACTGTATATACATCTGCAAAGATAGTGTTGCAGTATAGCAGGAGGTTCAGCTGCCAGCAGAGGGTACTGGAAGGTACAATGAAAGAGATTCTAGTTTTTTTAAGTGGTCTTTTGACAGGTTGAACACCTTGATGAGATTTTAGAGTGACAACAATCAGCAGCACAATTATTGGAATACAACAAATAAAGTTTACAGTTTACAATCTACAGATCTGTACCTGCAGCATATGAGAGTATGAATTAGGAATGATTACTTTGAGGGTGCAAATAATAGAAACCCCATTAAAAAAGTACCCGAAACCTGCCGGGCTCTCTACAAACTGTCTATAATGGATTTTGGAAGTAGGAGCAGAGATCTGAGCTTTATGAACAATTAACAAATTAACACTTTTGAACACTCAGGTAGTTACTTCATACAGATTCTCTCTTTAATAGTGCCTTCAAACAGAAGCTCAGTTTCAGTTTTTACTGACATTAATTTGGATTGGTTCAGTTTCCAGAAGTGAAAGTGTAACCAAGAGAACTTCCTGCTGCTGTCGTCTGCTGGTCTGATCACTATGGGCATGTCAGAGCAAGATGAGACGATGAGGTTGTTCATTACTAATGATGAGAAACGTCAGTTTAATAAGGTCTGGAATGAAAACAGTGAAACTGCCCTTTGACCTGATTATTTATTTTTGATACTGATCTGATTTTACAGCACAGACTGTATTTACTGAGCGAAACTGAAAATGTGCAGTAGCGTGACCATCATAGTGTGTTGATTTACCAACATATGTTCAGGGAGGCTTCCTGACGTGGCAACCGTTGTGGTAAAAACGTTGTCCTCTGCAGCATGAACACCTGCCACCGTCACAGCAGTCACCTCTGATCAACAACAAGAGATTCAGATATTTTATCATCACATCCATCTTCAGATCAGTAGTTCTACTGTATTATAGCTACTACAGTACTCCTGTAATGTAAGATATAATTATAATCACAGTCAAACAGTATGTTGACAGCATGTAGGGCTACATAGGGGGAATATAGGAAATGATAAATATCGCAAGAAGACCTTTTTTATACATGTTTTCTATAGTGCCAGAATATGGAAGAAAAATGAGCAGTTACACTTTTTAGCTGGTGTCCCTGACAGGAGGCTGAACAGTGATTGAAGTTAAATGAACAGCTCATTTTCTGATGCATATATCTACGGGAGTGGGAGAAATCTAATACAGAATTTAACTTTAGTTTGAAGAGATATTAATTTTAAATTATTAAAACCTGTTCCTTATTATTAATTTTCACAGTTGTTTGGCAACACAGCCTGGCCAGCCCTGATACAGAATGTGCCCTCACTAAACTACATTCAATATCTGGCATTTTTATTCAAAAAAATCGTAGGAAAAGCATAGACATAGAAAATAAGTATTGCAATTCATCATAAAAAACGATTTAAGTAAAACATAGAGTTAAGTAAAGCATGGTTAATTTTATCCAATCAACTAACCTCAATCTAACGTTACCACAAATTGATGGGCGGTGCGCTGCCGTTAGCAGCGAAACAAACTCTAAAACTTGTAATTTTATTAAGGTTAGACCGTTGCTTAATAATGCCTGTCATTGCCGAATTTTAAGACACTTGCTAAGTTAGAAAATGAAATATATGCGCTGTGATATATGTGGTGTATATGCTATAAACAGCCTACACATGTATAAATTACACAATGATTGAATGGAGTTTGGAAACGTTAGCTGCTTGTTATACTTATTGAAGAGCTGTAGTTTCATATGAGAATCGTTACTGATTATCTTCTTTAATCGATAATAAGTCAACCATTCACCCTGCATTAGTCTACTCCCCGTTGAACACAGAGTAAGCTACCAAAACATTATCATCACGTTTTGTGTTTTAGCGCCACCCTGCTTGAGCAGTATAGCCCCACTCAGCAGCGGCCTGCAGCTAGCTAAAGCCCGCCTTGCCTGCAAATGCCGCCTCGGCCTCGTCTGAGTTCGGTAGGGATTCGGCTCCCATGTCGATGTTTCCCGGTTCGCCCATCACGGCCATCGTGGTGACTTCGGCCTCCGACTCGGTATCCGAGCCGTTCCCCGGCGGTATGCCGATGGGCGGTTCATCCAACCCGAGTGCCTTCGTAGCCGAGTCCGCTTCGTCCATTCTTCCGCCGAACGACAAGAGCCGAATATAAACGAGCAGCCGCGGGATAGTGCGCGTTCCGAAGGCAGCCGAGCCTGGTACGAACCAGAGAAGAACAGCAAATAAGAAACTCGTTAACGATAATCGTCAAAATATCAACAAGACTTTATGCGAAATTAGCAGAAACGTCAGGCGAGCGAATCCGAACAGAGGACAGGCGCTCGACTGTTTGTTTTTCACGAAGGCTCAGGAAATAGATGCACCGGAGATTACCGAAAGAATACGAGCAGATCCGAAGCGACACCATCCAATGCACACAGAAATAGGAAGCCGAAAATCATTTTATAGACATGTGTTCAATTGTACATCAACTGACTCATATGTTTCTATTATTGACATTTATTTTCTGTTACATTTGAAAATTTAATTTTTATGTGCTGTAAAAACTCCAGAGCAAATAAATATATACTTTCCTGTTTTCATGTGAATGCACCATGGTGAAAAATGCCTGTATTAGTCTGAAACATTCACTGACAGAACATTTGTTTGAAAAATGTATTTGTTGAAATCAAATCTGTAGTGTAGTCTGTAGGAAACACTGTCACTAACCGCTAGGGTTTTCTTAAAAAGCAGCTGCTGATGCATGTGCAGGCATCAGATTCAGATTGCAAGTTCATGTATAAAATAAATTTGAGGTCATGTTCTCTGAGTTTTCTCAGACTGGTAAACTTGTTTAAGACACTGTACTTCTTTTGTTTTGTTTTGTTCATAGCTGTGTGTGATTTTATTATTGTATTATAATCGTAAGTAAGCACATTGTGAGCAATATACAATCCTGAGTCAAATTCCTCATATGTGTACACATACCTGGAAAATAAAGCTGATTCTGATTCTCCTATATTAAGTTTTCCTGGAGTGAAACAGTAGACTATTAATGTATTCATTTGGTTATCAAAACAAAATCTATACAACTGTATGATTATGACAATAAAAATATGCAGCTTTTTAATGAAAACTGTATTATAAAATACAAGTCATAAGTTGTTAGTACACCTGACATAATGCCCAGAAGCTAAATAAATCATGGAAAAAGGAGCGAGTATGCCCAACAAGTTCACACAATTAAAACCATTTATTGCACATGTATTAATTATCATTTTAAATGTCTGCTGTGGCTGATTAGCAGTCCTGACAGATGGAATGTAAACACATACGCATAAACATGTACACACATTTATCCCTCTTAAATCCCCTCTCTCTTTTTCGGCTAGATATGCTGTGTGAACACTGACAGACTGAACATGGAATAATAATAATAAAAAAAACCATTCCCAACATTTAATGTTAATTATGAGAAGGAAACATGTATAACCACAAACACATACTGAACTAAAACTGCTCATTAAACTGATGGTACTGAATATACAAACATTTAAAGGTTTTTTGTTGAAAAAATAGAAACATATGTTAAAGTATGAGAGTGTTTGCATTTCACAAGAGCTATCTGCTAACTAATACAAACGTTTGTTAACAAATTGTATTAAGATGTCCAAAAAAATTGATTGTCAGTTCTTAAACACTTGGCAACATCACCTGGATTGTTTCCTGCTCTCACCAGCAGATTGTCACCTACTGTGTCCCAATTCCACACTACACCCAAATTGGCAGAGATCAGATGCATATTATATATTAATTTAGTTTTTAGCTTAGTTTAATTTTTGAAAGGAAATAAAATATGTACGCAGACACTGACCAAACTTTGACCTTGGAATAACACTGCCAATTAAACATCACAAAGAAAAAGCACATACTTCCCCCCTTGACCTCTGTAGATGTCTCACCACCAACCTTGCACTTTAATTAGATTTTTTGCAGTTTTCTTCATTTTCTTCTTGCATTGGCGTGAGATAACGGTGTACATCAACAGCAGCACACTAAAAAAGTTTTTTAGTATGTAACCTTTTTTTATTAATTTTTTGTAATTTTGTCACATTTGCAATTTGAATTGTAGCTGCAACTTAAAAACGTGCTTTGTATTATTGTGTAGTCAGGAATTGAGACACAGCTACTCTGTAATGAACCATATGTTCTGGGGCAAGTTTATCTTGATTGATAGGTTTATCAGCCTATCACACTCAGCTGTGGCTGGTGCTGTCTCCCACCTGAGCTGCATTTAGTAGGAAGAGACAGAGACGGTACCATGTGGAAAAGCCCTGAAGTCCAGGCATGTTTTTGTACGACCACGCCTACTACCATTTCCACTTCTGAGCTGGTCGACAACCCCCAATCATCAAAATGTTTTCTGTCTGCTTCCTGTTCTCACTTTGGTGTGGAATAAAGAGTCTTCTTCTGTGCAGGAGAACCACAGAGTCGATTTAAACCTATCACATATGTGTCCACAGTCTCAGCTCCACATCAGGACCAGCTCCTGGCTGATCTGGTTTTTTCCTATCAGTGCTGAATCCTGGAGACCAGGTAGTAAAACAAGAAGAAGACTATGACCAGGCCCACAGAGACGTAGCAGAGGATGCGGCGGTTGTCTCTGCCAGATCGGACCATGGTGGAGAAACGCTTCACACTGCCAGTCAGCAGGCCCGTCGCACTCATGAAGTTTGAGTCCTGAACGGAAAGGAAGAGAGGCAGGAAAATATAATGAAGGGACTTTTATAAACTGTAACTTAAGAGAGATGCAGGTCTACAGTTGAGACAACCCATTATTTTACATCCCATTTTAGTTTGAACATACACCCTCTTCACATACAGAAAAAATGCATTCAAACCCAGAGTTGTTGTATGGATGTGTCTGAAGGTCAGTTCACACCAGCAGCCTTTCTTAAGCCTTTTTGATGACAGTCACTCACAAAACAGATGCGCTTCAATTTTATCAATACACACAGATTCTGAGAGACATATCACTACTCCTTTTTAAAGCTGACTCTCTCTCACATCTTTTTTTTTTCTCTTGCACTCTTGGTGAAGTGAATCTATGTTATGAATTTGGGCCCCCCCAGCGATACAGCACCTACTGTAAGAGCACAGTTTTGGATTGATGACAAAATATTTCACTAAGTCTATCTCACACTTTTCTGTAAGACAGCCCAAAGTAACATTGTAGAGGAGCCCTTATGGAGATAAAACAATGATCACTTTGTTGCCGCTCAAAAGCTTCCAAGAGGATTTAAAAGTGTACTTTTGAGAATGGGAGGGAAATAAAATCAGCCTTTCACAGACAGAAGAAATCCTCTTAAAATACAAAACCTAGAGGGGGTGGAACTTGCACTATCCAATTAAATTAAATCAGAAACTAGCTCTCTCTAAAACATGGCATGCAAATAAAAACAAAAGCTAATTATACTTTTCTATATTGCTTTGTATACCAGAAGCACTCACCATGCTGTCCAGGTACTCGTTCTGGTCATCAGCCTCTCTATCGATGTCGTATGCAAGCTGTCAGATTCAGAGACAGGACGGATGATCCAGTTAAAATGGCAGGTCTCAACATTATGTTTTTATTATTTTTTAGAAAAGGGATGATTTACGACATCAAATTTAATCATAGAGTCAAACTACAGACAAAAAAAAATAAACAAATGCAGATTTTCAGAACATCCAACAACCCAACCCAATATCACAAACGTTCCTGAATCCTGAACAGTCTGAAGAATCACTTCTGACTAAAAAATATTGACAAATGTATTAGAAATTATGAAACTGGTGTATGAAGAGAGTAATTCTTGGTTGTGACTCACAGATTTCAGTCTGGAGACTTTGGTGGCCAGGTTCTCAGCCAGCCGTTTGTTCTCAGCATCCAACATGTCGTCCACAGAGCCATGACCTGGAAAACACACAAACACATCGGATTTGAAATGAAACAGTGGTTAAAGTACTAACTTTGCAGAGCCAATTGTGTATGTGACGTAACTTTTTCTCTCAATGACTGGAGCTAATGTTACTGAAGCTAACGTCAACAAACTTACATGGGAAGATGGATTAAACACATCAGGCGAAATACATTCCTGCATGGAACATAGCTAAGTTACCAGTAGCAGATTACTTCTGCACAAATGGAGCCCAGGGCCCAGTTGTTCAAAAGTATTCTGATCATATTTTGACTATGGACTGGATCAAATCTTGAAAATGGGTTGTTCAAAAGAAAAAAAGGATTCTGAAATTGGATCAGATGACCTAATCCAATTATCAGTTAATTTTTGTAGGATTGGGATCCCTTTGATCGGATAAAAACTTTAATTTTTTTAAAAATCAGGTAATCCTGATTCCAACAGAAGGTAGATTCAAATTTCCATATAATAGAACATTTTTATCATGTAATAGCCTATACGCATATATTTTGCACTTGATTTGTTTAAACTTTACAGTGACAAAGTAGATGAAGTAGACATTACCTATAAGCCATTCAGAATGTTCAAATGTAATTTATCACAGTACATCAGTGGTTCTCAAACTTTTTCATGTCAAGGATCCCTACACTGACACAAATTAGACCAGGGACCCGCATTTGATAAGATTTTGTCCCATGATCATCCCATCTGATAGGATTTCGACTTTTAAATGTTTTATTCCAAAAGTGTATGAAATACATGACTAAAATAGTCATACGTTCGGTCACTATATAACTTATGGATGGACGTATTGAAAAGAAATGATTCCCTTTTTCCTGGGGTCCCCCTGGACACCCCTCAAAGACCCCTTGGGGTTCCCAGACCCTACTTTGAGAACCACTGATGTACATTAATTACAAAGGCATAATTATCAGAGGTGAACCATTCAAAAATAGTTTGTAACAACTGCATCCCTTATTGCAGGTCCAGTCAGTCCCTCATTCTGAGATCGCCTCCTAATAGCTAAAAGTTGCTCTCTAAACTCTGAATGATCTTTATTTTAACTACTGGACAATTAGACAGCATATGCTCAAAATATCCACTGTGTATCTGTGAATGATGTATATTTGTTTGTTTTCTTGTTGTTTGTCAGATGCAGGTTCTGACAGTTTGTCGTTTTGACCCCACACTGGCTGTTTTACCTGTTGGTCTTTATAACATTAAACGCCTATGCTGTGACAATAGTCACATTTAGAACTCTGGAAATCTGGATTTGGTAACCCTGACAAGTTTGTATCTGGATCAGGGTGATCCTACAGTCTATGGGGCGATCCAGAGCAAAAGTAAAATGGATTACGTGATCCTGCATAGCAAATCCATGAGCAAAATGGGATTTCCAAATCCCGATCATTCTGATCCAGATTAAATAATTTGAACAACTGGGCCCAGGTCCCTCTCCAACGGTCCGTCTTTAACTGCCCGGGGTTTCCCGAACTCTGCAGCAGGGTTTTACACTGTCGAAGTATTCGAGCCCATTTAGTTCCCTGCTAATCTATGATTACGGTTATAAACCAATGGGCATTTTTACAGATTTATTTAATAAGTAATAAATGTAGTTAAAGAGAGACAGTTAAACAGTCCACTAATCCAAAGGCACAACCTAATGTCAATGGTAAGTCAACTAATGTTAGCTGAACTTAATCTGTCATTATTGACATTACCATAGAGAAGCTAACGTTAACATTTTATGACAATCACGAAGTCTGTATGATCTAAACTAAACTTGAATTACAAAAAATTCGTCGAAATTAGGCTGAGGAAATGCATTAACGTTACATGTTGAGTGTGAAACTGTTAAATTTCTCCAATGCTACGTTAATGTTTATGTTAACGGATACTTGGCGTTAGCTAACATTAGGTTAATTTACGTTAATCCACCAATGTTCACAACCGAAGTAAGTTAAAATAATGATAACGTTAGTTAGTTAAACCATGTGTCGGCCGACTATTTGTTAACGTCTTAACGTTAGCTTTACAGTAATAAACAAGAATTCCTAGTGCAGTAGTCTATATTATTAGTTCTATATTATTTAATTAGAAGTATATAATTTACAGAGTAAATTAACGCTAAATGAGTGACAGATTATCACATTTCTACCTAACATTAAAGATCAGGCTCATTGTTAACTGTCAAATGCGGATTCTCAGTGGCCCCAGAGCGTTAGCGAACATTAACATTAACGTTAACGTTAGTTAAGTTACAGCCCCTCCGTTTTGGGGATTTTGATTTAGGTTAAGTTTTGGTTGTGTGTAACGTTAGAAGAATAACGTTAACGTTAGGGGTGCTGGTGGACTGTAAATTAAACACACAGTGTGCAACAGTCGCTGACCCGGACTAACTTACCGGTGATCTGATTTATGCTTCCTTGTCAAAAATGCTAACGTTACCTCAATGCAAATCGATAGCGTCTTAGTTAACCCTTCCCAATGCGCATGCAAAGAGGAGCACATCTGGCACCATAAATCGTCAGAACACCGGTCATGTTAACGTTTGTTCTAATCTCTCGAAACAAACCTTAACTTACAATAAGTTAAGCAAGCCAACTTTGTCACTCACCACCAAATGCGAGGGGCTCACTTGTAACGTTGATTTTAGTTGGTTATACACATATCTATTGCGGAAAAAAATAATAGAATTTTGTAGTATGAGTGAGTAAACATGTTCGATCATAGCAGTCAAGACAGCTACAAACTAAACAGCTAAACTCCTCAGCTATACTAGTTAGCCTGCTAGCTAATCTCAGGGCTTGTCTTCGGGTCTAAGTAAACTAAGGATCCGGACACTAGTTAAACACACAGCTAATCTGTCGTTTAGGTTATACACTCCATCACAACGGCTGTAACATTAGCTCTGTACTGTTGGAGACGACTAACTGTCAAAAACTTTAGAAGTGAGTACGTGTCCAAAAAAGCAATACCTCTATTCCAGTCCGCCATGTTGGTGAGTGACGTCAAGATCAGCTGTGTACAGGTTCGATAGATGCACGTGACAATCCCATAGGGGGAGTCGCCTAGTAGCCACGAAGCAATCAGTTGCAGTTTGTCTTCTTCTTCATTGTTGTTTAATGGCGGTTGGCATCCAACTTAAATGGTGCATCACCGCCACCTACTCTACAGGAGAGTTGACCACGACATAAAAAAACAATAACAAAACGAAAATGAATTATATCCTTTCTGCCAATCCCGTGTCCCTTGGAACCTAACTAAAGTCCACTTTCCCAGTAAGTCTGTAAGGGAGTTCCCTAGAAACCCTAACCTTCTTCTTATTTATCCTTTCCCTCACACTCAAAAATCACATATTCCACAGACTATCAATAGACTAGCAATAACAATAGATTAAAAATACTTTAACAAAATCCACACCTAACTTACCTCATATGTGCTTACCCAAAATATGTAAGTACTTATTGAACTCATAGTGTCCAATTCTTAGCCTTAACCTAATAACTTCCTGCCTTCCCATTTTCTTTCAGTGACTCTCCCTGTCCCAACCTTTTGTTGAATGTACTATAAATGCCTTCTATTCTTCTCTTCATCCTTGCCACCCTCGACCAGATTTGTGGCTGAGCTTCCATCCATCCATCCATCGTGACCGCTTATCCTGCGTACAGGGTCGCGGTGGGGCTGGAGCCTATCCCGGCTGACATTGGGCGAAAGGCTTGTGGCTGAGCTTCTGCTTTACTTATATAAATTGCTATTTCGACAGTTTCCCGTTTACTAGCTTGTATAGCCAATCTATCTACAATTTCATCTGACAAACCCATGAGGGAAGTTCTAGTACCTCATAAACTATGTCCTACTTTGATTTTGAGTTGAATGATTGCAAACTCTTTAGAACTGTACTAGAGTCTGAACTAATTGTAACCTTTGCTGGTTTAACTTATTCTACCAACTGCAGTGCCAACCAAACACCCACCAACACCACTGTAAATACTAATAAATTATCAGGCATTTTACAGGGCTTTCGAAGTATTAAAACAGAAAAGCAGGTGGATGTGTAGTTTGCACTTTGTTTTTTGAATCTCGGACTGGTAACTGCATCGGACAGATCATTACTGGTCCTGATACCCTTAACTTTTTCAAGACAATATTTTGTTTTGCTGTTGTTATTACAGCTTCCATCATTCAATCACAGAGTAACAATATAATGTGGTAGCGATAGAAGGTATCCTCCTACAGTAATAATGGTAAATGCGGGAGATAGGAGATAGTCTTGAAATTCTTTACTTGTGCGTACTGTATTTGACCACTGGGTGGCAGCAAACACAAACAGACACACTGTACAGACAGACTGGTGAGCTGATCCCAGGTTAACTTGCCCAGAGTGTTAACTAACTAGTTAGATAACTGAACCTATTTACCCAAAATAAATTTATCAAACATGTTTATTTCACAGACTTCAATATTCTGTTTGAGATTAATTTGTTTTTTTTTAAAACTGTAGCAATCTCTGTTTTCATCACCATCAGATCCGATTTGTAAGATGCAGTTTGCACTTGAAAAAAATGTGTCAGAAATTTGTTTCAGTCATAATTTTGTGGCAGCATGAATCCAGTGCTTTGATAGGCTGGTGGATGTGTGTGGGGGTGTGGTCAATCCTTGACTGATCTGTCCACTGAGGCCTTAAACTTCTTCTGTGCTAGTCATATTTAGAGTGTGGGGTCAAAGGTCAATCTTGCTCAGTGTGAAGACACTATCATGCAAACGTGAAACTGTGATATCACCGTGTGTGTGTATGTGTGTGAGTTAATCCTCCTGTGTGTCTATGTGCTGTAATCCACCTGTTTGTGTGTGTGTGTGCGTCACGTGTGTGTGTACCACCTGACGTCAGCCTGCTTCACTGCTTCTCAGAAGGTGGGGGGAAGGGAAGTGTGTGTGAGTTTTGTGTGTGTCTGTGAGAAAACAAAATAACATTAGTGAATAACAACTAATGCAGTCAAAGCACAGAGAAGAGAATAGGTTACAGTTAGCGGGTTGTTAGGATGTTGATTCTTGCGTCCTTAGTTGTACACTCTGACTCCCTTGTCTTTTAAGTCAGTTTACAGCTGATGTGTTCCTCTCAGCAGGAGTGGCTGCAGCAGCAGGTTTACACCTGGTGTGTGTAGACCCGGTCTGTGATTCTGTGTAGACCTGGTGTTTGAGACCTGGTCTGTGTAGACCTGGTCTTTATAGACTTGGTGCGTCCCTCTCTGCAGGAGGAGCTGCAGCAGTAGTCTCTCTGCCACTCACTGAAGCCACAGATTGTCTAATTAGATTAAGCGAGGCTTTCCTCAGATAATCATTTAGCCAGCTCCTGTTTTTTCCTCCGATGGAGCGCCGCTTGTGACTGTGAGCTTGCTGAAGGTCAAACTAAATTTCTGAACAACAGGCTGGTTTTGGGAGTAAATTGCGGTCTTGGGTTAGGTCTGCAGACTGCCGGCTGAGGAGCTGGGTTATGGGCTGTTTCTGGAGCTGTGAGACTGACGCTGCACAGAGTAATCTGACTGCCACTAATACCTGCTGCTGCTAACAGGAGGCGATGGGGGAAGTTTTTGTAAGTAAAGCCTTTCTTCTCCTCGGGGCTGCAGTAATGAAATTATGTTTGACAAGAAATGACTGTCTCTGAATAGTGTTCTTTTTTAAAAGTCTGAACGTGTTTGTTCAGTGTAGTGGGCTGGCTGCTGAGTTTATTCATCTCTTTCAATCTGCTATAGCTTGTGTAGTTTAGTGTACTGTGATGGTTCATTCATTAGTAACTGATCAACATCTTTAGATCAACATGATGTAAAGATTTGCAATTCCTCTCTGTTTCCTGTTTTAAACTGAATCTCTTTGTGTTTTCGGACTGTTGGTTGCCATCACTAACGTAGATCGAGTTTTGTACAGAGCAGCAAAGCTTTATCCACCAATTTGGCTATCATGACTTCTGTTCAGCATGCTCACCTCTGAGTTTTCTTTCTCTCCATCAGCCTTAAACAGGCTGCTTCTGTGTTGCTCAGATTAAGCCTCGGCTGACTGATTGACACAGATTACAGCTGAAGGCACAGAGGTCACAACCTGTGAAGAACAAATATAAAGGCTTTCTGTTCACCCACCAGCAGCCACAAACACAATACTCTACACCACATACAGATATCTATTCAGACTCTGTTCAAAGTGAATCAGTCAAAATGTAATTTTTTGTTAACTGCAAAAGGAGAACAGAGCAGTCTGCTAGATGGAGGTTTGATCAGGTCTATAAGGTCATGGTTATTAAATGTTTATATTTTTTCTAATGACACTGATTCAATTTTTTAAAATAGCGCCTATTCGTAAAAAAGTTATCTCATTGCACTTCATATAGAGTAGGGTCATGCAACAATTGTAATGTTTGACACTGGAATACAGAGGCTTGTTGCTCTGAACATCACTTTTCTGATTATTTCATTTGTAATCCATTTGATGTATATCAATATTGACAAAATATTGTATAGGTTCCACTATATTGCCTAGCCACGACTGTGGCCAGTTTTTTATAAATACCGGTACACAGGTGTTAAACAGGTGTAATCCCACCCCACAAACATTTTCACTAACCACCAAAAGAAATAGTTTTCTGATTAACATTCTTGTTTAAATTGAATCTTTCTTTATGATGATCTACCTGCTATTTCAAATCCTCCACAAATTCAGGAATATAATTCTGGTAGAGAAGTACCCCCCCACCCCACCCCCAAAACAATAAATTAAAAAAACAGAATTTGTGGACGAATTTATAATTGTATGTAGTTATAGTGAAAAATCCGACAATCCCTAAATTTTAAGTACAGTCATGCCCTTTGTGTATTAATATTTCCCCCTAGAGTTACTTACTTTTCCCATGAGATCTCTGAAATGACCTTATCAATTTATCCCCCTACAGTCACAGAGTCCCCATCAGGAGAGATCTGGACCTCAGGCTGACCACTGAGTCTGTGTTTTTCGGGAAGACCTGTGTCGAGTCCCACAGGAGACATGGCCACCAACTCTTTTCGTGGGTCGAAACATGGCCGACGTGGCGAGGCCAACCACGAGGTGGACTTCAGCTGCTCTCTGCAGGAGCTGCGCTCCCTTATGGAGTTAAGAGGAGCAGAGTCATTGACCAGGATCCAGCAGAGTTACGGAGACGTAAACGGTCTGTGTGCCAGACTTAGGACATCACCTGTGGAAGGTAAATATGTTCAACAGGCTGATGGCCAGCTGGAGCATCACAGAACCAGAAAAGTTCAACCACAGGCAGTGTTATGTTCCACTCGAAATACAGTTTGGTGTTTTCATTCAGAGCCACTGTGGTATGTAATGATGTTTTAGGCCCCTTCACCAGTGACTCACAACCCTTTCCTCTGGCATGGACACCATTAAATCAATGGAGGGCGTATTAGGTTTAGTCTGGCTTGAGGGACTTTTGACTGTGTAATGGCCAAAGTCAACTGTGACCTGCAGTCTCTGATGCTCTCTGTCAGCTTCAGGACAATATGAGACAAACACAGCATGTTCCAGTCTATAAATACTGCATTTGAATGAGGAAACATTCAAATGGAGCGTTCACAGCAGCGAGGGCAATATATGATTTATGTTGTTGTTTTTTAAGGGAGGTTTATTAATTTGAAGGGGTCTAAAGTTTGACAAAAGGCTTTAAAGATGTCAGAAGGAAGTCATTTAGCACTTTGTTAGGATTGTACAACATCAACATTAAGCTGAGAAGAAGCTTTTCAGGATGTTGAGAAAATCACAGCAGATCGGCTATCAGCCAGATATCACAGATCACAGTAAATACAGTGTCAATGTCATTTTACAATACAGTGTTTCTGCTATCAGTTACATTCATTTCATCGCAGTGGGCTGCACTATGTAAGGCAATGGGAGGCCTTTACTATGAAACCAGACAAGATGAGACTAACATTTACATTTAGCTAACATTACCTAAAGTTGACTGAATATTATTTTCCTACTTAGGTTTACACATTTCCATCAAATAAAAACAAACATTTAGAAACTGAAGTAAAGACCACACAAGTTTCACCTAATGAGGTAGTGATACTATGCAGATCTTAAATTTGGGAAAAGGCTCAGTAGGTTCAAGCGGTAGATACCCTTGAGTTTGAGTAACAAAATCTGTATTAAGATTTTTTTTAAAAAAGGTCAGATTGGTGCATACCTAAATTTAACCAAAATCTGTGGCAAGTAAATTTTACAAAAGGGCTGGATGAAGTGGAATAAAATTGGAGGATGTAGTCATTAATAAGTTTACTCTCAGCTGTAAAACTGAGATCACTAAAATCATGACGACAAATGGAAAAAAGCTTCTTCAAATCACCAAAGTGACAGTGAAATGACTTTGACTACAAACAGACATAGTTTTGAGATGATCCAGCTCCTCATACTCATACGAGGCTGCCGGGCAGGACAAAAAAAAAAAAAAAAAAAGTAAAAAATACCGACAACCCACTTTGTGCTACCTCATTTGAATGAACCTCCCACCCGTTTCTGTTTCTCCTCCTCTCCTCTGAATTTCGGTGTACCAAAAATACTGAAACTTCGGAGCTACATGCGCTGGTTGTTGCAACGCAATGAAAATATGGCCCTAAATATTGTAATAAACTGAACCAATGTGCTGCTGTCATTTATAGACCAGCATGAAATGATGTCCTGCGATTCAAGCCGGCTGCAAACTTTGTTGCGTCATTCTTTAATTATTTTCTCGTCACCTGACCAATAACAGTAAACGATCTTGAAAAAGCAAGCACAGTAACAATAGTTAATGTTGTTGACGTAGTGGTGCTCATTGTGTCTGATGGGCTTGTAAAGCTTTTCTACATGTTGATCTCAGTGACCTCTACTGAACCCCGGAGGCCGGGGGCTGGGCATCAGGGGTCAGTGTGTCCTGTGCTCTAATGCAGAGGATGACCAGAGGAGTTTTGTGTTTTACTTTAAATGCTAAACTTAGACTCCACAACCCTGCTGTGACTGCAGGTTTAGACACAGGACTGCTCTTTTAATTCACATCCTTTTGTTTGTAGGTTTTAGCAGTTTTCTTACAAACCAGAAGTTGATAATTTTTCTAATTAATTTTTAGATTGATTGCCATCCATCTATGAACATATTGGTTTCAGTTCATTTATAAAAGCCTACATACAGAGATAAATCCTTTACAGTCAAGATTATCCAAACTATTGTTTTGGTAGTTCTGCTATGATGTTGTGTTTCCATGGTCTGTCTCACTGACCTGCAGACAGTGTGTCTAAATGGACTCTATATGTCTTGGTGGACTCAGTGTGTCTAATACGTCTGCCCTTTGACATTTTCCTCTTCATTATTAATTCATTTAGTCTGTCCATCTTGCACGCGCTCAGTAAACACCTTCCGCGTTTTGACTCCTGCTGACAAAGAGAGGTAAAATGTCAGCAACAGCTTGAAATCAGTGGAAAATCCATCACACTGCTTTCCTCCTCTGTGTGTGGCTGTGGTAACAGCTGGGGGGCAGATCTGTTAACTTTCAGTGTAATCCTGCATGCTCAGTCCTCTGCTCACGGGGTTTAATTTTCAGACAACATGAATTGAAGTGCTGGGCTACAAACCTGTTCAGACGGACTGAGTCATTGGGCAGCAGCTGCAGAGTGTCCAATGGGATCTGAGCATGTCCTAACATGTTGCCTTACTCCACTGTGAGGAAACCAGTCTGCTCCCTGCTCTCACACAACTCCACTCTACTGCACAGAGACATAAACACTTTGTGTCTCTCTGCAGTAGTCATTTGTGTCTTGTGTCACAAGACACAAATGTCTTGTGTCATTTCAAAAAAATCAAGCTTGATTGATTTAAATTTACAATTTGTTCAAATTAATTTTGATGCAACCTATGTAGCTTAATCCTTAAATACACTGTAGCCTAAACCATGTTGCATTCAGTGTCTCAGGGGTTCAGGGTGAGACTCTCTAGGCACCTCACGACTTGATTCAATTATGATTCAGAGGGCTGCGATATGGTTATAAAACTGTTATTGATGCATCTTGATGATTCATTTTTTCTATACAGGATTTCTGGATAGTTACTAAGCATTATAAAGAAACATCTTCTAATTAGCTTAGAAAGACTACTGTGCATCCCTAATTTACTTCCTTTACCTCTGCTCTATGGTAACCACCTTTATTTCTTTAACAACCAGTTGTCAGACTTCTCTGAAAACCAAAATATAAATATCAGGATGTACATTATGTGTACAGGACAGAGCTTTACACCCGTTTAGTATAAGCTTTTACCTGATGTTCTCAAACATGGACAGTAGGTACATCAAAGCCAATAAATGTGCGGTACAGGGAAGATGATAGATAGCTCTAATCGCCTTCACTTTACCAGCAGTTGGTGAAACGACAGACTTTTAGTAACGGACACTACGCTGCACGTTTACAACCAAAGACAAACTTAAATATTGTCCTCCGCTAACTTTCACTGTCATGTCCTGCCGCTTGCTCGCTCTCTCTCTCTCTCTCTCTCCCTCTCAAATGCTTGGCCACACACACACATAGGATATGCAGGGAACTAGCAAGCTTTGAGTGTTACCGTGCTTGTGAAAATTCTTACTTGTGCATTAATATTAACGATAGTGGGACATTTAAGTAGGGTGGTTATTCATTTCGTGGAAGTGTCTCCGTGTCAAAGGCAGCCCTGGAAAAACATCTGGAAAAGTCCTGCATGGACAACTGGCGCAGTGAAGAGATCACCCTCCCACCTGATATGCCACCAGTCCACCCACCGGAACAACAACAAGACATTAGTCCACTGAGATGGAGTTAAGTGGAGAAAATTGCCCATCAAGCAAGAGCCTCTTCAGCTCCAGGTCCCAAAGGAGTTCCATACAGGCTCTACAAATATGCACCAGACGTCCTGCATTTCCTGTGGAGAAGCATGAGTGTCGTATAGTGCAAGCAGGAGATGCCAACATCCTGGCAGAGAGCCGGAAGAATCTTGATCTTAAAGGAGAAGGACTCTTCAGAAATTGGGCAATTCTGACAGATCAGCCTTCTAAATGTAGAGGGTAAAATCTTTAGTGGCACACAGGCTGTCAGGTTGCCTGGAACATACCAGCACCATCTGGCATCAGATCCAGGTCGCCAAGAAAGAAGGAATTGTTGGTCACAGGCGGGTCGGTTGTGGGCTCCTCTCTGCTTGGGCCTTCTGGTAACTCCACCAAGTGGCTGTTGCTTTGTACCGTGCAACTGTTCAGACTGCGACTCAGTCATGTGCCACACTATCTGGGATAGCAGCAGCAGCCTCAGCACACCCGCACACTGCACACAGGGACAAGCAGAAAACTCACTGAGCCTAGTGTGTGGCTGGTTAAATGAGATGCAGATTGGAGGTCACGCCCAAGCACACCTGTCGGCCATCAGCCCATCCCTGTGCAATCAACCCATGTGAAAACCTTACTCTAGGTGCTCACCCATCTAACATCTGTCAGTTCTAACAATATTCACAGCTAATCTTTGTTGTAAAAAAATAAAAATCTGTATTTAAATTGAGTAAAAAACAATGTCATACTAAATGAAAATATATTGCTTATGTTCTAGCTCAGGGGTCAGCAAATAAGTCTGACATCAGGCCAAATTTTTTTCAAGCCATTATTTGGCTTTTTAAATTGTTTAATTAATAATTATTTAAAACCCTTGGATTTTCATGTGCACGTTTAGCTCAGTCAGTAGGGTGTGGACTCCTGTTAGAAGATCGATCCCAAAATCTTGCAGACTTCTTTTTTTTCTCCCTTGTTAAACATATTGACACTTTTTCACATGCTGCAATAAAGAATGTGCCCGCAGTGCGTGTGTGTCCCAGCGTTTGATCGCCATCATAAACCTATCAACACTAATTTTCATTTACCTGAGGAAATTCAAGGGAATCCAATCACAGGTTTACAGATGGCTTTTTTCAGAGGTGTGTCAAGTAAACCAGAGACTCTTTTGAATGTCCTTCAGAACTTTTCAAAGTAAAAGCTCTCAATGAACTCAACATAAAGTATTGCTTCCAAAAATATGCTTTTATTTTGGATGCATAATCACTTAAGAGGAAGTGATTATGTGAGTAACTGTTGCTGTCATGACTGTGATCTATTTCAGCACCAGCAACTATCAATTTATTCATTTTTTATTTTTCTGCTATTAAAGCAATCTGGCCAGATATTATTACTGGCCACGCGTGCCCTATTGCCAACCACTGTTCTAGCTCTTTATTGAAAAAGCTGGCAGATAGAAGCATTCTACGTGTCTTCTTCATCATTTCAGACAGATTTCCCCAAAATATGTGACAGATTTGGTGTTTTTGGAAGCTCTGCAATCTCCTCTATAATTAAAATAAACTTTTGTGAGTGTGATCAAAGTTTGGACAAACAATATGAGTTTGTAAAAATGGAGTCACTGGAAGGTCTTTGGGGTTAAATAAGGTTCAGTATAATCAAATTATTTAATTTTATTATTTTATCCTGCAGGTGTGAGGCTAATAACTATATGACATATATTTGTCAATAATTAAAAAATGTTAATACTCATGACTTATAACTTTATACTTGTTCTTCAGAGTATAAGACATGTGAAGAGGTTAGAATTAAGTATTATCTTGATCAATAGATGTTAGAAGTTTAATGTTTAAGATAGGATCACACAAGGACATTCCTCTGATGTTGCCTTTGTGTCTCATACTGCAGGCTTAGATGGATCTCTGGAGGACATCGACAGAAGGAAACAGGTGTTTGGACAGAACCTCATCCCTCCTAAAAAGCCAAAAACCTTTGTGCAGTTAGTGTGGGAAGCCCTCCAAGATGTCACGCTCATCATCCTGGAGGTGGCAGCCATCATTTCACTAGGCCTTTCTTTCTACCACCCGCCCAGTGCTGAGAGACAGAGTGAGTCATTTTTTTTTAATTTTAAAAATTCACTGTTTGTTCAAATGAAACATTTAAATCTTCAGGTTAGTCTCTTTCTGTAACTTTTCATGACAAGCCTGTGTGAAACCAGGCGTCGCAAAGATGAGTTTGTTTCAATATTATGTAGCTGCAATACCGGAGGCTGCAGTTTCAGGACCCCCGCAATCCTGGGACCACAGTTCTAGGACCGTAGTTTTCCTGTGACAGCGTCATCTAGTGGATTAGTGGTGGAAATGCACAGCAACACGAAGGAGGTTAACCCTGTCTGCTAGCACGGCCGATGTGCGCAGCTGTAGGGTTAACCGGTCGACATGCATATAATCAATAACTTAAGGTTAGGGCGCACACTCTGTGGTGGTTGTGGTAAGGGTATTTGGCTTCGAGGGCTGTCAAGAGTAACATAGGTAGCTGCCAGCCAACTAACTGGCAATATCAAAGTAAACAAGGGTCCTAGAAATGCAGTGACATTTAGTTTTAAGACATTTAGTTGTTCGCTGACAAAGTTGTCAGCCCCGATAAAATGACAGTTAACTTGAATGACAGATGCACCTAGCTAAGTTAGCTAGCTCCACACATGGCCGTTAGCTCCACCATCTCTTCCACATATGGCTACTTCCGGGCACTTCCTGGTTGCAAAGAGTCAACATGGCGGCGTCCTATCGGCCAAACTGGAGGCTTCAAAACAGCAGTCCACAAACCAACGGGTGGCGTCACAATGCCTACGTCCACTTCTTTTATACAGTCTATGGCTTCAGTCCATGATGGTGTCTGGGACTCAGTGTACTCCCTGTGACACTTTCTGTCACATGAAAATCATGCTCATATAGTTATCAAGAGACATGTATTCATTTTGAAATGTAGAAATATTACAGGTCCTTTCTGTCAATACTTTTTACCTAGATTATGAGAAAGTTATATCTTATCTTATCTTAAATACTATAGAATCCATGGCGTCTGCTTAGTTACACTGTTACAGTTACACAGACTTTCTTTCACACTCTCTTTTTCCTGTGAGTCAGTTATATGACGTGTAAATGTTGGTATCATTGAATTAGATTCCACCTCTCTGGTAGGAAGGTCATTTCATCAAAGCCGGGCTGCAAATAACTCTGGTTGGGAGGAGAGTTAAGGAGGAGAATCAGCTCACGTGCTTTGACCCATTCGGATTCGGGTTTGGTCCGTGTCACTGTGTTGGTCTGAATGGGGTATTAGCCAGATAGGCCAGATACTGTATATCCAGCCATATGCAGGACAGGGTACCAAATTAACAAAGTGCCACTTTTTTTGTAATTCTGTTTCTGAAAAGACAGTGCTTAACTGGATCCTCCTTAAAAAACAGATTTTCAGTAGGGAACCACTGGGCCTGGCTAGGGTGGGTAAAGAAGCAGCAGAAAACGTTGACGCACATTCAGAAAACTCCAGCCTGTGTTGTCTCGCTTCAGACTGTGGCAGAGCGGCTGGTGGTGTGGAGGATGAAGGTGAGGCAGAGGCTGGATGGATCGAAGGCGCTGCCATATTGCTGTCAGTGGTGTGCGTGGTCCTGGTGACGGCCTTCAACGACTGGAGCAAAGAGAAACAGTTCCGCGGCCTCCAGAGCCGCATCGAGCAGGAGCAGAAGTTCACTGTGATCCGAGGAGGGCAGATGCTGCAGATCAAAGTATCCGAGATCGTCGTTGGAGACATTGCACAAGTCAAATACGGTGAGAGAACCAGAAGCATGCACTTACCTATAGCAGAGCTTACCATTGGTTGTGTCATAATGATGATGATTAGAGCTGGATATCAATTTCTGATACTGACTGAAATGTGTTTGTAGCACAGGATAAAAAATTGTCAGATACTGAAATTTGACATCAAATGTCTCGCCAGTTACAGAATTTTGTTTTATTGAATTCTGAGTTAAATCATAATTTTTTACAAACACATTTATTTTAATTTATCAAAGTAATTTATTGTGTTGATATCAGTGCTGCAGTTCTGGTCCCAGAGCAGTGGAATGAACTTTGCACGGAAATCGTGACGGCAGAGTCACTTCCCATCTTCCACTGCAGGCTGGAAGACATCTTTTCACAAGCAACCTTCCTGATGTTTGATGTTGTTTGTTTGCCATCATAATATAAAGGAAGTGAATCAAATGTAATTTATGGACCTCAAAGAATCCTCAGCAGTGATTGTTTCCAGAGACAGCGGCTGTCTTTCTTCCGGATTACCTAAGGCCCACTCTCAGCAGATCATCAGTCATAACCCTAACTGTCTTCTATGGATCATTAAATATTAACATGTGAACACTGGAATGCACAGTCTGTAATATTCCTGTAGATAGCGATATTGTGTCTTTAGTGGGCAACAGTTTACAGTTTAGTGCCTGAGGTTAAAAACGACAGGAGACTGTTGATGTTTTCTAATGATAATGAGCCAATTTCTCTAATCAATAGAAAATTTTTCACTGCTGCATCAGTTACTTTCTTTTCATTGTCAATATAACAGACAAATGATTTAATGATGATGCAACATAATGTTCTGATGAGGGTGAGCTATTGACATTGTACCTGTGTTTGTTGGTGTCCCAGGTGACCTCCTCCCCGCTGATGGCGTCCTGATTCAGGGCAACGATCTGAAGATTGATGAGAGCTCTCTGACCGGAGAGTCGGATCATGTCAAGAAGACTCTCGACAAAGACCCCATGTTGCTGTCAGGTGAGTCCCGCTACTCCTTTCACATGAAATTACAACAAGTTTAACGTGACCTGAGCTGTCATTGTCAGCTCTTACCAGCCAATTTCTGCTGCTGATTTTCCACTGTTAAATTCGATCATCTCTAGGTTTCACACTTTGACACTAAACCTACACTCAAATAATACAACTACAAAGAAATAATTGTTGATTCAGTGTGGAAACCCCCCCAACAATTTCTTAATTTTAATTTCAGGTAGACTCAACACATTAACAGCAAAATGATGATTTAAAATATATAATTTTGGGAGGCTTCCTGTTGGAGTAGAACTCTAACGCATGTTGTATGTTCTACACAGAAAATCAAAGGGTGTTCGGACCTGGTGTTTTCCTATTGAAATCTGAAAAATAACAGTCTGCAGTAGGCGTGGGCTACTATGACATTTGACGTTAAGATAACTTTAAGCAACTAATATCACTGTTTCACTGTTTTGCAGTATTGCGATTACAGCTCTAAAATGATTACAGCTCTAATTTATAAATGTCTGGGTAAAAAATACCACCTTTTTCTAAACACAGCATATTTTATTTTTAAGCAACCACACATGCCACTGCTACTAAGAAGACTTCTCACTGACTCCTACTATAATGTCAGTTTTATTTAATTAGCCCACAGATTTCATAATTTGGCCTCAAAGGGCTTTATAGTCTGTACAGCAAACAACACCCACTCTTACTTACTGTGCATTCAGACCATACGTGAAATTTAATCCTTGCAACACTTTATTGCTGAACAACTGCAAAGTTTTCACACACATCTTGTGAATAAACTTGTGATTACTACAGTTGTATGAACCAAAAGTAAACATTTTCTTTGATTTAATTGCAATAAACTGATCAAACTGATGCCGAAATAACTATAATATGATGCAGATTTGTTAAACATAGGAATTCATGCTTTGTCAGGTCTGTCAGCAAGACCGCAGGAAAAAGACTTCTAAAATGTTTATTTCTGAATGGAGTTTGGGTCAATCAGGGCTGTGTTATGCTAAGTTGTTCACAGTAAAGTACAACGATAGCTGGAATAAAGTTACAGACACATCTTTTCTTAACTTACTCCCCCCGAGAAAACAGCATAGTTGTCAGAGCAAAATCCAGTCCAACTAATCCAGTCCAGGTGTTTATTTGTCCAAAAGCTGCAGTGCTGGTCCTGGGTCATTAGCTTTTTTCCACAGGTTAGTAGCTTTCCGTCGGCCAGTGCCGTTGTAGTTCTCTGCTCTGCCTGGGGCGAGTTCAGCATCTACAAAACACAGTAAAAGGTTTTTTTCAACAGAAACAGTGGTGCTTTGAACGCAAGCGCACTACATTTTCCTGCCCTTTTAACACCATTGTGTTAACAAACTTGTCGCAGCTGATTGGGTAACACCTAGTGACACCCCATCAAACAGAAGAAAACATACCTCGAAGCCCATTGCGGAACGTTGCGGAACGTTGAACAACGTTGCAAGGAAACAAGTTGTTCAATCCGAAAGCGTTGGAAACCGGTGCAAACATTTTGAGATTGAACTTGCCCCTCTACACAACGCCGTGAAGCCGTCAGTAATATCTGGATAATCTCAATGCTGATAGGCTATCGCGACTCAGCGTCATGCAACCCCCTGCAGGAACTCTCGGCTCTCTGCGTCTTTGCATTAACTTTGTATGTAAATGCACCACCCTCAACACTCACTTTGCTGTTGGTGTGAAAGCACCATTAGAGCCGTGAAAGAAAATTTAGGTAGAGCACAGAAAAGGGTAGATGCAACAGATGTAGTACAGAATTGACAGAAATAATACTGGTAAAAGCCCTCGGCCTCTCTCCCTCTCTTAGGTACCCATGTGATGGAGGGCTCTGGCAAGATGTTGGTCACTGCAGTAGGTGTGAACTCTCAGACTGGAATCATCTTCGCACTGCTTGGTGCTACTGGGGACGATGACGGTGATGGTGAGGAGAAGGCTGAGAAACAGAAAAAGAAGAAAGACATTGAAAAGAAGATAGAGGAGCGGAAGAAGAAAGTGAAGAAAGACAAGAAAAGTAAGTTAAGCGTATAAGCGGGGCTGTTTCATTTCAGCTGGTATCGAAGAATAGAGTTTAGATTCACTCCAATACACCTGTGTGCGACAGTTAAAGGGAAAATTCTGAAGGTCAGTCCACGATAACGGTTTGGCAGTGTTTGATTTCTGACACTGATTCCTCCCACAGAGTAGGAGTAAAATGGATTGCATTTATCAAAGCGCTTTACAATTTCGCCCCATGTAAGGCACCAGCCTATTCATTGGGGGCAATTGGGGTGTGTTGCTGAAGACCACTTTGACATGTGAAAAGAAGAACCTGGGGATCAAACCTCAAATCGGTCTACCTGTTGAGCCACAGTCGCCACACAAATGTACTGCTCCTCTGCTGTTTTAATGGTAGTCACATGTAGGAAGATACCCACTAATGTTGTAAAAGGAAAACAAAGTCAAGGGACCAGCAAAGTTCATTCACCATCCTTTAATAGATGTCTTTGATCTCACCGTCGTACCAAAATTTCTTTTTATGTATTTGTTTATAAAAGATTTATGCTTTAATTGATGTTTCTTTCCACATGCATTACTAACAAATGGCTGTTGCATGTTTTCCCTTTTCAGGTAAAAAAGATGACAAAGGCAAGAAAGGTGAGCAGCACATCAGTGCCTCAGTACTGTGAGTTTCCTTATTTCATGTAGGGCTGTCCCCAACTAAGGATTCACTGACGACCTAGGGTTAGGATTACAATTTTGGATTTATTCAAGCAATTTAAAAACATTTATTGAAAGTTTTTTTTTCCTTTTACATGTTTATTTACAGCATTAAATGTTGACATGTGTATTGTAATAGACAGTATATATACTTATTGTCAGAAAACTGGTAGTTCTATACAAAATCAGATGTTGAGCACCCGGTTTTCGGCAAAATGGCACGGTCCTTGTTTCACTGCGAACTGTGACATTGACAGTTGAATCAGACTCATTGAAGCATCGAATCTTCGATTATAATATCACAGAGTGGATGTGAATGTTGTGTTGAACAGCAGCAGCTTCAGTTACCTGAGTCAAGCTGGTTCTTTCAGAGCTGGTCACTGTGGCCTCTGGTTCCTGGTTTGTGGAGATTCGGAGCAGTAAATTGCTTTTAAAATTTGTGAATAAATCCAAAATTGTAACAGGTGGATGGCAGGCAAGCAGAGCAGAGAGAAAAGGGTCAACAATAAGCCTCAGTTTAGCGTAAATGTACAGCGTAAGTTACAGTGACTAATGAATAGAGACTGCAGCTTCTCAAGATTAAAGCAGAGCTACAGTGTGTACAGTGGAATTGCTATAGAGAGTAAAGGTTGTATTGGTGCATCCCTACATGTTAGCCAGACACATGGAATTTTAGTCTGTAGCTGTTAACTGTGTCTCTAAATTTAGTTTTGATAATTTTTCAGGTTTCAAGTACATTTTGAATATGTGGTCAAAATAATGCCTACTTCAAAATTTGCTTCAACCGTTCCAGTTAATAGTGTTCACATAGAGCTACTGATGTCAACCAGAAATCTGTTGCAAATTGAAATATAGTGTGCTCCTAAAGCTAGTAATGAATATACATGACCATCTCATGTAATATTATCCCAAACAACCCAGTTAAATAATCCTGATTAATTTTGGATGTCTGAAGGTGTGACTGTATGTACAGTTAACTGCTTGATGAGGAAACCTTTGTTTGGGTGAGATTGTTACAGCGAACATTTTACAGCGTAATCTTCATACAGGACATTTCTGTTGTAAAATGGATCATTTGGAGTTCATTTCTTTTTTAGTTTTGTAAATCTGTACGTCATAATTTGCTGTTGCTTTCTAGTGTCTTGTAAGCCAAAATGCGCTGGGCACAATGTGATGCAGAAGACTTAAATCAACTAATAACAAGACTAGGTCCAAACCTAGTTTATGGCTGGACTGTTAGTCAGTGGTAGTGTGTATAATGTGAATTCCTGGATAGTAAATGGTAATCTGCAATTTTCTGCTGTGGTCTCAGTAATATTTGTTCTGAAAGTGTACTATAGTAGAATATCTCATGGCATGGTTAAGCTATGTTTGAGACAAATCATTTAATAACTGCTGTTTTTGATTGTGATAAGCTAAACTTATACACAGGTTGAGACCAAGGTGGGGCCCACGTAAAAAGTGGGTATGAGACTGATATTCTTTATTGCAGTGCAAGCGAGGAATGAATCCACTGCCGATATCCTCAGAGGGCTACACATACTCATAGAATCTGGAGTTACATACTGTAACTATAGAGAGCTCCAGCAAAGGTGGAAACACTGATTTAGTCACTCAGTAAGTCACAGACTTGTGCGTTTTGTTGCAGTCCAGCCCAAAAAAATCTATGTAGGTTTAAAAGACATGCTTTTAATCAGACTGAGCAAAGATCCTGTAGGAGATCACTGGTCTGAGGTGGAATTCAGGTTCTGAAGTCGGTCACCTGGTTCCCCTTGGGTCTGCTCATATGTCCTGGTCTCCGGCAGGCCCTCCTGGTTTCTTGTAGTCCATGTGGTTTCACATGGTGCAATGTATGTCCCTGTGCTCCTGACTCTGTTGATGGTGATTAGGACCAAGCAGATTATCTTTAAGCTCGGCAGCTGCTTTCTTCTCCTGCCTGCTGCTGCTGCCTGCCTGTCCACTAATAACCTCATTACTGAGCTGGGATCAGCACATTCACACACACAAACACACTCACACACACACACACACACACAGAAATACACACACCTGCAGATACCCTCACTCTTTGTCACAGAGCTAGGGTCAGTTGATATGATTGGTTATGCTGAAGCTAGCTAGTCAACAAAGCTAGATAGAAGCAGAACACAGAACAGTAACGTTACAGATGCCCGAGTGTCTCGTCTAGTAAGTTTTGCTAACAGATACACTAGATTTATAGCTGAACGCAAGTGACTGACCAATATTATGTAAGTTCTCTGCCATAAAATAACAGTTTGTGAACAGTGGTGCTGAGCCAGAGCCGGGCGAACAGGCAACACAACCAATCTGTCTTGAATCCTTTCACCTCTTTTAGCTCACGCCATCTGGTCTCTTGCTCTTCTCTCTTTCACGCTTCCTCCAGCTATATTTTCTTCAGTGTCTTCGCAACTGTTGCAGTGATAGCCATACTGGATATCCAGAGCTAGCCTCTTCCAAGGAATTTACAATGTACATTATATACTTTAGGTCTACTTGCTGAAGAGTTTTCTTGCTGAAGAGTCGTGTTTGTGCCGTAAATCATTCCATTTCAATTCTAGTCGTTGATTCTATGATTCTAGTCGTCCTACCTTACTGATTTTTTGATCATCTGTTGGGTTTCTGTCAATGAGACTCAGCTCTTCCTTCAGATGTTTGACTTTAGAAACCTTGCTGTAGCTCTAATGGACTAACCCCTGGTTTTACTAGCTGGCTTTTATTGTGAAAAATCTGCAGGAAGTGCTGATTTCATTAACAGAAGCTTAACAGTGATTAAAACTCCACCAAAAGTAGAGGCACTTGTTCCGACCAATTTTTGAGAGTGAAATATTATTTTAATGCTGATTATTTGAGAATGTAGTTGTAGTCCTATTTAAATGAAACTGACTTGACCAGAAGTATTAGTAACAGTTTTGATGGCTTGTGACCTAACACCAGGGGCATGTTCTGGTTTCCTGGTTGACATGCTTCATTAAAATGGCGTGCAACAGGCTTTGACGTATGTTTTCGAGTTTAGTAGGTGTGTAAGAGATGTTACCTAATCAGCAGCGACATATAAACACTCCATATTAAAACGGCAGTGCATTTGGGTGCACAAAAGGGTGTTCAATGCATCACCGTTTCCTTTTAAATAAACTATTTGCTACATTACATTTCTGGGCTGATTCTGTCCCAGAATATTTCAATGACTTTCTGTGTTTTCTGCAGGAAAAAACAATGATGGAGCCACCGTGGAGATGCAGCCGCTCAATGAGGTCGGAGAACCACAGAAGAAAAAAAGCCTACCAAAGAAGGAAAAGTCGGTTCTCCAGGGGAAGTTAACCAAAATGGCTGTGCAGATCGGCAAAGCAGGTGCGAACAGAAAATATGATCATAATGACAAGTGTGAATATTACAGATAGGTAGACTGATCACCACCTCTCTGGAAGGGACCCAGAGACATGAGTCCACAATTACTGTGTAAAACAAGTCATGATCTGTTGTGTATGTTTATATGTTATCATGACTTGAAGGATAAATTGACTCATAACAGGAAATATGCTGTCCTGTTTTTCACCTCCACTACTGCTTTCTCCCTAATGTGTGTTTGTAGAGAGCAGGGCCAGAAGTAGGAAGCATGTCAAAGTAGGAAATCAGTCGTAACTGTCCAAAATTTCTTGAGTGATGAATGTTTGGTCCTGCATTCAGGACTTAGAAAAATTGTTTTCTCAGCTGTGTTGATATTTGAAGTTTTGGAGGAGTCCTAACCTTCCAAGTGAGTCATAGAGGTTGTGGTATTTAACATACTCTTCTGTTTCCAAACGTCACACAACATCAGTAACTAACTACGTGAACAAACCAATAGGGTGAGATTAATTAGATGGCTATGCTATCGTTTGGCTTCTGTTTATAACTTCAAATTAAACTTGGGTTTTAATCACCATTTTAGTGTCTGTAATGCAGTATTGTGTTCAATGGTCCAAATAGAGAAATTTGGAAGTTGTGAGAATATATTTTTTTCACAGTGTTTTTTAAGTGATATCAAAGTGAAAAGCTGCCGATTTATATGCCGATATTTAGATTTTGAAAATTATTTGGATAGTAGACCCATTTTCTGTTTAAACTATGACACTGAAATCTATTCTGTACATGGGCTATAATACCTTTTCCTCAATGGATTATGTTAAAAAAAAGCCTTAATGTCAGCAACTGAACTTGTAAACAATTGTACATCATTAAAAATGTGCTGCTAGAACGTGCATCATTTTCAGCCATCTGAGAGAGATTGAGAGAGAATAATAGTAATAACAAATTCACATCTAGTGTATCAGCAATCTTAAATTCTATCCAAAGCTACAAGAACCCATTTCTCAAGCACTATCTGGTTCTTAAACATGCCATCTATGATATAGTGATCTAGAGGAAATGCTGTTGAATGCATCTAATACTTCATGACAATACAATGAGGACTTTGAGGTTTCACACTAACGTTGCACATTTGAAAGAGGAGCAATAACTTTGTTTGGCATGGAAGCCATGTTAGATTCTTCAGGTCACATTTATTTACATGTCCCTCTCTTTCATTTCTGCTCTCACTGTAACCACAGTGGGTCACATATATATTTAGAATACGTTAAACACTATTGTTTAACCACTCATTAACGTTAGCACTGTTCCGCTGATAAACATGGCATTAGCTTGCTTTGTGGGTAATCTAATTTAGCAAAGTGCAGCGTTAGCTGCTGTGATATTAAATGATGAGAATATTTAAAATTGATCAACTAGGGAGAAAGCATGTGACTGTTAATTTAAGATAAGTTCATTTAAATTCTAATATTACAAGTGTTATTTGATCTCAGTGCTGCATTCAACATGGAAAACTGGATGGGACTTTCTGGCACAATACTGAACTGGCTTGGGACTATTTTGTGTCTATAGTTCATCACATCAAGGCTTCGTTCTGGGGCCTCTTCTGTTCAACATATACATGCTTCCACTGACTCAGATTATGAATAACAACAAAATATGTTTCCATAATCATGCAACTAAAACACAAATTTACACAACCATATCACATTCAAAGCACTGAGTAGGTGCATTGTACACTTTGGATGTGCCAGAATGTTCTTCAAATAAAAAACTGATGTTATAGTTTTTGGAGCAATGAAGAAAGTCTGAACTGAATGGTTTAGGGCCAAAACACGTTTTACATTTGATCTGCTACGCTATGAACAAAGTAAAATTTGAGGCTTTTGATTTATTGTAACAAAGTTAACTGAACTGTAACTTTTACTCTCCTGTTCTATTTTTTTATTTAATTGCATTTAATCAATATTTTATGTAAAGCTCTTTGAATTGCCTTGTTGTTGAAATGCTTCATATAAATAAACTTGCCTTGCCTTATACTAATGGCATATGCAAATATAAAAAATGAAATTTAGGGCCATCGTAGGTATAAATAAGTTATTATTGACTATGTTTTAATTTTGGCAACTATCTTTGTCTGTGTCTGTGTTTCTATGTCTTCAGGTCTGTTCATGTCGGGTCTCACTGTGCTCATACTCATTCTTCGCTTCGTGATCGATACCTTCTGGGTTGAGGGAGTTATCTGGGCTAATGAGTGTATGCCAATCTACGTGCAGTTCCTTGTCAAATTCTTCATCATCGGTGTGACGGTGCTGGTGGTTGCGGTGCCTGAGGGTCTCCCTTTGGCTGTTACCATCTCCCTGGCCTATTCAGTCAAGGTCTGTTTGTAAACATCCTGTCAGCAAAACTGTACTGTAGTTTAATCCAAACTTGGGATGAAGCAATTATTGTATTTATTGAGAAACCATGGAAAATTCCCGATGGTTATTATGATCATACACATTTTAATTATCATGATAACTGGGTTTGGTACATAAACACACCGCAGCATCAACCAAAGTTAGCGACAAATAAACTTGCCAGTCTCCCAGAAGCAGCATGGGTCACTCTGAGGTCTGGTGGTATTTTAGTTTTTATGACAGTGTGAGGAAAACTTGATTGAAGAAAATGACATTAGAGTCGCAGGGTGATTTAACTTTTAGCTTTGGTTTGTCTGTCTGACTTGCTAAGAGCTTGTAAACGGAAGCTCTCAGTGTTAGCTGCTCTTGTAAAAACTCTACACTTCGTTCTGCTGCTGTGTGCGTAGTGTGTCTGCAGACTATTCGTCCACAACAAATGATAACACCTTACGCAGTTTAGTCAACCAACCAGCATTTTAAATTTTAAATCCAGCAGCGATCAAATTAGTTGTAAAAGTGTCAGTACTGGAGAAACGCTACAGACTGCTCTGTATTTATGTCATTTATTGGGGTCACTGCAGTTACTATGACTGTCTTCAAAAGACATTTGTTTTCATGTAATTGTGCATGGCGTCATTGCATTACCTATATAATATAAAGTCTTAATAATGATAAAGCACACTTTCATATTTTTACAAAAGGTATTGGCTGTTATTTTAATGTTTTTGCAAAATGGATATTTTATTTGTAGTTTTCAATATAAGAGTTGTTGAAATGTGTGCAGTGAGTGCATTAGTACATTTTAATCTTTTTCAGCCCATTTTTACAATACGGTGATAATACTGACAACAGTGATAATTTTGGTCACTATAATCATGATATAACATTTTCATACCAAATCATCCCTAATCCTCCTGACATTTATTTCTCAAATATAACATGTCGAATAACAGTTCTCATATAATTTTTTATTATTTTTAACACTTAATAAGTCTGCAGTTCTACAGTATTGATCCCTCTTGCTTGGAGCATTGATCCCCCCGTAAAAGTACTACTGGGCCCATTTGACCCCCTCCAGACAAACCTGTTCATTCTATAAATGTCTTTAGTAAGTTTATAATAAAGCACTCAGACTCAGTGCTAACGCTGCTTTCCTCCTTTGTCAGAAAATGATGAAGGACAACAACCTGGTCCGCCACCTGGATGCCTGTGAAACGATGGGCAACGCAACGGCCATCTGCTCTGACAAGACGGGGACGCTCACTATGAACCGCATGACAGTTGTGCAGGCCTACATCGCAGGAAATTTGTACAAAAAGGTGCCGGAGCCGGACCAGATTCCTGCCAAGATCCTAGACCTGCTCATCCAGGGCATTGGGGTCAATTGCGCCTACACCACCAAGATTATGGTGAGCTGTAAAAATAGCCGTCCATTCAGGAAGCTCTGTGAATTAAGCATTTAGCAGGTTGTGTTTGGAGAGCTGCCACTGCAGCTCAGGACTCATCTGATCACTGCCTCCTGGATCCACTGCACAGATCAGAGAGCAGAGGAGACAAACAGGTTCCGCTACAAGAGTTAAAAAGTACTTATTTATCAGTTTCCTGTCTGTTCATTCACTGAGATTTTCACTAGCAATTTTATCATTATCAATTAGTCTGATGATTATTTTCGGAATTATTTTATAAATTGTTTATGTTTATAACATAACCACTAAGGGTGTAAGGGATCATGTAACGATTTACAAAACTGACAAAACATTACTACCACACAATTTTTTGTTTGCTTGCTTGTTTTGCTTTTTCTTAGTATGCTTCAAAGTGTTCTTAGCGGGCGTTCAGACTGAAAACAGCCCTACACTAAAACCCCAATGCCAGAGTTGGTGTTGGCGTGTTTTTTCAGGTGAGAAGACACAGTGTGATCCAGGAAGTCCAATTGGAATAACAGGCCCATGAGTGTGAAGGTTTATCAGACACCAGCTCAATCCACAGAAATGTACAACACTATAGCCATGTTTCCATCCAATTGTCAAGCAAAATTTAAGCAAAGTTTTGAAATGTCGCAAAAAATAAAAATAAATGTGAATTAGGTGCTTTTTCATCAGCAGACTTGGAGCAAATAAACCAGGCAACACAAAGCATAGTTATGTCAGCGGTTGATTTTACACATGGCTGTAATAGAACTAGAAGTATGGGTTGCAAACCAGACACAAAACCAGTCGTATGGAGGACCATGGATCTGAGAAAAATGGAGAGAGGTCCTCGGGAATGTGTTTTATGTAGGGAAGCTGCTACCAGCCATTTTTCTGCAAGTTATGAGAATATCCGGGAAGATCCCATGTAGAACATGAACTCTTCTTTAAAGAAAACACCTCAAGTGACTGTAAAAACCTTTTGGGGAAATCAAGGACGTTTTTTTGATTTTGCTGTTTCCATTAACCTTGAAAATGCGCATAAAAAACATTGATGGAAACGCGGCTTATGTGACAGAATTTTACTGTCTCTTTTAAAGTTTTCACAGTGACAATCGTTTTATCCTACAGTTTCCTAAACACAACCTTAGTCACATCCCAATACCTTTTTTTAAATTATTTTCAAATATTTATGATTAATTCTTAACTACACCAAACTAAACAGAATTTTTCCCACCACCAGTCACACACTCTTCCTGTTTTACCAAAAGTTAGCATCTGAACATGTCTGGAGAAACCTTAAACAATAAAACAAAGATGTATGAATAAAATCAACAATTCAGAAACCAGTAAAACATAATGAAATCAGTATGAAAATAAATATAAAAAGAATTGGTTGGTCTATCAATAAAAATAGGTTTTAAGAAGTAATTTAAAGGAAGATGATTTGGAAGACTGGGCTATTCAGGCAGGTCATTCTAGTGTCTTGGTACCAACAAAACAATCCCCTCTAGACTTTAATATAGGCACAGGAACAGGGTCTTGTCTGAGGCTGTGCACAGGTTGTTGAAGGGAGAGTAACTAAGCCTTAAAAGCAATCAATAAAATCTTCTACATTTCACAAACAGTGTGTGGCAGTTAGAAATCTATTAAAGATCAACTTTACTTTGTTGTTATTTACCTTTAACACTGAACAATGTTACCAGTTTTGTCTTTGTTATAAAGTTGTGTGTCTTGTTACTGATGCTATTGTCATGTGCTGCTGCAGTTGTGAGTTTAATACCCACATGTAAAGAAGCTGTTGCTTCATCCTACAGCCTCCAGAGAAGGAGGGCGGGCTGGCTCGCCAGGTGGGAAACAAGACTGAATGTGCCTTATTGGGACTGTCCCTCAACCTGCACCGAGACTACCAGACCATCCGCAACGAAATCCCAGAAGAGAAGCTGTTCAAAGTTTACACCTTCAACTCTGTGAGGAAGTCCATGAGCACCGTGCTAAAGAACCATGATGGCAGCTATCGAATGCACAGCAAGGGGGCCTCTGAGATCCTGCTCAGGAAGTAGGTTTACTGCTGCAGCTCACACAGCTCTGTGCTCAGTTATATGATAACCACATGACTGTTTCCTGTCGTCCAGGTGCTGTAAGATCCTGACAGCCAGTGGCGAGGCCAAAGTCTTCAAATCTCAGGACAGAGACAACCTGGTGAAGAAAGTGATTGAGCCGATGGCGTCGGAGGGCCTAAGGACCATCTGCCTCGCCTACAAAGACTTCCCCGCTACCGACGGAGAGCCTGACTGGGACAATGAGGGGCATATCCTCTCTGGCCTCACCTGCATCGCCGTGGTCGGCATTGAGGACCCTGTACGACCTGAGGTACGTCAGCTAAACAGGTTAATTAGTTCCGGGTACTGCAGGATAACCAGTTATCTGTTCTGTTCTTTTCTCCTTATCTTTTTTTTTCTTTCCCATTGACGTAACTCTTAAATCGTTTGTTCATTTTGGATGCATTTTGGAAGACTTCTTTTTTTTAAAGAGAGAAGTCAGCCTGAATTTTGTGCACTTACTCTCAGTTGATTGTAAACAGCTCCCACTTCTGATTGTGAATGCTCTGATTTATAAATGTAAATAAAAAAAGCGAAGGGGTGGGGGGTGGGGTTGAGTCAGCCTTATCCAATGTGGTTCTTTGACCAAATAAACTCTGTTATTTTCCGCAACTTTAAAATTTTATAATCTCAGAGAATATTCACGTTCTTTTCTCGTAAATGTACCACTTTAATCTTGAAAATTGGAGAGCTCTATAGGTGTCCCAGCCTGTTAGGACCTGCAGCAGAGTGAGATCAGGCAGAGACATTCTGTTGGAGAAGAGATGTATGTTTTGGTAACACTTGATGACAATGAGCATATTATAAGAAATTATTTCCCCAAATATATAATACATATCTGACTGCCTTAGTGCAGGGTATAAAGAGACCACATTCTCTCTCCTCATGAAGTAAGGTCTTTAAAACCTCAAGGCAAAAGGGAAAATGCAGCTTTGCAAAAGTGATGTTTCACAAGATAGCAAAAGTTGTCTCGCACAGCTCCTCAGATGTGGTGCAGATTTATCCATATCCTCACACCTCAGACTGAAGTTAATCTCGTAAAACAAACTGTAGCCCACAGAGGGTTTGTGACACCATTGCTGCCTCAGTTTTTGTCTCATCTGCTTTTTCACCTCATTTCTTCAGTGTTCTGTAATCTGTCCGGAGCGCTCCGTAAACCTCTATATGTATCACTTTCACTTCTGCTGTGCTTCTCACCAGGTACCAGATGCCATAAGAAAGTGCCAGCGGGCCGGGATCACTGTCCGCATGGTAACTGGAGACAATATCAACACTGCCCGCGCCATTGCCACCAAATGTGGCATCCTGCAACCTGGCGAGGACTTCCTTTGTATGGAGGGCAAAGAGTTCAACCAACGGATCCGCAATGAGCTGGGAGAGGTCAGACAATTACAGACTGGACCAGAAGACCACAGTGATTGCAGTCCAGATTTAATGATAAATTAAAGAGTTTCTTTCTGGCTGATTTATTTGAATAGTTTCATGTGCCTGAAAAGGTAATACTGTACAGAAGTACATTTGTTCATTTGTTCTGCCCTGGAAATGTTCTTTCCACCCCTTTAATACTCTTTTGACCCCTTGGTCCCCAACTCTGCTGTAGGGGACAAAGCAGCACTTTAGTCTGATTAAACTGATTTAAATGAATGTTTTGAAACTAAAACATTTCTCTCTACCTCTGCAGATTGAGCAGGAGCGTATTGATAGGATTTGGCCAAGGCTGAGAGTCCTCGCCAGATCATCTCCAACAGACAAACACACTCTGGTCAAAGGTTAGACACAATTTAACCTGGTCAGACTGAAAAGTAAATGAACTGTGTGCAAAGATAATGTTAGCATATGTTTAAATTCAGAGGCCACCCTGATATAAAATTAAAACAAAGACAAAGTAACAACACAGCAAAGAAAGACTGATTTGAAAGGTGGTCTCAGCTGTGTGCCTGTCTGTCGTCATCTCAGGTATCATCGACAGCACTGTTTTGGAGCAGAGGCAGGTTGTCGCGGTAACCGGAGATGGAACAAACGATGGTCCCGCCCTCAAGAAAGCAGATGTTGGCTTTGCCATGGTAACAATTGTCGCCGATGTCATCAAACTACTGCTTCTTCCTAAGTCCTTGAAACATTTAAGACAGTTTTTGCTAACAGTGATCAATGTGGTTATAAAACAGTAAACATAGGAATCAGTGCATTAATGATAAAAAATGTTATTTATCAGTGAATTCGTTCATATGAGCTGAGCTGAAGAGACAATACGGTGTAAACTTTTGTAGGTGTTTGTTTGTAAAATAGTCAAATATCATATTAATATAAATTTGCTACATTTTCAAGCTTAAAGAAAAGAAACAAAACTAAAGTCCTGATGAATAATAAACTTCCTGCTGTCTTCTGTTGTTGCCCCTCAGACCTTCAGGTCATTCTGGTGTTTTTTATGGTTCTGATCCAGAGCACCCAGGAGGTTAAATGACCAGAAAATTATTATTCTAACATTCAGATTTGATGAGTCATTCTGCTCATTTCTCTTTATTATTATCATCCATTTTATCGATCCCTCCCAGAGAGATGTAATTAACAAATTAAACATCCATTCTCCCAAATCCTTGGATCATCCCACCCTCTCGCTGTGTGTCCGAACATGTGGGGATCCGTTGATCCTGATAGATGCGTCTTAGACCATTAGAGATGTGTGAGGTGCATTTAGATGATCACATCATGCCCTCAATACTTACGCTCACTGCCAGGTTGAGTGTAAGGCTTATGTAAGCTAACGTATTGTACATGCTGTGCTCTGCAGGGCATAGCGGGGACGGACGTGGCGAAGGAGGCGTCTGACATCATTCTGACAGACGATAACTTCAGCAGCATTGTGAAAGCTGTGATGTGGGGCAGGAACGTCTACGACAGCATCTCCAAGTTCCTGCAGTTCCAGCTCACTGTTAATGTGGTCGCCGTCATTGTAGCCTTCACCGGAGCCTGCATCACCCAGGTCAGAGTCACCCGACTATGCTGCTGCCTACATTAGGGGTGAACTGACCAGGGGAAATTTGAATTCATGCTGGAGTTGATTTGTGTTGTCAGGTGTTTCCACCTGTACAACCTGAATCCCAGGTGGTTCCTAGCTCTTTTCAGAGCTTTGAGGTTTCTTAAAGCATCTAAGAAAATGTCTTTAACATTATAAATCTATTTTTTAAGATTGTCCTGACTGCAGTTTTGCTGAAGACAAACAACATGACACATAACATGAAGTACATGACATACAGTCATTTTTAATAAGTAAATGTTATCAAATCTGTGTGTGTGTTTGCAGGAGTCTCCTCTGAAAGCCGTGCAGATGTTGTGGGTCAACCTCATCATGGACACCTTCGCTTCGCTGGCTCTCGCCACCGAGCCGCCAACAGAGGCCCTGCTGCTCAGGGACCCGTACGGCCGCAACAAGCCGCTCATCTCCCGAACCATGATGAAGAACATCCTGGGACACGCCGTCTACCAGCTGACCATAATCTTCATCCTGCTCTTCATTGGTCAGTGAACGCACCACAGCTTCATAGTCTGAAACAGACTCACAGTGTGTTTAAATTCAGCCACAGATCTGCGTAATTCTGTATTTTTTATATTCAAAGCTTCTATTGAGATTTTCAAATGATGTTTAAAATGTCTGTCGTCATATTTTATGATGTCATTAATCTAAAAAAAGGAATTAAATTCAAAATTTATTATTTATTATTAAAAGTTATTCATTAGATCCAAGCAGCAGGCTAATCCCAAAATTGAGTTGAATTCTTTGACCCCCTTTCTCACAGGTGAGAGGATATTTGACATTGACAGTGGCAGGAACGCCCCCCTCCACGCCCCGCCCTCTCAGCACTACACCATTGTGTTCAACACGTTTGTCATGATGCAGATCTTCAACGAGATCAATGCCCGTAAGATTCACGGCGAGAGGAACGTCTTTGCTGGTGTCTTCAAAAACCCCATCTTCTGCTCCATCATCCTGGGAACCTTCATCGTACAGGTAACCTGTGAGGGGCGAGACAATCGTCCCACCTGCTCAGGTTCACAGTTTAAGTGATGAAAGGCTCCCTCAAAGATGTCAACTCTCTTTTCTCCTGCAGATCATCATCGTGGAGTTTGGCGGTAAACCATTCAGCTGTGTGGGTCTGACCATCGAGCAGTGGCTGTGGTGTATCTTCCTGGGTTTCGGAAGCCTTCTGTGGGGACAGGTGAGGAAACACGCCATGGTTTTCATAGTAGATAGCAGACATGCAACAAAGGTTTCTGGTTTACTACCTGACTGCAAAGAAACAATATGATTCGGCACAAATGCTGAATAATATTATAAATAAAAACCTTATAGAAACTTAACAATAAACACACTGAACAGGTTGATGAGCATATTCTTTCAAAAGGCTTTAATTATGATAAAACATAAAAGTACGAGTGACATTTTTATGTCACAGGGGTGAAACAGGAAGCGCTTCTGTTGTGAATGACAGGGGTGTATATTTGTGTCTGTCCCCCTCTCAGCTGGTGTCCAGTGTCCCTACTAGCTGGCTGAAGTTCCTGAAGACGGCGGGTCACGGCACGCAGCAGGAGGAGATCTGTGACGAAGAGCTGGAGGACATGAAGAACCCAGATGAGATCGACCATGCTGAGATTGAGATGAGGAGGGGCCACGTGCTCTGGTGCCGCGGCCTCAACCGCATCCAGACGCAGGTATGGTTTCACGGTTAAAGGGAAATTCTCGTAACTGTGTCGATTCTGACTGTGGACTACTTTCACTTTGGACTCATCCACGAGGATCCACTTCTGCCATCGGTTATTTTCATCTGTGAGGCAGAGGGTTGCAGATTCTGCCTGTCCTTGCTAGAGAAGAGGCAGCAAACGACAATTCAAGGAAACTACCTGCCCTGGCTTGACATCCAGTTAGGCGGCCTGTCTTCATTAATTTCAATGGTTAAACTGGAACCAGCGTTCATTCCTGTGCTGCTGTCTGATTTGTTGAAATTTGACCCAAGCTGAGCTGAGCTGTCAGCTGCTGCCTGTTCTGCAATGCAGGAAAAAAATCATTTAGATATAATAGAGTATTTTTAAACACCATATATATCATATTAAGACCAAACTGAAAATGTTTGCTTGATAAAATATCAGCCTTCAGATTCACTTAAAAGGTTTGTTACTAAAACAACAAGTGATCTAATAACTGTACGTTAACATCAAGGCCTGCTGCTCTTTGAAAAGTCATTCCTCCTGGTAATCAGAACAAATATAACAAAGAAACTAGCGTATTTGAAGCCTTTAGTGTTAAACCAACAGCTGCGACGCAAATTCTTTTCGTGAAACTGAATTTTATTTGGAAAGGCTTAGGACACATGTGCTGCTCGAATGAGACCCAGGTAGAATTTTCCCTTAACATCCTGATACCGTGACTGTTTTCTCTTGTCTTTCAGATTCGTGTGGTGAACGCCTTCAAAGACAGGGTGTCTCCCTACGAAGGTCTGGAGACGCCCGAGTCTCGCAGCTCCATCCACAACTTTATGAGCCAGCCTGAGTTCCACATCGAGGACACAGAGCCTCAGATACCTCTGATCGACGAGGCAGAGGGCGAGGATGACGCCCCCACCAAACGCAACTCCATCTTCATCCCGCCGCCGTTGACTGGACTGTCCAACCTGCCGCCTCACCCTGCATCGACCAACCAGAACAACAACGCCATGGACCGCATCGTCCCGCTGCACAGAGACGGCTCCAGGTCCGGTCTGATCCCGCCCAACTCAGCGGGGCTGCCGCCTTGCCCAGGGAGCCCCCTGCACAGCTTGGAGACCTCACTTTGAAGCCCCGGACCTGACCACTTCCTGTTACGATGGTCTGTTCGTACTGTGTTTGTTACGCCGAGAGTTTTGGTTCTTTTAAGAGCCGTGGAATGAAAAAACATTTAAAACAGACTCGCCTGATTGGTTCTCGTCAGGAGTTCACTTGCTGGAAAGAAGAAATGTTTCCAGGTGTGTTTTTGGCTGTGTACAGAGCAACGGCTCATACAGACTGATGTTTCTTTCTTTACTCTAATAGGCATGAACTCTGCAGGTGTTGTTGTTGTTTAGGAGAAGAGTGTTTGTGCGGTGATCAATCAATAATCAGTTTCTGATCTGTAAATATTCATGTTGATGTAGACAGAGCTCGTTTTAATCTGCAGTTATGTCAGCGAACGAGCTGATGAGAGCTGACAGCGGCGAGTTCAGGTTAGTTCTGTGTCAAGGTTTTAACTTTAAGGGTCTGTGGCTGAAAAATTTAGAGTCAGTCAGATTTAATAAGGGGAGGTATTCTCAGAAATGTTTGTAGACAGAAATGTTTAAAGTACATGTCTAACGTTGGATTCTATTATAGTATTTTTGTAAAACAAATGTTTTAGGTTGTTGTCGTTGTAAAACCAAAAGTTATTAAAAGTTCAGCAGGATGTTTGTGATGCTGCTTCACATCAGACAGAAGAAGAAAAAAAGGTTTAACTGAAGACAAACTGATTCTTCTGTTGTCCTTCACATCAAAATACCTTCAGAGGCGTCTTTACCTCCGGAAGGGTAACAATAAACCAAACTGTCTGTTGACACACTGACTGTGTGTGTGTTAAGAGTTGGGAGAAGCTTCACTGTTGTTACCTGTTGAAGCTCCGCTTCCCTCATGATGAATTTACAACATCATAGATCCTGTTGCAGGCTCCGACTTATTCATTACATCATACCAGGTGGTCCACAGACAGCTGTCCTACTGGCAGGACACAGACTGTCTGATATCATTCTCACTGTAATGTTGAATATCCAATAATCTGTATATTGGACTCATATTATCCCACAGTCATAATATTAATCTTAACATTAAAGATTGTTCATCATTATTCACGCTTATGTCTTTTAATGCATCCATAATATTGTTTTTTACATACAGCTTCTTTACATACAGACTTTACTAAACATAAGATCTGACATGAAATATTAACCAAAATAAACAACATAAGGATGAAAGTCCTTATTTCGGCTCTCAGTCGTGGTGTAGAGGGAAAAGACTGACGGCCCTGAGTGTTTAATCAGGAGTGGCAGTCTGGTGGTCTTTTGAGAAGGCAGTTGAAGTATTTTTGTGAAAATTAAATGTTATGAAAATAAAGATGTAGCTTTGAGGGAGAAGGGGTCATACCTTTGTGACAAAAGGTTCTAATATTATGAAAATAAAGTTAAGACAAAAGACGTATAATTAAAAGTTGTAATACTAAAACAAGAAAAGCCATAATATTACAAGAAAAAACTATTCCGTATTTTCCGTACGTTTCTGTTATTTTGCATTTCCAGAACTAAGTGGTATTTATTTTTGAGAGAATAAAAAAGTCATAATATTACAAGAATAATCAGCGAGTAATATTTTCAGAAGGTCGTAATATTATCAGAAGATAGTTAATACCAAAAAGTTTTAATATTTTAAAAATGAGATCAAAGAAATAATAAATGGGATGATATCATGGGTAATCATTTTACAAGGAAACCAATTTCTTTTGTACTTAAAAAAAGTATTTTAACAATTAAGTCGGAATTTAACATAAAAAAAACAAGATGTAGAACAGAATAGATTAGAAGAAAAAAACAATGAGATATTTCCAGCAAACAGTAAAGGATATATGTGCAGGACATATATTGAATCTAATCAAACACCCTGTTTTTCATGCACAAAGTTATGGTAGAGTTTGCCTCTGTGTGATTATTCCTTCCCGTTAAAGTGATTACGCGTCCACTGATGGGACCCCGTGTCAGTGAACGCACCTGTACTGTACTTGAGCTCCTGTTTCGTCCATGATGATGGAGTAAAGCTGCCTGGCAGCTCGCAACAGCTCCCTCTGGTGGAGCATTTGCAGACTGTGAGTTCCTGCTTCACACTGGAAGCTGCACAGTACAGCCAGGCTGAAACCAGTGGGCTGATTGTTCTTCCTTCCTCCTCACTGCTGCAAACGGAGAGTAAAGGTGAAAGTGAGCGTCACCTTTTATTGTCCTATTGTTACATTAATTTCTTTCTACATTTGAACTGTTAACATTTGGTCAACTGCTACCACTTCTGTTGAGAGGGAGTGGCTGGATGAAGTTGAACCATTTCTCCATTTCTTTAAACTTTTTCAACCATTTATCTGTGGTGGATATAACTTACTTGCATTTACTCAAGCACTGCTCAACATAAAATTTGAGGTACTTGTATTTAACTTGAGCATTTCCATTTTATGCAACTTTCTACTACATCTCAGACGCAATTTTTGTACTTTCGACTGCTCTATATTTGTCTGTACAGCTTTAATTACATAATTTAATTGGAGATACACAATTTGGAATTTCTGTTAATTCTTAATAAACCATTTAAACTGCCCTTGGATCATCTGGAAAAGAGGCAATGATGCTACAAACATAAAATTATTCTGATGCATTGCTGGAGATTAAACTACAGAACAGTATATAAGGTAATTAAAATGAGCATAACCTTAAACATCTGCAGCCGTAAAACACAACATACTCATTAATGCAGCAGGAATATTGATCCAGAAACATCAGATGTAATAAAGAAACACTGACAGGGAACATTTTACTGCACTATGAATACTTTTATTTTAGATAGCCTACTTTAAGTAAATTTTGCTGATAATACTGATTATACTTAAAACACTTAAGTACTATTTTTTGTGGAGTATTTTCACAGTGTGTAAAGCCACTGTTTCTCAATTAGGGATCTGTAGACCTCTAGTGGTCTGTGTGAGCATTACAGGGGCCTGTGGAAGATTTTTCCAACTAATAGGTGTATATGTGGTGAACTTCTTCTCATTGGACATAATAAAAATAAATTTATTTTGCCCATTAAAATCATCAATAGATTACCAAAGGAAATCGGAGTTGTTCATATGCTGTAGGAAGTCGTGTGATACGACTGAAAGCTCCGGAACAGCTTCTAAATGGACCTTGTGGTGTGATTGTTTCGTCAACCTCTTCAGATGTGTTCCTGTGACACAAACTGTCCTCTTAGCTATCAAATGTATTTTCTGTTATTCTCGTTCCATATGGCCTGTCACACTTTTTTTTATTTGCCTGTCTTATTTTATTTTATTTCATTTCATTTAAGGAACAATAACATAACACAAAATCAACAGTACAGGGAGTTCATGGACAAAAACAACAAAATGAATGAAAACCTAACAAATGCACGTAAATATGAACATGAATTAATTCTGAACCAATCTAATCAATAAAAATATCAAAATACATTAATACAGTCACTAAATTCTGAATTTAGTTTCTTCAGTCTATCCCTTAAATGGTTTTAAAACCCGCAAACCGCTTTTGATGCTCTTTGGACTACAATCCCCATCACTCTGCTCACGCTTCCATAACACACTTTCCAACCAATGGCTGAGTGCGTCTGAGTCACGTGACCAACAGCGCAGCAGATTTGAATTGCTTGTGTGGTTATCTGTGTTTGTGTCGCAGTTTGAATGCGGAGCAGAAAAGAAAATTTGTGAGTTTTCAGAGAAATTTAAGGTTTGTATTTTTTTTAACTGTAATTAAACTGTAACTGTGCGTGACTGAATGAACCAAGCTTAATGTTAAATGGTCACTTTTAAAGCTCATACAGGCAATCGTTTGATTTAGCTAGTTAACTAACCGACTAACGTAAGTAGCAGGCTAACGTTAAAGTTAGCATGACGATTAAACATCGTGATTAAATCCAATCCCTCTGCTGTTTGTCTTCGACTGTTGGCGTAAAACACAGTTCATATTATAGTATAATGTCAGAGCTGAATGTGCTGCTGCAGGTCTGATCCGGATCAATCGGTTTCCCACAGAGAAGAACCAACAGCGGGATGGACTGTCGAGCTAACAGCGGTCAGTTAACACTCCGTGCTCCTGAGTCAGCAGTTAAACACCGTGTCACATGTTACATTCATGTGTTTTAGTAACTATATTTGTGTGTCCGGACAGATGTGTTCTTCCTGGCTGATGAGAAGTTTGACTTCGACGTGTCTCTGTCACCTGCCAGGTAGGAAACACACAGTTAAACTCGGTTTCTGGTGCCGAGGAGGTATCAACAGGGCCAGCATTGGTACCAATAACCTTTTTATTATTAAGAGCTGCCAGTGTGCTGTCGTGTAGAGCTTATAATTAATTCATCAGGTGAAAGCTTTATGAACATGCATCTTCCTCTCTAATCACAATGAATCAAAAACTGCCAAAATCAAGGTTCAGCTTTATCATCATTATACAATACAGGGTTGGACAGTGACATGCAGTTGTAGCTCCCTCTACGCTACACACAGAACATTTAGACTAGAATAAAACATTAAAATAGAACAAAGTGTACGAAAGTAGTGCTAAAGGAAGAAATAATAAAAAAGAAATGATCATAGTTAGAAGGAAGATACACAGTTATGTACATATACAGTACACACACATATCTGCAAATTTAGTGCAACAAAACTTGATGTTGAAGTGGAGGGGTTGCTCTGCGCAGGCACCTCATCTTACCGATACCCCTGATACTCGGTAGATGGGTATCAATGATACTCTGTAGATAATCGCCTGCTGCAGAGCCAGCAGTCCTGGGGCTACACAAGAGAGGGGCTGATCGACATGTTACACTCATCTGAGTCTCCTTCAGTTATTTCAGTGAACTCGCTGTGATACGATTTTCAGGAGCAGCAGAAACTTCCCAGGCTACGTACAAGCCACTCTAAATCTTTAATCGATCATATTTTTGTTTAGTTTAACAAATATTTTTATTAAAGTTTCAGTTTTAGAGCTGTCATCCTTCTCAAGTTTACAGGTATTTGCTGTGAGGTGTTTTTCTTCCTCTCAGCCATAATGTCTCTCTCTGCTCTGCAGCTCTAAAGGTGACGAAGATGAAGATGAGGTGTTCGTGGGTCCGGTCAGCCATAAGGAGAGGTGTGTCTCTGTTAATGTTATGTCTCAGCTTGAGGATGGCGGCGTGCGAGCGAGTTGGAGTCCTCTGAGCGGAGATCAGCTGGATGCTGTATGTCAGGAAGCTCACAAATTAGCCAACCAGCTGCAGGGAGGCGAACAGAGTCAGCCGCACAGCGAGGATGACAACATGACCACTGGCACCATACCTGAGAGGGAGGAGTTTGTCCAGGACTCTGAGGCCAAACTGGGCGTGCTCGGTCAGACCGCCAGTGCCCTCAGCCCCATCAAACGTGAGACCTTCTGCGTGCAGGACAGTCCCATGAAGCAGCTGCCGCCTGCTGTCCAGCGTCGCCTGCTGAGAGGACGTAGCTCCAACGTAGCTTCAACTACCTGCCCTGCCAAAGCAGCTTCATCCATTCGGCATGTCTCCGCCAACACCACTGCATCCAACACCAGACTCAGCACCTCTAGCCCTGTGGCCGGGGTCAAGCCTCAGCCCAGGACCGGGCTGCGAGGGAAAGCCACGCTGGGTGTTGGCGTTGTGCTGCCGAGCAAACCAACTGCTCCAAAACCTTCATGTTCAGCCATCAAGAGCAGAATGGAGAAAACCAGGCTGCAACCACCGAGCAAAGTAGGAGAGAAGTTTTTTTTTTTTTACTTTTCAATTAACAGGTGAACCATTCAGTCTCTAGTACACGACAGGGTTAATGGAGCCATCTTTTGCGAGCCCGTAACAGTTCTCTTGTAGTCCTTCTCCACTGCAGGAACTCGCCTGGTTCTGAGTTTACAGGAACTTGTGAGTCTTTGCTACAAGATTCTCCTTGTTTCCACTGTGTTTTACAAAATGTGACTGTTACGATATACTTCATGAAAAAGGCAACTGCAGGACTACTGTCATTTTTAGACTGATATGTGTTGGCAAACTATACAACTTGGTGTTAAATATGCTCTACCAACCATGATTGACAGTACTGCTGGTAACCCCTGAAAGTATCTGAAATTGGTTCTACAAATGTAGTTCCACAAACCCGCCAAATGAGCAGAAGGAGAACAGTGAAAACAAAAAGCAGAACCAAACACAATGGCTACTTTTGTTGGTTTAAGTTCCTACAGTGAAAAGGGATAATCATGTTTCCATTATCTGATTTTTCTCTGGGGTTTTTTCCTGTTCTGTTTCAGGCGGTGGGGAGTTGGAGGCGTAGCCCGTCCTCTCTTCCCTCTAGCAGGGCGGAGTCATATGAGGATCTGCTCTCTGATTCGGCGAACGTGGCATCTGACATCAGCGACACGTCCCTCAACTCCAGCCTGGTGGGAAAGCGCATGCTGGCTCCACCCACCAAGGTAACTCACCTTTTCAAAACTAATTTGTTGTTGTTATTATTATCTTTATTTATTTAATAATAATAATAATAATAATAATAATAATTATTATTATTATTATTATTATTATTATTATTATATTAAACATCTTGACATCGTGTGGAAATAACTGATCATTTCATCAGAGTGTTGTGAGGAACCGGCAAGGTGTGAAAGCTCCTCCCCTTCAGAGCAGGAGGGCGACAGACAGGAACAACACGTCCTCATCCTCGTCCTCGGTGTCCAGCTTCAACTCCAGCCTCTCACTGTCCCCCGCTAAAGGTACGCTAACTGCTAACTGTTAAAAGCCAGTGTATCTCGTCTTGTGCTTCTGAAACAGAGCAGGCCTACATAAGTCGCAACTAACAATTATCCTTCTGTAGTCAGGTGCACTTTGCACATCAACAGGTGTTAGCCAGAGAATGAACTAAGGTCTGACCTGGACTTGTGCCGCAGCTATTTCTAACTAAACATTCATCCAATGCTACATGCTAACTTAACAGCTAACTGGCTGACAGCTGACTAACCAGCTAACTACCCTACACCCCCACCCACCCAATCAGAACTGCACAGTACAGGTGTTGTGTCTCCTCTCAGGTAAACTGAACTCTTCTCTGAACCGGAGTTTAAGCAGCTCTACTGGCCCCGCCCCCAGCAGTATCACCAGACCTACCAATCACAGCAGGCCGCGCCGCTCCACCATTAACACTACAGCTGATCCAGTGGCTTCTGCCGCCGGCCGCCGCTCGCTGTCCACCCAGTCCAGGAAGCTGTCCGAGGTGGAACGTGTCAAAGCCACCAGGTCCACATCACTGAAGAGAGCTGAGACCACGCCCCTTCAGATGACGCCCGCCAAGAAAGTTTTAGAGAGAACCGCCTCGATCCCCGCCATGGCCTCAGTGCGGCCGCAGAGCGGATTGAAGGCCAAATCCAAACCTGAGGCCCTGGTGGCACCGACACCCAACGGAGGAGTGAGAGGAGCCCCCCAAGGAGATGGTAATGATGCTGTCAGTTTAATGTCTGTTTATTCACCATCAGAACAGTTTTACAACAGTTTGTTTCATCCTGGAGTTTATTTATTTGTTTCATCAATCATCAGCTGCACCACATGGTGTCGCTATGACAACAAAACTCTGGTATATTTACATGTCTTGCTGCATTATTACTAATGTAGGTGGCCCAACATTTTAGCTCTGTGGAACTTTTCAGTTTAACATGTTACTCACTAAGAGTGGATCTGCTAAGTTGATGCTGGGGTGTTTGGACAGAAGTTGCAGCAGATGTATGTTTAAATTTCCTGATCATCTTCCTGTGTTTGGTGCCTCTAAACAGGAACGCCTTAGAATACAGTACATTCTGCATCAGACCGAACCTTTGAGAGTTTAGTGCCTAAAGGAATGCAGATTCTGGTCTTCACCTTCTGAACTGAACTAATAAGTTTTAATCTAAATATTTTGGTTCAAACTAAAATGAATCTTAAGTTTCTGTATTTGATTCTTTCTCTCACTCTTTGTTTTTTGTGTGTCACCTCCAGACGTCTCAAAGATGTTGAAGCCAAAGAGGCTGATGTCAGTGAGCAGCATGGACAGGTAGATGACATCACACTGCACCGCCATCACTGTAAACATGTAGTCAGCTGTACATTTACATCATTCATGTCTATGAATTATTATACACATATCATTTATTTAGACTTCAAGTCTCATTTTTACTATTGATTAACTTTTGTAAATTAAACATGACCGCAAACAGAGCAGGACAGTTTGTCTTAAGCAGCAATATGCAGGGCCCTGATGATTTCTGCGATGGAACGTGGAAAATGAAATGTAAAACTGTAAAATCTGGAATCTGCCAGAATGTGAATGCAATGTTAACAAACACGCAGAGCGAGTCGATACTCTAGCAAGAGCTCATCACTTCAACAGACTCTCAAATGTGCAACCACATCGGCAGATTTCATGGCGGTCTCAGATATTTCATTGTAAAAAAGTAAAGTTATGTCCGGTCAAGCTTTGTGAACAAGGAGGAGCATATCCCATGTGAGCGTAGCCTCCGTCAGAACCACTTATTACTGTGGTGTGTTGGAGAAGCTGTCAAGTAAATGACCTATTTGATAAGGAGAAATTCAGAATATATAATATGCACTGTATCTTTTAATATATTCTTACAAAATCTGGATTGAATCGATTTCATGGGGTCCTAAATTTGAGGGCGTTGAGTATGTAAGTAATCAGATCTCACAAGAGTGCGTGTTCTCCTGAACAGGTGGCATTCATCTGGTTGAAATTAGCAATTTACTGGAAGTTTGTGCAGTTAAGAGGGCTTGTTGACCTGAAACACTTGTGCAGGCAAGACTCAAAGGAAAAAAAGGGCTCTTACATAAAGCTCAATGTGTTTTGGTGAGAAATTCTGTAAACATAACTTTGTTTAGAAGAAAAGCTCCAGAGAGCTCGTAATTCTGGAAAAACAAAATAACTATCAGCTTTATCATTCAGCCGGTCATAATCAGTCACAGCCAGGTGAAACTGGAGATAAGAACTGAAGGATGTTTCTAGATGGTAAAGATCCAGATAAAAAGATGTCTTGTATGATGTTAAAGGTTAAGTTCTATCTTTCTGTCAACTCACTGATGTCATCTATATTCTCCTTCCTCTTCCATAGTCTTCCTCAGAAGCCCTCTGCTGGTCCTCTGACGCCCTCTGCTGGCGGCTGCAGGTCACTGCAGGTGAAGGGACGTCGTCCCTCCGCCCTACCCACCCCAGTGAGACGCAGGATGTCGGCCCTCCCAGTTGCAACGCCCCCCAGGCAACCATCCATCCCTAACTGTGACCCTGCCCTCAGCGCCACCTCGGACAAGAGGGAGGAAAGCTGCAGGTGAAATGATTTAAATCGCTGTTGACCAATAGGAATGCTGTTGCTGCCTGTTACCATGGCAATACACACACAGAGGTCTCACTTTATGTTATCGCTGTTGTTTCCATGTAGCCCCGTCCCCACAGGCATACAGGAGGCGGAGCCTGTTAGTGTCCCGTACATCCAGCCCTTTTGTCTGGAGGAGGAGGAGCGCCCTGCACTCCTGCCCTCCACCCCTCCCCAGTCTGACCAGTCAGAGAGCACACATCCTGGACTGCAGAGTCAGGGCGAATCAGAGCCCAGCAGAAACCTGATCGAACTGGAAACTAAAGAGGAAAGCAACAGCAAGACGCAGGAGGTCAGAGGTCACATACACAACACACACATTTCTCTTTACTGATTGTTAATAAACCTCATGAAACAAACAGCGTTTTCCATGGGTCCATGGGTCCAGGTCTCCTGTCTGTGTTTAGCTTCTACCTGAATCTCTGTGGTTTGGAGCTGTATTCCTGTTTGCATTTTGAGGTGGCCTTATGTTACTGTTCTACTGAGCACTTTCAGCCGTGAGAGCTGATTCTGTTGTCACAGACTGAAACTACAGGTTCATGAACTGGTTCCTGAGGGGGCTTCATCCTCTTCCTCCTCCTCAGTCCGATCAGCTGCTTCCTTCAGTTGCTTCGTCACATATCTTGATCACGCTATTGCGTCCTCTGTTCAGGTTCTGCTGTTGGATCTTCCAGCTCCGACTCTGCAGCCTCAAGAGAAACTGCTCATTGACTTGACCAACACCCCCGACCTGATCCGGACCAACAACAAGACCTGCACTACAACTCAGGTAACCGGCAACTTCACATGGTCATATTCACAAACCCCAGACAATAAATACGTTGTTGAAATATTACAGCATTCATTTGTGAAGTTACATTTTTCTGTTTTTATTCAATACCAATGATATTTTCAACGGTAGTGTTCTTCCAGCCTGTATCAAACAGAATCACTGAACTTTGTATCTCAAAGGTTTCATTTTTAAATTCAACAATGGCTTCAATGTTGTTTGGCACATTTTAAGGTTTTAAAAACTCCTTCAGGGTACAGTGTGTAATTCCTGGCCACACGCTCCAAACAAATAGGGGGCAGTGTTTTACCTTGTGCAAGAATTTCATGATTTACTAACTGCAGCCATGACAAGATTGTGTACAGTAAGAGACGTGTAATAAACCTAAACTTTAACAGTAATCGGGGGAGTGGTAGACTAGATAGTTGGTTGCAATTTGCAACCTCACCACTATGCCACTAAATCTAACACACTTAACCTTAAACAGAAGAAATGCAAGAATATGCAGGATTTGACCAAATTTGACTAATTATATTAGGCAGATTGTAGAAGAAGAGTATTTTGTCGCTATAATTAAAATTAAAAGTGAATTTTGCATAATAACATGTTGGATTTAGTTCCGCTACCGGAAACACCACTCACTCTTATTTTTGAGACAAAAGACAAACTCACCAGGAACAGCTTGAGTGTGAGAGCTACCGGGAGCTATGAAGAGTAGCTGCGGTCAGCTGATGATTTGTTCTGAGGTGCTGCAGTGTCGTTAACAGAGGAGCTGCCGCGCTTTCTGGTGGGCAAACTATGCGACACTCATGAAGGATCTAACTCTGTTTTTTAATAGTGATATCAGTTGTTATAATTGCCGATGCAGATATATTTGAAAGTAGCTTATATTGGCCGATAATATCTGCAAAACAATAAATGGATCGCGCTCTACTATTTTAATAAGTGTCTTTGATTACAGTCATTTAACCTTTAAGGAATCTGTGGCTACAACACCAAACTGCTTTGGTTTATGGGGTTACATCAAGGATGAATTCTTGTTTCACAGAGACGCTCTGTGGTAACAATTTGTGAATTTCCTGTTTCAACATGTGCTCCTGTGCATAAAGGTAAAATCCATAAAATCTCCTACAAAGAGCCCTGACCTCAACCGCACACAACACCTTTGGGACTAACTGAAAGGCTGATCGTGCTCCAGACCTGATCACCCAACATCAGTGTTCACTGATGCGCTTGTGTCTTAATGGGAGCAAATCCCTGCAGCAGGTGCAAACATCTGGTGGACAGACTGAAACCAGAGGAGTGGAGGCTTTTAAAGCAGCACATTAAATGTCCATGGTTTTGGAATGAGATGTTTAACTGCCACATATAAAGGGAATATCTGACTGGTCACATACTTTTGGGCGTACAGTGTACATTAGAGACCTGCACGGGACTGTTGGACTGGATCCCGCTGCTGCTGATTTTGTGACCATTACCGCCCGCAACATGTGTATCCACTCCCGCCTGCACCCGCAAACACTGACATGCAGATAAAAAAAAAAATCAAACCATGTTTTGGCTATGCTAAACGCCCATGTGACTGACACCAGCAAGGCCTATGGAGTACGTTCTTGTGAGCAGTTGCATGTGGTTTTTTTGTTTTTTTTTGGTTTTTTTTAAATCGTCGTTTGACTCCATCTTATCAGCGCTACTGCTGGACCCACACTGTATTTTTTTTTTTTTTTTTTTTAACCGCCAGCAGAACAGATAAGATCGCCTGGTCCCACACGATTTGTGTTGGTCCTGCGGGATCCCAATCCCAATGCAGCTCTTGTGTACATCCATTGTGGTCTTTAGTAATTATATATTCACTCCACAATTCACAATTATTTTTGTTTTATATCAGTCACAGTAGAATCTTCTTTTTTTACTGTCAAGAAAGTAATAAATTTGAAAACATGCGTTTCAACCTCCTTTTGTTTCAGCAGCTGATCGACCTGAGCTCCCCGCTCATCAAGTGGAGTCCAGAAGACAAGAGAGAGAACAACGCTCCACTCATCAACTTGTCCTTCTGATCTGGGTCCTCCTGAAGACCTGGATCTGATGATCTTTGCAGTTAACTGGACTAATCAGCTTTCTGTCTTCAGAAACTGTTGAAAGTCCAGTTGAGAGTTTTTATCAGTGAAGTCTTTATTGAATCAGAGTATTATGTTTGAAATGATGAAAATAGTTGAAGGTTGCTGATGTTTTTCTGCACCTGACTGTACTTTTATTTGTCTCTGTCATGCTGCTCTTGTTGATCTCTAAATAAATGTTAATGTCACTACTGTAAACATTCATGCTCCTCTGTGTTCATGTGCTGCTGATCTCAGTCCACCAACATGGAAACCTTTTAAATAAAAATATAAATATTTGTGAGCTCATTTAAGACCAAACTAAAAAGAAGAAATCATTTAAAACATATTTGACAAGTAAAAATAAACAGTTTGTTTTAATTTATATTTAATTCAGTCAGTTGACTAGCAGATTAACATCAACTTGGCATTTTTTTGCTTTTGGGAAATGTGTTCTAGAGCTGCTGGTATGGATAAACCTCAAATTAAAACTGTGCTCTTAAGGTGTATTCACTCACATTCAATGGAAAAACAAGTGTCTTGCGCTGCATGTTCCACGTTTGTCGGTGCAGTATTTGTTCAGTGGCGCTGTATTAGTTACAATTCTATGGTTGCTTGCAGTAAATCAGTAGGTTTTAGAGACTCCAGACACACAAGTAATTACACTTAACAAAATTATATATATATATATATATATATATATATATATATATATATATAATTATATATATATATATAATTATTAGAACTTTCAGCACTTCACCTGAAGCACTGCAGACATCTGCACAGTCTCATCACAACACACACAATAATGAAGAGGCGCATGCAAAATGTTTTAATGTGAATATGCCTTTATGATTAAGAGGGAGTATTTCCATTCAGGACTTTCCATTCAAAGGAAACTTTGACTTTTTTATACTGTTCCTAACTGTAGAGATGTTGCATTAGAAGCCCCAGAGCTGGCTATGGAGGAGGAGCAGCACCACTGCAGCTGTTCATCAAGAATTTCATGTCTACGATCTTGGATGCAGATGATACCTGGTAATTATTGCAAATGAGATGTTCTGATACTTTTATTGCATAGAGAAGAAATTGACAATGTTACACACTATGGTTAACAGATTTTACTCTATAACTGCAGCGAGAGTTTGTAAATATATATTCCTGTTTGCAGAATCTAGATATAATTCAGTTGTGACTGGCTGCAAGGAGAGACCACTAATGTTCTTTAAAATTGCCCCTTACATTACAGCGAGGTGTCAAAATCCAACTTTGTCCACCTCCAAAGCTCCTTGAAATGAAACAGCAATTTTTTTGTTGAATGTATGTATATAAAAACATTTTGAAAATCCCAAAAAAGCAAAGGCCAACAAAAAATTCTGATGTCATTTGTGAATGTTTTGTCACAGGTCCTGAATGATTATGGTGAAAATACCTCGCTGGGAACCCGATACTGCAGCACACAGTCAGTGCCAGGAGAGTGGCATCAAAGGTAGAAATTAATAAATCATAATTTAGACCTCATCTGATTTTTTTGGTCTCGTTAGAGCGACTGATGAACCTTCAGGTGAAAATCAGCTGTGGTCTTAAACAATTATATAAATATCAGCTCAGCTCCACTGTCATGTTCTTCAGAGTCACAGTAGATTCATGACGATTGTTTTTACACTCAAAAAGAGAAAATATTTAATGTGAAAGGGAAAATGGATTTTTGAGTAACTGTGGTGTTTTTAACCAGTTTTTATTTGTTTCAGCAGCTGAATGGCCTGAGGTCCCCGCTCATCAAGTGAAGAATACAAGAGGGAGAACAACACTCTACTCATCAACCTGTCCTTCTGAAGACCTGGATCTGATGACCTCTGCAATAAACAGGTTTCTGTCTTCAGAAACTCTAGAAGTCCAGTTAGGTTAACAACTGTTTTAATGAGTGAAGTGTTTACTAAAGCAGAGTATTATGTTGTAGATGAAAATAGTTAAAGGTTGCTTAAGTGTTTTCTGTGCCTTATTTGTCTCTGTCATTGCTGCTCTTATTGATGTCTAAATAAATATTAATATCACTACTGTAAACATTCATGCTCTTGCGTGTTCATGTGCTGCTGTTCTCAGTCCACCAACATGGAAACCTGCTTGTTCTTAAATATTTCTCATGCAACAGAAAAATAAAAATAAATCATTTAAAACGCATTTGACAAACAGTTAAAAATAAAAAACTTCTTTTGGGAAGCTTTTGGGAAAGTGGGCCAAGGGGCTGCTGCTAAATCTAAATCTTTAAAATTTTAAATCTACTGTATTTAAACCTCAAAGCCTCTTCTTGTGCAAATCACCAAACACATTATCACTGGATCAGATTGTGAGCTTACAGTCTATGTAATGGAAGCCAGATGACTGTGCAGTGAGTAAACCTCATGCTCACCTATAGGAGCGTGGCCTATATCAACAATGCTGATTGACATTCTCAGAACACATTGCAAATCTAAATTACAGAGTTGTCCAAACTTCTCATGCCAGGAGCCACATAGAGAAATTTAATTTGTTATCCTATATTTATGCACTATGTTCTGAAAACTCAGCAGTAAGATGACCCTATCAGTTAAATTTCTCTCATCAGTGAAAAACCTTTTTTAGCAACTGGATAATTATGTCCCATGTAAAATTGTGTCCCTGCAACATTTCATCAAAATTACATTAACTTTGTGAAACTGTAGAAAAAAACAGAATGCAACCTGACAGGTATCTCCTATCAATCCACTAGGCAACTTGTTATGAAGAGTTTGCGGCTTAACGTGACTGCTTTTCCATGTTAACAGCACAACATGCAATATACATGTTAATAATTTGAGGAAGTGTTACGCCCCATCCTTTGGTGGCTACATGTGGCGAACAACACTCCAACACTGACCCAAACTTAACTCAGATAAACAACTTTGAAACAACCAAATCAGTGGAATTTATTAACAGAAGAAGACAATAAATTAAGAACATCAAAAGCAAGGCCATGACACAAAACTGCCCGGCTGAGAGCAAGACCAGCAGTCCCAAACCAAAAAGCCTCCCTTCTGACGCTTGCACAGGAACTTTTAAAGGCCACCTTCTAAGGCCAGGTGGACCTTGTTCAGCGATTAGCTGGAGCACTCCCACTTAAATGCTGGAGCACTCACTTATTCAGCCTGTTTATTTGATTTCCACTTTAGAAACCTCAGAAATTCCTTTCAAACAAGGCAAGTGTTCCACTTTTTCATACTATAACTAGTTGTAGAGATGATCGGTAGAGACATTGCACTGGAATCTTTGGGCGCACTCCTCAACGCCAATGTAAGTTCTGTAGAAAATGGAGGATCAAATTTTTGTTACGGAGGTTTGTTTGTTGGAGGAGCAGCACAGCAGCAACTGTCCATCAAGAATTTCATCCCAACAATCTTTGATGCAGATGAAACCAGGTAATTATCAGAGATGAGATGTTTTGTTATCATCTATACACAAAGAAGATATTTCTGAAAAATATTTAAAACAGTTGTGTTTTTAAATAAACATTATTCTACAACAGGCATGAGAAAGTTTTTAAAATCATATTCCTGTTTGCCGAATGTGTTGTGAACAAGCAGTCTAGATGTAATTTAGATATGACTGTAAGAAGAGACTACTAATGTGCTTTGAAATGTCCTCACCCAACATTACAGCCAGGTGTCAAGATCCATCCTTTCCAGGCTCCAAAGCCTCTTGGAAGATGGTGTACAGGTTACAGGCTTTGACTCTGTGGACATGCCAACAAAAGATTTCCTTATAAATGAGAATGAATTCTTTCACCCACGATTTGACTATGATTTCACTGATTTGAGAGACACCGAGACTTATTACAGAGGTGGAGAGGTGTATGAACGCCCATGTGGATGGCAGCGTTTTGCCCTCAGGGTAAATATGCTTTTCTTTTACTTTAATTTGCGTTTGTTTAAATCCCAGAATATCCTTCTAGTTAAATACAAATTTTGTTAAATGTAACCAAGTGAGGTGCAGGCACATTTGGGGTTTTGTGAATGTAATTGTGCAAAAAATTGTCAATACGGGCTCACGGATACAAAACGACTATCACTGTTATTATTTTTTTCCCCCCTGCTGTTACTCACTGTTTATATCTTTCTGTGGCAAATCTTGTGAACTTACATCCGCACATGGTCGACTTCACATCTTCAAAACAATTAATGTCACTACAATAAAATAACAAAACTTCTGATGTCGTATTTTGTCACAGGTCCTGGATAAGTATGATGAAAATACCTGGTTGGGAAACCGATACCGCAGCACAGAGTCAGTGCCAGGAGAGTGGCCTGTGTCCTACCATGGCACATCCAAGGCAGGTGCTGAAGGCATCATCGAAGGATTCTTCAAGGTTCGATTATGTATCAGTTATGAGTGGAAGCCTAAATGTTCATCCATTAGAATGTAACACCTTTGAAACTGGATTACTGAGTTAAACATACAATTTTAACATAATTAAGGTATGATAATGGGGCCCTATGTAGTTTGGTATTTCTCTGAACTTGGAACTTGCTTTGCCCATCTATGTGGTATTTTGAGCGTATGGTGCAAACAGGTGGGAGGTTGATTCAAATGTGTCAACACAAAGCAAGTTGTTGGTAGTTTGGTGGAAAATACTGGAACTAAATGTACAGCAACAGAGTAATGCTCAGAACAGGGACATCAATAAACACGTAAAGCAGTCTGCATTTATCTATAAATTAATATTCATTCTACAGTATCTGTTATCTCTAGCTGATTCATACTGTGTGAAATAGTTTGAGTGGTTGAAAGCTTGTCTTTATTTGGAGTAACTTTACTTAATAAATACGCTTTTTAAAACTAAAGTCTTCAGAAGATCAGATGGTGTTCCTATTTCCTGTGCAACTAAAACCCTGTATTTAAGCGTTTGTACTGTTAGAATTACTGCATATGTACAATCCATATATAAATGAGTTAAAGTCAAAGTACTATCAATGTTAATAAATTCTAATTCTTATTTCTTTTTAACAGCCAGGATCAGGTGATGTGTATGGC